>JAOPJO010000054.1:13200547-13222947 GCA_027123675.1 Molva macrophthalma | reverse complement strand
ATGCTAATACCTAATACGACCAGTGGTACCAGGAGTTAATACTTAATATGCTAATACCTAATACGACCAGTGGTACCAGGAGTTAATACTTAATATGCTAATACCTAATACGACCAGTGGTACCCTAGTGAAACACAGGCTGATCACAGGGTGCTTGCGGTCAACTATGGTCACCCATGGTTATGAGTCAAACAAAATAGGTTCACTGTTTGCAACCTTTTTTTGAAGTCAGGTGAAATAGGCTGTGAATCACTGAACAAACACGACAGCCACAAGATGGGGACAACCAACAACCAACAACCAACAACCAACATAGCCCATGAGTCAAGCTAGCTGCCTTACCTGGAAGGAGTTGAACAGCAGCTCATAGTGCATCTGGATCTGCCAAGGAATCCCAGAGACGTCAGTATACGGCATGGCCATGAACACAATGTAGTGCACACCGAACAAGGGCATCAGCACCAATGTGGACTTTAACAATTTCCTGTAAAAAACAAAGACCGACAAACAAACAAACATTTTAATTTCAGCATCTTTTCTGACTAATTGGAATGACTACTTCCCAACCTGTTAAACATTACCCTGCAAATTAATAATAACACTATCGGTCCTAAAATAATAACCACAACTTCTTGAGTTGGGTCCATCATGAGAGCTATGTATTGAAGGTATCCCGTCTGTAAGTCTGTCATTTATTGCATGATGCCGTTAAGTATATTCATATTTTATCATGCTGGCTGGGCTGTAGGTTTGTTACATGAAATTAAATGAATAATTCAAAACTGTGTGTCAGAATTGTTTTTCCGACGTACAGACAATGTCTGTGTTAACATAACAGAATGGGCCTACCTGTGCTGAATGGGCCTACCTGTGCTGAATGGGCCTACCTGTGCTGAATGGGCCTACCTGTGCTGAATGGGCCTACCTGTACTGCTGACGGGTGTCACATCTGCCTGCATTTGTCTCTCGCAGTTTAGTCGCCAAGACTCTGATTATGTTCAGAAATAAAACAAAATTGACCTGGAAGGAAGAAAGTAACCATATAATTACATATATTAAGACACATTATCACCCACAGATTACACACGGCATCATGTCTCACTAGTTTACAGCAAATCAGTTGCATGTGCTGCCGAAGGCTACAGTTAACTCAGCGAGAGAGCACTCGGTACATGCTCACCACGATAGCAGTCAGGATAGGAATCTGGAAGATCCCTGTGAGGTTGCCTGCACTTAGATCCCAGCACCTGCAGGAATAACAACAACACTGTTCATGTGTGTGTGTGTGTGCACTTAGATCCCAGCACCTGCAGGAATAACAACAACACTGTTCATGTGTGTGTGTGTGTGTGTGTGTGTGTGTGTGTGTGTGTGTGTGTGTGTGTGTGTCTTATTTCCATAGCCTGTGGTTCATGTGGAGACCAGATGTCTGTCATCGTGTCTGGAAATCTGCACTGGATGAGGGTTCCCCTCCAACACACACACACCTCTTTTTTTCCTACTCCTTTGCTGTACTTAGGACCTGGACCTAGTGTATGTACCCAGAATGCAGCAGCCAGGCCTACTCAAGTTCTCCCACACTACAGCACTCCTACGCACCCTGCAATGGCTACTGGTGGCTGCTCAAATCAGATTACAGTCACTGGTACTTGCCTACTGTGCTGCAAACAGCTCCGGCTATACTGGATAATTTTAGTTTAAAGAGAGTTAGCCCTTGAGGGGAAAACCCCCATTTGGGTTTCTAAGGTAGAGAACTTCAGGCATATATGGAAACAGTCCTACACTCCCCTTAAGTCACCAAGCAAATCCAGGCAGATGCAGTCAGGGCTTAAAAGAGATAATCAGGCTTATAAAAGGCTTTGAGGTTGTGGTTAAGATGCTACATATCATGGATGCTTTCAGGCATGCTCCCCGCAAAACCAATATGATGCAATGTCTCATTGCTGACTACAGAGTAGGTTCAGATGATAACGAGGGGCTAAAATAAACAGTGAAAAGAGAAGGTGCAGCCAAGAAAACCTGATGGGCAGGGAAGATAAGGTATTAGGTAAAAACCAGAGATTCAGGCTAAACAACCATGAGAGAGAATACCCCAGGCAGTCACCACATCGCTATGCAGTGTCACAACTTATAGATTAATTCATAAAATACTAATATGAGCCTCAGTCCCCTGCACAGGGTCAAGCCCCAGGGCCTGGTAGTAAGGCCAGAGAATGTGACACAACGTTATACAGTTGGGTTCATAAAGCCAAACTCCTCTGCGTTCCGTGACAGCAAATACCACCTTTCAGTCCACAGCAAAGGTGAGACAACTGGACAAGTTGTCTGATATATTGGACAAAGAAGGACCACAACAGATGTGATTGGAAACCACATGCTCTCCCTCGTGATATTGCTGACATTAACCCATGGAAGACTCGTTAGCTACCATGACTCTGATAAACTCAATTCCACCTAATGAGAAAAGGGTGATTGGTATTTGTGGAGGGACATCAACAAAGATGGACATATTATCTCAATTTTATTGCTATAAAGGAAAGTTGGTGCTTTCTACCTCTCCTAACACACTGGGGTTTGTATTCCGGGTAACCGTAACACCACTGACTCAGTATTTCCAAGCATGGTTTGGAAGATTAACTTCCCTTGTTTTTCGTGAAGTTTTAAGCAGTAGCGTCGGCATAGCCGGTGTATAAGGGCAGAATTAACCCAATCCAATCTGCACTTCTCCAACAAGCTGTGTTTGACAGTGCCATAGTCCCCCAGCCAAGGTTATGAGTCAACAGAGGATAAGGACGCCCCCTAATTATCAGCCTCACTTGGGCTATATGTGAAAATAGTCACATGTTCAATGTCTTTCTTTGAGACTAGCAGACTGCAACTCTGAATTAAGTAACAAGGGAGAAATAATTTGACATGGAATGGAAATAATTTGTTATTCCACTCGTCCAGCAAGTCCTGGAGTAACGGCCCATTTTACAGCGTGTGCCTTTTCCAGAGTAAAATAACAATAACCTTAGAGACAAGAGCAGCCATTTGAATGAGGTCAGCTAGGCACAGGAAAAGGTCTGGAAAAACACTGTGGCGATAGAATAGCAACAACAAGATAAGCAAATAGAGATTATTACAATAGAGTTAATAAGGGTGAAACCATTTTAATATCTTTGGCCACAACAATCAATCAATTACTAGGCTAAATATTACATTTCTTTCCTTCAGCAATCGCTAGCACAAGCCAATTTCCCCACTGAGTTCTTGTGGTCATACAGTATACCCCAGCTGCGTCTTCCTATTAAAATTGAATAACATGAAGTAGTGGACTCCAAAGACCCTGTAATCAGTGTCAATCAGATGTGAAGTGATAAGACAATAGGGTCTGTGTCAGATTCTTTAGCCAGTAATGCATTCATACAGCACTCAGAATTATTTACATGATGGAATGGAAATACCATGTGGACTGGTTTGAATGAATGGTTCACTTTCAGTACAGTACAGATTTCCCTATTGCTTGAAGGCATAGGCCGCAAGTGGCTTTATCGTACATCGGAAGGCATTTGTCAAACGGTATGTATTCGACTTAACACACACACAAGTGACTCCTGTCAGTCTTGGGTGATTGATCACCCTTTAGAGAGTTCAACCCACCATGAGTATAACAATGACTTATGAAGCACATTGAAAGAAAGAAGTATTTCCTCTTTCCACCAGTTCTTTTCCAAATACATCTTTGTTTTCCATTAATCCTCAAAAGAAAATAAAGGGAAGAGGGACTAAATCAGTAAATACAGAGCTGCACATCATTGGCAAAGGAAGTGGAGAGGAATAAAAAACAAAAAACAACTGGCAGAGACCCGGGTTGAGGGGGAGCCAGACCAGCTGACCAGTTTGGGGGTAGAGAAAGGGGAGAAAGGTGAGGTAATCGCTGTTTTCTCCCCACAGTGTGTTGACCAACTGAGGGCCGACAGCCAAGTTGGGACTCCTTCTGACTTCGCTCCCAGAAAGGGAAGGCGAAAACAACATTAACCCCCCCACTCTTAACTGAATCAGGTTCTGTACTGCAGTGAGAGTCACTACTCTTGCAGTGAGAATCACTACTTCTGCAGTGAGAATCACTACTTCTGCAGTGAGAATCACTACTACTGCAGTGAGAATCACTACTTCTGCAGTGAGAATCACTACTACTGCAGTGAGAATCACTACTTCTGCAGTGAAAGCCACTACTACTGCTGTGAGAACCACTTCTACTGCTGTGAAAGCCACTACTACTGCTGTGGGAGTCAGTACTACGCAGTGAGGGTCACTACTACTGCAGTGAAAGCCACTACTACTGCTGTGAGAGCCACTGCAACTGCTGTGAGAGTCAGTACTACTGCTGCATGAGTGACTACTACTGCAGTGAGAGTCCGTACTACTGCAGTGAGAGTCACTGCAATAAGTCACTACTATGGCTTTGAGAGTGAGTCAGTACTACGGCAGTGAGTCACTACTACTGCAGTGAGACTAATGCTGTGAGTAACTACTACTGCTGTATGAGTGACTTCTACTGCAGTCAGATTCCGTACTACTGCAGTGAGAGTCACCACTACTGCTGTGAGAGTCACTATTATTCGTCTGAGTCACTACTACTTTTGCCCCAAAAATTGCAGTTCTAAAAGCAAATAAAAGCAGAAAGTATGCTTCAAATGTCAACTGTATTACTTAAATACTATATATTAATATGAATAAATGTTCACCCCTTACCAGTGTATATAATATGGCTGCTTTAAATTCCTTGAGCGGTTGCTCAGCTTAGTTTTTATTCCTGTATGTGTAAATTACTGCCCGTGATGCAACGTGCCCATGCACACTCATTGAAGCACTGGAATATCACATAGGTCAAATATGGATCGCAAGCCCATATCGAAGGTTTCTCTCTTGAACCATGAACACAGAGACTAAGCATTACGACCTGTTCTCATTTACCTAAAGCAACATGGAACAAACAAGCATCTTTAGACAATGCCCAATGTTTGTGTCTCTTCGACTCATGTGAATGCCTGTCATTATATTCCTTACTTCCTGGAAACTTGTCATTGGACAAGACAGACTGGTCTTTTGGTTGTTATTTTGTTACAAGGACACGTTATATTGTTGTGATTTTGACAGAGGTGAGGTTGCTGATATAAAGATGGATGATTAGTGTCATAGGAGATTAGAGGGTGGTTCTGTTAAACATCTGATTGGCTGTAAGACAGGACAAGGCTTAGTACAAGGGGATTGAAACTGACATATATCCAGACCTTTTTTTTTGTTAATGATTAACTGATGAAGGTCAAAAATCGGCAAACAAGATACTATCTCAAGACTTCACTTGACCATTGTGTTAGCTCAGTCTTCAGCTCTTTGCACAATCACTTACCACCACATGATGAAAGAGAAGTTCCCAAGACTGACTGAGCTTCTGGTGCAGCACCATGTCAGAGAAGTCATAGATGAAATAACCTGTGAAGACATCCGGTGTTAGTCAGTTTTGTCCTCTTCATTAGGCTTTTGATGCACCGACTCATAAACCCCCAATGCTAGTCGGCCTCCTATAGGTCAAGAGCAGCCTCTGCCAACATCATGCATGTCAGTGTGGGACCCTGCTTCCATGACGACAACGGGAACGGCAACCAAGATGTGGCTTGGTGAGAAGCTATTTATACAACGCCCACCTGCCCCCAACCAGCTATCAGCTGTAGCCATGGAAACTGCTTTTCAAACACTGGAAAAATAATGAGGCGTTTAAGATAGGATAGAAGAATGAGGAAGGGCGGGGGGTAAGAAGGAACCCTCTTTTGTGAATATGACAAACATATCCATCTGCCAATGTGGGACTATATGGGCCTCATGTGCATTTAATATGCAGATTTTGTTTTGTTTTTATGGTGGTTTAATATGGTGGTACATCATAGCAAAAACATTACCTGCTATGTTAGCTTTCTTGGTTTTTTCTATAAATGGATGTTCTTTTCTCTAACAGGATTCTGTTCTGAGCTTTATGTTGCTCCACACATTTGAAGATATAGCCCGAATAAGAAACTAGCAGACTCTTATTGTTTTTGACACGACGATTGCTCTTGTATTGTGCAGGTCATTTGATGCCACTTGAATCCATAGTTGTTTACATCTATGTGCACCGAGAACAAGCACATAACACTGAACTTTTTGCTGGGCACCAGGCGAATATGGAAGCTCATCTATTATTCTCTCTGGCATATGCGTCGGGCCCCCCTTCCTTTCAGACAGATTTCCAGGAGGCCTGGCCTAGGCTGGGCCAATCACAGTCGTTTACCTAATATAGGGCGGGTTTGATACGTTGACCGTACAGAGGAGCGGCCTATGGGAGCACCGTTGAGGCATTTTCATAAACAACCAAGATGTCTTCCGCTGATGTATCACAGGTTTCGTTGCTCTTATTGGTTGTTGGGTCTATCCAAATGCGTCTACAGGCTTTTTGGTCTTAGGGTTAGGTTAGGGTAACCCTAACCCGTTGTTACCGCCCCTTGGAAATCGAAAACTAATATGCATCTGTGAATCGGTCTGGCGATGTCAGGCATTGGGACATCAGCATTGGTTTAACAGGTACAACGGAATTACACATGAAAGAAAATATGAGAGGTCAGAGGTCAATATAGTTTATAGCGACAGACATGACGAGGAAGCTCAATGGAAGTTGACACATTCGTTCTTTCAAGTCTATCTTGTATGAGGCTGGCGCTGGGCCTAAAGCCAACAAGTGCATAATGACCGTCCAAATGCGAATGTACAGTTTGAAGCCTGGCACAGTCAGGACAGAGCTGAATGGCTGTGTATACAATAGACCTCAGTGTCTGCTGTTTCCCCCAGAATCAGACCATACTGTTGGTGGGGACCATGGAGGACATAAAGGAAGCGGTTCCACTCGCTGTGTGTGGTGGTAGTGGGGGGGGGGGGCATGACTTTCCTCCGTAGAAACAGTTGAAACAGACAGCGGGCATAAGTCATCTGAGATCATGCACTCGGTGTCCACATGGGTGTGGGATGTGGGCAGTATGGGGCTAGGTTGGTGCCTGGGACGAACCAAGAATGCCCTCCATTAATCTTAGCTACAACCGCTGTGCCACTAGGAATGCGGGATATTCTGAGAATTCTGGGGGAGCCTGTGTTGACCGGCACAGATACAGAGGAGATGATTGGTTTACAAGACTCGCGCGAGCTGACTGTTGTGAGTTTGAAGGAGGACAGGGAGATAGCTGTTCTAACTTGGTAGGCTGTTCACTTAATTCAGATTCACATGGAAATGTTGTAAAGCAGCTTGAATATCCAACAGCTAACCAAAGAAGTTAAATTATTTTTTATTGATAATGAGGTTAGAGGAAGTGCACCTATTTTAAGACACGTGCACCACAAATATTCGACTACACTGTAATTTGTATACATTTTTCTGGCTAGTATCTTTTAAGCTATTAAGATTGTGTCAGGTCAGACTTTTGCAAACACCACACGGCACTGCACGAATACATTGAGACAATTGTATAAAATCATACGGGCTCTCTCATTACCGAAATTAGTTGTCCCTCATCTCATCCTAATCAAAGGGTTTTACTCACCAATTGAAACTGAAACCAACGCATGTGAAAACACAGAATGGGTCTCTATTAAATCTTCAGCCATCTGTGGGTGAAGGAAAAAGCTGAAAAGAAATAAGTAATTTTAATTAAAAGAATGGGGTCCATTTTATTTGGTGATTTTAAAAAAATAAATCAAAAACAAAACAACAAGGCCAATTGAGTGCCAAAAACGCCTTACCAGAGTACTGCCCATATCCCAGTGATGATACTATGGACAAACGATGTACAGATATTTCTCCATCTCCATGCATTGTTGCACGCTGATTCTGGCATTGGTAGTTGTCCGTACGCATTATTTACCAATCGGAAAAATCCCACGGACCCAGCAGTTGTTAAAATCACTGAATTTAACTCCATGGTGGATAGGCTTTTGTGGGAAAGCTGGTAGTCGATGTCCCTCACTTCGTGGGCTACCAATAATCCAAAGACAATGATAGATGAATATCCTAAAGAATGAAAAAGAAAAACGGTCTACATGAGCTACAGTTTCAGCCTACATCAATCAACATTGTGCGAGTTATTTTCAGGCTGCTGTCCAAACATAGAAGGCGTAATTGATTAATCTGTCAAACAACTTACCACAAGGTGTTGAGGATTTACAATCGAATCAAAGAAGCTGGGTCAATAGAACGTGGTCAAGGTGAATCTATTTTTCAATAGATCAATAGATAGGTCGTGTTGGAGGGCAAGCTGAACGCCTGAGGTGGATCAGGTCAATTATAAAAGCTCATTCCTTGCTTGTGTAACTTTTCAAGCGCACTGTATAACAACAGACGTTCCCTCCCTACTATCAGGGGGCGCGGTTAGTGCAGCTCTCATGCCTTAACCACACCCCTATTCCCATTGATGGTATTCAGTACTACTCTAGTCTCGTTCGTTCGCAACTCATGACGATAGTAGCCTATATTCTGGGAGAGGTAGTGTCGGAAATAAAAAAAAACAGCAACTGTATTTTAGAGCTTTCGTATTGATATCATATGTAGAGGGATGGCTCACTGCTTACAAGTGGTTGGTGTCTACCATGGCTACACGTCAAAACAAACAAAACAAAATGTACACCACGTTTTTAGTGCAGCAGCGACACCATGTGGTTATCAAACGCTATAAAATGCGTGTTTCTATTTCCAGTAAATAATACGTTTTTTTCCTAACAAGGAAAAACAATGAAAGTAGATAGACCAATTGTGAGTAATTGGCCCCAGGACGCACAAACCTATTTCAAATAAAAATAAATTAAATTAAATTAACAAACCAAGGTCACAGGGCATTTAAAACATGTCTCCCACTTAAGATATGTGTGACAGACAACATACAAGTACAATACAACAAACAAGTGCATGTTAAAAGCAGTGTAAAGTGCCCAAGTCTGGTCTAAAACGTAAAATGAATCTGGTCTAAAATGATGGTGAGTTGAATCTGATGGAGGTCGGCACCAAACTTGATGTGGCACACATGGCTTTGAATGGGCGTGACCTTAAAGATACAGCTTTATGTACAGTAACTAATAACATGTCAGGGTAATTCACCGGAACATTGAGATGTAGAGAGTAACTATACATTTTTTCATTTACAAACAAAGTTTTTGTTTGTTAATGATATTATTTCACTCTCCTGACCTACCTGCAGATCATACAACCATAACATCTAGAGCTCTGCAGCAGACCCTGTCTGATATACACCTCCACCACATGATGATCAAACAAATATGTGTTATTATCTTGTGCATTGGGATTAGGCTACATGTCTTTTCTCCCGACCTATCTCTTACATTAGTGTTAGCAGGTGCCTGTGTGGGACAGTTTTGACTTCCACTTTGACTTTTAGTTGTTCAATATTGGAAGTAGTAGAGTTGTTGACTGTTGATCATTTTTAAATGCAACGAAATAATGAAATACTCTGCTCCTACTCCTGCTCGTCTTCAAATCATAACATATCTCCATTACACTTGCAACCCTTTCATAAACATTTAACTCTAGTGATGACAATAAATGATAATGTATTGTGCTAGCCAGGGAACCAGACGAATCCACGAGGTCATGGTTGATTTGCTCTGGCGTATGTGTCTGTGCCTTTTGATAACGCCCCTTGGAAATCGAAAATTAACTGAGAGGTTCCAAACTTATAAGCACTTGCGAATTAGTCTGCGATGTCAGGCTAGTATTGTCAGCAGTGAGGTTGACAAGAGTCATAATGCATTAAAATAGGTGGGATCCAAAGCTGTGGGATCCTCCAAAATAGAGGTGGAGGATCAGTGCACATTTGAAACAAGACAAAACCAGCTGAGAGATTACAATGACAGAAAGATGCATATTACCTATTGGAGAGACTATGGGAGTAAGGGGGGCACTTATGGAGATTATGTCCCTTGTTGGAAGAAGAGCCACCACCTTCTTTATGATTAAATGTCACATTGTCTGAATGACAATGAGGCCCTGCAAAGAGTAGAGGACATGCACCGAAGGAACAGCTGCATCAACACTTACGGCCGACAAACGCAGCAAGAGGAGCTCTTAGATGTCAATACCACCATGGCAGAAGAAGTTGAGGTACAGAATAAAACCTGAAAAAAAGTCCAAGGACCTATTGACCTTCCAGTGTCAAAAAGTAAAAGTCCTCACCAGTCATTTGAGTTAACGGTCACGATTGGTTATTCAGCACCCCCCCTAGGGTGTACAATGAATAGCATCTCATTGTACATCTGAGTACAATGAATTGCTATTACTCTCTTTGTATGGGCTTTGGTGCATTTATGGAAAGGATAGTAAAGAGAGAGAAGTACAATTACAATACAAATATTACAATAAAAACGTGAGGGAGGAACCAAAATAATGAATGATCTTTTGAAAAATATATTTTACGAAGAATTGAAAATAGGGGGTGTGGGATTTTCAAGGTTGTGTTATGCACTAATTAATAACGATTATTTCGTCATCAAATTGACATGCAGAAAACTTCAGTGTCATCAAAGACTCAAATTAGAAAGATTTGGCTTCAACGCTGCAGTAATGAATCCAGACCCCAAGCGATGAAATACACGGACCGGACCAGTCTCGCGGAGACTACGCGGCCAGCGCGTCACCTGTCACGAGACCTTGACGCTACAACACAATCGGTTTTTCATCCATACGTAAGGTTGGTAGTTGTACTCGAGGAAGACGGAGTTTTGGCAGTCTACATCTATTATTTTCGACTGAGGAATATCATTCTACCATTTTGGAAACAGGTGGGATACTTTAATATAACTAACCCTAAAACACATATTGCAACCCCATGGTTGTAGCTTCCTCAATACGTTTTGTACACATGTCTATGAATTCTTGAATTATGGGAACCGAGGGAACCTGTTAAGATTTTATTAAAAATCAGCCTAATGTTATTATAGCGATCAATTTCTGGATCATATCATCGTAATAGATAGATAGATAATAATATATAACACCAGATAGCTAATAAATAACCCCAGATAGGTAATTGATAACACCAGATAGATAATAGATAACATCAGAGCCTAACATCTAACCCTTTTCCAGAATGAATGAAGACTTGACAGCAGAGCAAGGAGAAGTGACTGCACTTCTCTGCCAAGAAGATCATCTACAAGACGGGCAGTAAGATGTTCCAACACTTTTTAATATTAATCTATGATTAGCCTACTTTCTACCAAAATACTTGTTGTTAATATCTGCAGTGCTGTTTGTGCAAACCTTCATGTATTTGCCTGTGTTTGTCCAGAATGAGGGAGGTAGCAGTGGAGGGCCATAAGGTGCTGCTGGTCCGTACCGAGGGTCGGTATGCTGCTGTGGGAAGTCGCTGCACCCATTATAATGCTCCCCTGGTCAAAGGTAAAGGCTTGCTGGTTATAGAAATTCACTAGTAGTGTGTCCAGACAGAATCAGTAGGGGTGTCCTTCCTAGGGCTGGAACAGAATAATAGAGGAAAGCTAGGATAATATACATCTCTTTGGGTTCGCTTTATATGTATATACCATATCGTGTTCAAGCCATAAAGCGTTCATGCCATTTCATGTCTGATCTAGAGAAGAAGTGACAGTATGTTATTAAGGTCATGTAAAACATTGTGTGACATTTTCTACAAGCCGCCCGAGCTAATGTTATACAATTATTTTTTATCTGTTAACTCAGGAGTCTTGCTGGGCAACAAAGTCAGATGTCCCTTCCACGGTGCTTGTTTCAATGTAATGACTGGAGATATAGAAGAGTTTCCAGGTCTTGACTGTTTGCCCTCTTACAAGGTAATGATGCACGTGTGGATGCAACTATTGTTATATAATACCGTCTAGGGCAGGGTAGTGAGATAGACTCTGAAACAGTAAAATGTACAAATACAAGTTTGACAACGAAGTTAATGGAGAGACTGAAAAAGAAAATGTATGAGGTTTGGCTGATAAGACAAGATATAGTTAAATGGACATATCTTCAAGAAGCATCTGTAGACACACCCCCCCCCTTAAGACATTCAATATTCCAAACTTGCACTTGTTTTAAAATCTACAATCCTCCTGAGTGCTGGAGGTTCATTTGAACTAAATTGTTTTTAAGAATATTTTAAAAACTTTTTCATACTTGATTGTTACCTCACCTCTCTATTCGCTTTGGATAGAATTGTCTAAATGTGGCTTAATAACAAAATTGGTTGTGTATCTAAGTCATTTGAATGCATTTGGCAGGTTAAAGTTGAGGATGGCAACGTGTTCATCTCATTCAACAGAAAGGTAATTAAAGGCCAAGAAAATGAGTTCAGCAGGTTCAACATGTTTCCCACTCTTTCTAATTAATGTTTGTTGTTGCTGTGATGTCATTCCCCATAGTCTCTGAAGCTTAGCAGGCGGGTGAAAGAGATGAGCACTAGAGAGGCGGAGGTCAACCATTGCACCCTGCTCATAGGAGGAGGTAAGGTACCTTCTGAGACCACCGCAGCAACACACACAGGACTTCAGCCTGTGACAGCGCATGTCCTTTATGTCCAGGCCCTGCGGCCCTGCTCTGTGCCGAGACACTGAGACAGAACTCTTACAAGGGTCGAATCGTCATGGTAACCAAAGACGCCCTGCTCCCGTTTGACAAACCCAAACTGAGCAAGGTAAACGAACCAGTCACACCAGATTATGTATGTAATACGATCGTTTTCCAACAATTTCCCACGGGATCAATAAAGTTACACCTCTCTTATCTTATGTACTATATATATTTATTACCACAAAGCAAAAAACTGAATGTTTTGCAGGCAATGAAATTGGACAGCAGCCAAATTCTCCTTCGTTCTGAGGACTTCTTGAAACAGTATGGAATAGAGGTGTGGACACAGAAAGAGGTAGGCGAGAGAGAAAACAATCTACTGAATACTGTGTTTGCTTAAAGGTAAAGTCTGTTAATTCTGTTCCACAGCTGATTAACAATGCCCTAGGACTGTCAACAGGCTCACGATAGATGATTGCCTTTTGAAGTGACATATCATAAGCAAACCTTTTGTAACCGAAATGATAGAGACTTCAGAGAGTTGATAGAAGTTGATGACAGTGTTGTTACTTTACTTACTTTAGAAGTAATCCTAAACTCGTATTTGGTTAAGTGATTAAAAAATATACCCAAACCCCAAATTTAACAGATAATTACAGGTAGACATGAAGCTAGCTTGTAAAATCCACCACGAGGTCATGCAGCACCGCACCATCCCAACGGCGTGCAGAGACTGAGTGCAGGAGTAGATGTTTACCGATGTCTGATGGGATGTGTGTGTGTGTGTGTGTGTGTTTCAGGTGGTGTCGGTAGAGGCGATCGGTAAGGTGGTGAGGCTGAGTGACGGAACAGTGCAGCCTTACGACCAGCTGCTCATCTCAACCGGCTGTGGGTTAGACTGCATATTCCTTCCATCTCCCTGATAACTACGATGTACAGACTGGTATTAGCTCTCACACACAGAACTGCATCAGATAACTATGCAACTTGCATTGTGGTACAATGGCAACACAGTGTTTAGTTTCTGACGTTATCTTCTTCAAAAGCTTCACTTATCAAAATAATGACACAGGTCAGATGGTTTACTTACTCAATTGGTTTCAAAAGGTGTTGCCATTGTCATGCCATGGCATCTTGAGCCTTCCGTCTAATGTTATTTTATCTTTTCTAGTCAAGTCTCAATGGCCTCTTACTGAGCTATGGAGTCTATTTTACTGTCTTAAAAGAAGAGCAAGTACTGCAGACTCAGGATATAATTGATTGCAAATATAGAAACACAATCTAGAAATAAAACTAGCTCATCAGCTTTCTGCCACCTCTGACTAGTCATGTGATTAAATAAGAGGTGAGTTATTTGTATTACCGTAACACCCTCATCTCCTCCGGATGCTAGGGCGCGGTCGCTAGGCTGTCCTGGCCAACACCTGGAGGGAGTCAAGCTGCTGCAGACTCACCAGGACGCCCAGGAGATCCATCACTCCTGTCAGGGTCAAAGGGCAGTCATCATTGGCGCATCCTTCATAGGTGTGTGAGATAGTGAGAGAAGTGATAGACTTCATGTCGTGAAATTATTATTTTATCGTCACTTAATGAATTAATAAGTAAGTCATTTTACAGAATAAGAATCCCTTGCACATCTTGGTTTGTTATTATATACAAGCATAGGTTAAGTTATAAGCTCCTTTTTTATAATCAGCTTTAATGTGATGTATGAGTATGAAAAAGGCCGAATGTGTCTATGATTGAAAACCATGTAACAACAACCTCCTCCAAAATGTGTTTCATGTATATCTTCTTGCCCAGGCATGGAGGTGGCTTCCTACCTATCAAATAAAGCTGCCAGCGTGGCCATGGTTGGCACCACTGAATACCCTTTTGAAAGCTCACTTGGCCCAGAGATTGGGAAGATGGCAATGCATGTAAGAACCAACTGGTTTATCCTCATCGTATCAGTGCTGCCATTTATAGATAACACAACCTCCCCTGTTTTTTGGTTTTTTATTCTAGATGTTGGAGGAACAAAATGTCAAGTTCTACATGAAGGACAGAGTTCTTGAGATTAGGGGAGAAGGTGGCAAAGTAAGACACAATAACGCCATCTATTGACTCTGATAGTAGAAACCTGATCTGTATACTTCACTTTGCTGTACTTGTGTCTCTGATCTTAAAATATCTTTCTGACAATACTCAGGTTAAAGAGGTGGTGCTGCAGAGTGGTGCAATCCTGGAAGCTGATGTGGTGGTTGCAGGAATTGGTAAAATAAGAATTGCCACTATTTAAATAATACAGGAGTAAACTTGGCAATGGCTTGTAGATATTTCATATTCCGTATACACACATTCCACATGAATATGGTGTGCAGGTGTCGTCCCGAATTCTGACTTCCTGATGGGAAGCCAGGTGCAGATCGACTCCAGGAAGGCTGTGATCGTTGATGAGGTAAAACACTGGCCAGACGCAACAAATACAACATCAACATTTTGTACTATGTTATCTTTGATGAGGTTGAACACTGACCATACACAACAAATACAACATCCGCATTTGTATTATGTGATCGTTGATGAGGTTAAACACTGGCAATACACAACAAATACAACATCCACATATTTTATTATGCATATAATCTGTCGCATTTGTATTTTAACTGTAAATAAAGCATCATGAATTATTACAAATATTTACTGAAAACAATAAGAGAAGGGAGGGTGATACTATTTGACTTTTGTTTTTTGTATTGTGCATCTTTCAAAACTACTTTGAGTCTCTGATTTGGTGATTATTAACATGGCATATGCTAAACAATACAGTTGGAGGCTTGTGTTGAGCTATGCATGCAATACTGTTTATTGAATGGCATGGCGGTAGGACCGTAATGTACTGAAATAATATTACTCTTCTGCTTCCAGTTCATGAAGACCAACGTACCAGACATTTATGGTGCTGGCGATGTCACGTCCTTCCCCCTCAAAATCCGCGATGGCCAGAGGGTCCACATCGGCCACTGGCAGATGGCACACGCCCATGGTAACCCTTCATTACCATTCCAGAAACCATGGTTTGATTGGGTAGTGATACAAAATAGATATATTGAAGAAGCCGATATGGACATCTTGTTACGCTCAGGCAGCAGCTAAAGGGCAGTAAGCTTTTAGTGCAAGGTAATTGACATAAGGGATTGCTTTATTTTTCTTCTCTTCCACAGGAAGAGCTGCTGCCTTAAACATGCTCAACAAACCCACCAAGATGGAGTCTGTTCCGTTCTTCTGGACTGTGTTGCTCGGAAAGAGCATCCGATATGCAGGTGATACATCTTGAGGAACGTTGCACCCTAATTTATTTGATTTAAATTGATAAGTCATGAACATTTTTTCTTCATTTCAATATTTTAGGTTATGGGGAAGGATACACAGAAATCATATTTAAAGGCAACGTGGAGGAAGGAAAGTTCCTAGCGTTTTACATCAAGTAAGCAGCTGCAGTGTACTATACTACTCTTTTTATTGAACTTGAGTGTAATGTATAGTATAATTCCCTGTTTTATCATTGGGTTATGTTTCCAGAGAGCAGGTGGTGGTCGCAGCAGCCAGTCTCATGTTTGACCCTGCTGTCTCTCGGGTCGCAGAGCTCATGTCCTCAGGACAGCTTATCACAAAGACACAGGCGCAGTGAGTGTCAGGCCGCAGTGTGTGCGTGCGTGTGTGCATGCGTGCATGTGTGCGTGCCTGCGGGCATGTTGCTGGACAAGCTCTTCAAAATACATGCTTTTTGTTTAATACATTAAATATAATCAGCAACCTTGTATTTTTATTTCAGATCTGATGACCTAAGCTGGTTGAAATTATAGTGTGCGGTCCAGGATCAAGGCTGTACTCAAACCAGTCCATTTACTTTATCAGGGATGTCTCAACTGCTATTATTAATATAATAATTTTCATTCATTGATCTTTTAATTCATTTCCTCCTCAATCATTGTTATTCATCTTGTGCAGTGAGTCATGGCTGTAAGGCTGCATATCATCTGAACTCTGATAGAGGCTACTAACTAGTTTGAATAGCGAGGCAACTTTATTGAAGTTATATCATTTGTTTGAAGTTAGTTTGATACCTTTTTACAGAGTATATCCAATATTATTTTCATGCAATATATTAGTATAATCCGGATGTCAAAGTTACATTTATCCTCACAATTAGTTAGAATTTGTTTACCCAAGTGCTGAGAATGACACCGGAAGCAAGGTTTGAAATATCTAAAGTAAATGTTTAAAGAATAAGCAAGAAATCTTGGAAAAACCAGCAAGATTATTTAACATACCTGACTAATCAACACAGGAAAACCAGTTAAAGTAACTAAGGAGCTAATCATTGGAAACAGGGGACCAAAATGGACAGTGTGTACATTTTATCTATCCAAACTTTATTTGAACTATAGCATACATAAATGGAGTTGGTATTATCATTTTGCCGGTAAACGGGTGTGACCGTGGCCATATTGACCTCTAGTTTGTTCTTATTGTTTGTAAAACATCTGCCTTGTATTACTCCTTGAGGGTCAAATGAAGCATGTTGAGCGATTGATTTATAGATTAATAAATGTTCAGAATAATGGTAATTTGTATGGAAAATAATTTTACTAAATGATTGTCTTATCTGAAGAGGTGCGCTCAGAAAAATGCTGCACTTACAAAGTATTGATAATCTCAAATGTATTATTTGGTAAAATAAAAGAAAAGAAGAAGAAGAGTGTATTGACATGTCCAACATTTTGGTGTGCCTTTGTCCCTTTTAAATCAAATCATGGAGACTTGGTATAATTCTGTAATCTGTTCATCCATCATCCGTTTGTGCTTTAGGTATGATCCCTGAAGGAGGCATGGTCTCACTAAGTGTATGACCCTTAACTGTACCCCCACCTAACATCATTTTGATAGGAAATACTTACCACCATATACCAAACATAAAAATGTAGATGATTTAATTGCTGATAATGGAAGATGTTTTCCAGTTTGTTTCTTTCTTGCAGAACTTCTTGATAATATTAATTTGATTCATTTTAAGCTAGATATATATTTATTGCACATGAAGTAATCTTGTATTGGACTATCATAACGGATGTTATTCTAGACAAGAATTAAGAGGACTTTTTGTTTTTATACTATTAATTAGGAAACTCGTGCATCTTTATTTATAAAGTGTTGCCATTATGAACTTTGAACCCTTGTTTCCGGGTTATTCATCCGGGTATTTGCGCTGTGGCGCTCGTCCCGCGTAATCGTATCTTACTACGTAACCTAGTCAGTTTGAGCAGCAAGAAATGTTAGAAACGGCGTAGTTCTATTACGTGAATTCAGGTTGCGGCTGATAACGTCCATCGTGTGGCGGTGTCGTTCACCGTGCGTGCTGCCTCAAGGAAACACAACCACCGGAGAAGTCTACTCAGTTGTGTAAAAGAAATGTGGTAGTGTGTGAGATCCAGGCTTTGAGGTTCAACATTTGACTCTGAAGGTGAAGTAAATGTGGAGTTATTCAAACATTTCAGAAAGTTTTGCTATTCTCATGTATTGTTTAGCCGAATTGCTACGCTAACGTTAGCCTTGAGCTAGGTAGCTTTTTTTTAAAGATAGTCTGCAACCTAAAGTTAAAATGTTTGCATCCATTTGTTGGCTACGATGGTGGAATTTGAACAACACATTGAATTGAACATTGATCAGCCACGCCAAATATGTAATGGGGTAAATTAGGAGCCTCTGGTTAGTTTGTTTCTATCATTCATCCACTGAATGGGTCGCTAGCTTACTAGCTAGCTTGCCAGTTTACTAGCTTAGCTACAGGAATCCATTATTGTGCGCGTGTTGACGCGAGGCCATCGGTGGTGGAAACCTTGTTAAAACTACATTAACCGTAACCCTGTGGAGACCCTACACTAAACCTGTTAACCATACACTAACCCTTTCGAAATCGAACCCTAAAGATGTTCCGCATTTCATGTTCTTATGTTAGTGGTTATTTATGTATTGTATAACACCGTGTAGTAACTAACTTAGCTGTGCTGTTATGGTGTTGTATGTATTAACACTCTTTTGTTAGGGATGTTTAGGTATTGTATAAAACAGTATATGCTGTTATCGTGTTGTATGTATTAGGACTGTTATGTTAATGGTGTTTATGTATTGTATATACTATTTTTAACTAGCTGTGCTTTTATTTTACATTTCTAGTTGTAAGGGGCATGGCAGCGGCTTTCCCTTACAGGGGGGTCCCCGGAGGCATGCCTCCAGGAATCCCTCCTCCAGCCTCCATCCCTGACTTCATGTCTGAGGAAAAACTGCAAGAAAAAGGTCTGTACAAATTTAAGCATCCCCAATTTGTATTCAAATACCCAGTGCAATTTGATGTGGATGTAAATAACACAAATGTTTTCATATATGCACACAGCTAGAAAATGGCAGCAGTTGCAGGCCAAGCGGTACTCCGAGAAGAGGAAGTTTGGCTTTGTGGATGCCCAGAAGGAGGACATGCCACCCGAGCATGTCCGCAAGATCATCAGGGACCATGGAGACATGACCAACAGGAAGTTCCGCCATGACAAGAGGGTCTACCTTGGGTATGAACATTTACCTGAACCAGAAACTAAATAGATATTTTCTGAGGGAATTTGCTTCTTTCTTATTACCTCTGCCTCGCCCACATTGCCTGGCTGGGATGAATTAACAATCCAATCTAACTTATTGCATTTGTGTTCTGCAGGGCCTTGAAATATATGCCCCATGCCGTGCTGAAGCTGCTGGAGAACATGCCCATGCCCTGGGAACAGATTCGAGATGTGCCTGTGCTTTACCACATCACAGGAGCCATCTCCTTTGTCAATGAAATCCCCTGGGTTATAGAGCCTGTCTACATCGCACAATGGGGGTAAGAGCCATTTAAATGTTCTTTAATCCTACTGTTAATGTTTATGGGGAAGTGTACTTTATATATCAGCATTTGTTTCCTAATGTTTCTTCCTTCCCTCCCCGCAGAGCCATGTGGATCATGATGCGGCGCGAGAAGAGAGACCGCCGGCACTTCAAGCGCATGCGTTTCCCGCCGTTTGATGACGAGGAGCCGCCGCTGGACTACGCGGACAACATCCTGGACGTGGAGCCGCTGGAGGCCATCCAGATGGAGCTGGACCTGGAGGAGGACTCCTCCGTCGTGGAATGGTTCTACGAGCACCAGCCCCTCAAGGACACCACAAAGTGAGTCTTGCTTCACGCTCTGATAATCTCATTTCTCCGTTTGCTTGGAAATGGAGGGTGCCTTCTTTCGTTTTTTTGATTTTCTGCTCATACGCTTGTACATCAAGTTCACACTTTGGTATAATTGTAGCAATGTCTCACTGTGTCTTCAGGTTTGTGAACGGCACCACCTACCGTCGCTGGCAGTTCACCCTCCCCATGATGTCCACCCTCTACCGCCTGGCTAACCAGCTGCTTACAGACCTGGTGGATTACAACTATTTCTATCTGTTTGACCTCAAGGCCTTCTTCACTTCCAAGGCTCTCAACATGGCCATCCCCGGAGGGCCCAAGTTTGAGCCGCTGGTCAGAGACATTAACCTTCAGTAAGTACATATGGCTACCAATAAACGCTACTTTGATAAATATTAACAAAGTATTTGTAACTCTTATTTTTGGAATGTTTCAGTGTAGTGCTGTTTTAACTCTTGTGTGTGTATAAAAGGATGAACAAATGCACCATGTTTGTTATTACATGTTTTTGGTTTATGCACAGAGACTAAAGTGTTGTTCCTCCTTGTTCCTCTAACAGGGATGAGGACTGGAATGAGTTCAATGACATCAACAAGATCATCATCAGACAGCCCATCAGGACGGAGTACAAAATCGCCTTCCCCTACCTGTACAACAACCTCCCACATCACGTCCACCTCACCTGGTAAGCAAAAGCATTCACTTTCAAATTAGCTAGTAGGGCTGGCACGAATACATAGTTTTAAGCTTAAAATATTTGTTGAGAGTAGTATTAGAGTAGGCCTACTTCCAATTATCACAAATGATTGCAAAAAAACAAATGGGTGGTTTGAACATTATGCAAAGTAAATCAATTTCGCTAGTGCTATTTACCCGGTGATAAAACACACAGGTATGTGTCACACAGGTAAACACAAATGCTAAGTGAATTATAATAATCACACTTTGTCATTGTAGTGTGGCTTTATTATAACCTAAGCTGATTTCAAAATGTTCACTTTATCAAAACTTATCAAACTTACATTACATGATTACTCTCATGGATGAAACTACATTGACTACCAGAATAACCAGAACTGTTGGATCTTCTCTCAGGTACCACACTCCCAACGTGGTGTTCATCAAGACGGAGGACCCAGATTTGCCAGCCTTCTACTTTGATCCCCTGATCAACCCCATCTCCCACAGGCACTCTGTCAAGGTAGGCCCTCCTGCGTTGCTGAAGTGAAAGGTTGTTGTTGTTGAGCGCTCGGACATCATACCAAAGTAGACCCCTCTTACAAAGGCGCACTTGCATTGGTTCGCTTGCCTGTGCGTAAGAACTAGAGGAAAATCAAAATGAATGGTTACTTTCATTGAATCACCGGATGCATTCCGACTGATTACCGTAACATTCAGACATGCATTTATATGATCTGTTTGTGACGTTTATAATGGAGTTGTGCAAGTATCCTGGCTGTCCTTCATGCCATCCTGTTCATGTCCTCCCCAGAGTCAAGAGCCTCTGCCTGATGACGATGAGGAGTTTGAGCTGCCCGAGTACGTGGAGCCCTTCCTCAAGGACACTCCTCTCTACACAGACCACACCGCTAACGGCATCGCTCTGCTCTGGGCGCCGCGGCCCTTCAACCTGCGCTCTGGGCGGACCAGGCGAGCCATTGACATCCCTCTCATCAAGAACTGGTGAGAAGACAACACCTAGTGGATGAAATGCCCATGCATGTGGCGTGTTCTCCGAAAGCAATGTCCTGACACCCATGTGATCCATATATGGACATGGAATGTGTATGTGGTTTTGAAGTTGGCTTTTTGTCCCCTCGCAGGTATCGTGAGCACTGCCCTGCTGGCCAGCCTGTCAAAGTGCGCGTGTCCTACCAGAAACTGCTGAAGTATTACGTGCTCAACGCTCTCAAACACAGACCACCCAAGGCCCAGAAGAAGAGGTGAGCCTCTGAACACCCTGTAGACGTTCTACATCCGTGTTCGCAACACCTTTCTAACGGCCGTGTGTTGTTTTGTGTTCTTTCCCCCCAGGTACCTGTTCCGTTCTTTCAAGGCCACCAAGTTCTTCCAGTCCACCAAGCTGGACTGGGTGGAGGTGGGGCTGCAGGTCTGCAGACAGGGCTACAACATGCTCAATCTGCTGATCCACCGTAAGAACCTCAACTACCTGCATCTGGACTACAACTTCAACCTCAAGCCAGTCAAGACGCTCACCACAAAGGTTTGACTTTCTCTTCAACACTCCGGGACATCACGTCAAATGAAAGCCCTCTTACAAAGGCGCACTTGCATTGGTCTGCTTGCCTGTGCGTAAGAACTAGAGGAAAATAAAAATGAATGGTTATTTTATTCAATCGCCGGCTACATTCCGGTTGGTTACCTAAACATTCAGACATGCGTTCAAAGTAACATTAAGTCTGTTGTAGTAAACTAAAAGTGCTTCAGTCAATGCATACTAACGCCTATTGTGTGGGGGGGGGGGGGGGGGGGGGGGGGGGGGGGGGGGGGGGGGGGGGGGGGGGGGGGGGGGGGGGGGGGGGGG
>JAOPJO010000054.1:13182379-13200447 GCA_027123675.1 Molva macrophthalma | reverse complement strand
AAAAATACATACAGGGGTGCAAAGTAAAATTAAGTTTGTTGTTTAAAACTAAAATGGCTTCAGTAAATGAATAATAACACCTTTTTTTACCAACCCCCCCCCCCCCCCCCCTCTTGTATATTGGGATAAAACCATTGGTTCTTCTTTTATTGATACGTTTGGTTGAAATATTATAGCATAGAGCTGTCGTGAGATATTTTTTATCTTTCAAAGCCATGTTTTGTATGGTTTTGATCAGTGTATATTAACATGGCACCAGGAGATCCACCCGGGCGATATCATATTTGGTTCTGTCTTCTCTTCCTACAGGAGCGTAAGAAGTCCAGGTTCGGTAACGCTTTCCATCTGTGCAGAGAGGTGCTGCGTCTGAGCAAGCTGGTTGTTGACAGCCATGTTCAGTACAGACTGGGAAACGTCGACGCATTCCAGGTCAGTAACGAGGCTCATTATTACATGATGGGAATACCCAGCATCTGATGAATGAATCTAAAATGACAACAGTGGGCATTTTATCAGATCTGTAAATGTACAGATGTAGAAAAAAAACAAGGTTACCGGAATGCTACCTGCATTCTGCAGGTAGCAAAACGCCCTCCCTGATCGGGGCCTTACAAAGGCACACTTGCATTGGTCTGCTTGCCTGTATGTAAGAACTAAAAAAAGGAAATTAAAATGTTTATATTGTTTAATCACTGGTGAGATTCCTGTTGGTTGCCAACATTCAAACATGAACAAATCAAATTCCCTTCCCATCATTCTGGAAGCAACAATTGTGGTTTTCCAGATTTTACTATTTTATTTACCCATTTGATTATCCTGCAGGGTCTACTCTAGTTGTCACTTGTATGTATGCGTGGTTTGATCATCCGTGTATTGTGAGGCTGTGTTGATGGACTGTGTTGACTGTCCTAGGGTTGTCTAACAGCAGTGCTATGTTCCTCTAGTTGTCCGACGGTGTGCAGTACATCTTTGCCCACGTGGGCCAGCTGACGGGCATGTACCGTTACAAGTACAAGCTGATGAGACAGATCCGCATGTGCAAGGACCTCAAGCATCTCATCTACTACCGTTTCAACACCGTAAGCCCTCCCAATAGAATAATGCATTTTCGACCTCGCAAGCTGCTAAAGAGCAAGTTCATGCTTTGTATTGTCACTGAAGGCCTCAATGTTTCCCCCCCCCCTCCCAGGGTCCAGTGGGTAAAGGTCCAGGCTGTGGCTTCTGGGCTCCTGGCTGGAGAGTCTGGCTCTTCTTCATGAGGGGCATCACCCCTCTGCTGGAGAGGTGGCTGGGCAACCTGCTGGCCAGGCAGTTTGAAGGTATGCAAACGTGCTTGTAGTTCACTCCTAGATATGGCTAATGTACTGTAATAACCGTAGGGGATAATGCATGTTGATAAAAATTAAACAAACATTCAGATGTATAACGATATCATTTACTGATGCCAGGCTAGAGCCAGCTTCCCCATCCCTCCCATGATTACACATCATGCTTATTTTATTAAATATATTGTTTTTAATGCCATTTGTACAATTGCATGATATTATAGAATCGGTGCCAAACCAAACCTTTACATTGAAAGTGCAATCTACTCATGGGAAATACTTTGTCATAACAAGCCGTTTCCCCTACCCTCTCTCCCAGGACGTCACTCCAAGGGCGTGGCCAAGACGGTAACCAAGCAGCGTGTGGAATCCCACTTTGACCTGGAGCTGCGTGCCGCTGTCATGCACGACATCCTGGACATGATGCCCGAGGGCATCAAGCAGAACAAGGCCAGGACCATCCTGCAGCACCTCAGCGAGTCCTGGAGGTGCTGGAAGGCCAACATCCCCTGGAAGGTGGGTCCTCTGAACGACCTCACGATGAAGGGTCTTAATGGCTTGCTATGGCTCGTCAGAGGAGCCAAGTGTAGCCTGAGATCGAAGTTTCGATATCATGTATATTACGTTTTGAGATTGTATTAATAAGTTATTAAATTAGGACTTTTATCCCACTTAAATGTAATTATAAAAGCCATACAGTGCCTTTCCTCTAAGGTCACCTGAAAATGAAAACTAATTCCTCTTGAAATGCTCCAAGGTGCCCGGCCTGCCCACACCCATCGAGAACATGATCCTCCGCTACGTCAAGGCCAAGGCTGACTGGTGGACCAACACGGCCCACTACAACCGGGAGAGAATCCGCCGCGGCGCCACCGTGGACAAGACGGTGTGCAAGAAGAACCTGGGCAGGCTGACCCGTCTCTACCTCAAGGCTGAGCAGGAGAGGCAGCACAACTACCTGAAGGTAACGCAGCATTACATGTATTCCAGGTTGAATTGCAATCTAGTTTCCTTTTTTTTAATGCATAAACTGGAACCCCTTAACTGGTTTTATTTCTGCCCTTTTTTACGGTACCATTGTAGTTTATGGGGTTTCATTTTGACGAATGGATCATATTTGTCCAGAAATACCTTCGTTCTTGTAATCACACAGCTACTTTGCTGTAGCTAATGTGTATTGGGATAGGTTGGGTTCAGATCAGTGGTCAACAGTAGTGTGAACCAGATCTTCCTCAATTGGCCCACGGTAACAATGCGCTCTGTCCTCAGGACGGTCCCTACATCACAGCAGAAGAGGCCGTGGCCATCTACACCACCACGGTGCACTGGCTGGAGAGCCGGCGCTTCTCCCCCATCCCCTTCCCTCCGCTGTCCTACAAACACGACACCAAGCTGCTCATCCTGGCCCTGGAGCGGCTCAAGGAGGCCTACAGGTATCATCCCAGATACTGCTCATTGTTATAGTAGTAGCAATACAATGACTATTAATCCTTTTTGCAAGGCTTGTCTGTCAGCCGGAATACAAAGTTCAGATGTTGGTGTTTTCATGTTTTGTGCACAGTGTGAAGTCTCGTCTGAACCAGTCCCAGAGGGAGGAGCTGGGTCTGATTGAGCAGGCCTACGACAACCCTCACGAAGCCCTGTCCAGGATCAAACGTCACCTGCTCACACAGCGAGCCTTCAAGGAGGTTAGAACCGTGAACTTTGTTCAAGTCATAACAGCTGCACGGCTTGAAGGCAACCATACTATGGTAGAACTTCTAAGATCCTTTACACTCGTCTCATTCAGCTGCCTGCCCCTCCCTCTCCCAGGTTGGCATCGAGTTCATGGACCTGTACAGCCACCTGGTGCCAGTGTACGACGTGGAGCCCCTGGAGAAGATCACAGACGCCTACCTGGACCAGTACCTCTGGTACGAGGCGGACAAGAGGCGGCTGTTCCCGCCCTGGATCAAGCCAGCAGACACGGAGCCCCCACCACTGCTGGTGTACAAGTGGTGCCAAGGTAAGGCCAAAGTGGTTTTATTGTCAAAGTGTGCAGTAAACCATTGTTATTCTTGATGAAATTGAAATGCTTATTTCAAAGCAGGGGTCATCCATCTAATAAAAAAACCTAGTAATTTTATAATACGCATAGAAAGACACATGCAATATGTTTCCTGTTTACGAACTTAGTGTTTAAAACATGAATACGCACCTCTGCCCACAAAATCTCCTAATGCTAAAAGATGCTCCTGTCTTGGTCAGATCTACCTTGATTAGGTTATTCTACCAGATTATTGATCTCTCAAAACGTATTTTTCAGTTCAATGAATCCAAACGAGTGATTAGTGATGTGAAGCAGGGTTTCAGCGGGCTCGTCTGTCCTCTTCCAGGTATAAACAACCTGCAGGACGTGTGGGAGATGACGGAGGGCGAGTGCAACGTGATGCTGGAGTCTCGCTACGAGAAGATGTACGAGAAGATCGATCTGACGCTGCTCAACAGGCTGCTGCGTCTCATCGTGGACCACAACATAGCTGACTACATGACAGCAAAGAACAACGTGGTCATCAACTACAAGGTCAGGGGTCTTCAAGCTGCAGGTTTAACTACAAGCTAATGCATTCAATGGCAAATCAGAAGGCACCTGTTTCATGAAACTTAGAACAACGCAGGCTTTCACGAGAGCTTTGGTTTGTCTCTTGATGAAAGTGTTATTCTTGACTGTGGTAGCTGCTTGTATTGCGTGGTACAACCCCATTTTGAGGCTTAAAGTATCTTCAATATTGAGGGTGTCCCTTACTCCCTGTTCATGACAACTACACTAGTGCAGTCTTATTTGCGCTGATAATTCCCCCATTTCCAGCTTGTGTAAAACGTTTGTTTTTGTTCTCCAGGACATGAATCACACCAACTCATACGGCATCATCCGAGGGCTGCAGTTTGCCTCGTTCATCGTGCAGTACTACGGCCTGGTGATGGACCTGCTGGTGCTGGGCCTGCACCGGGCCAGCGAGATGGCCGGCCCGCCCCAGATGCCCAACGACTTCCTCAGCTTCCAGGACACGGCCACAGAGAGCGCTCATCCCATCCGCCTCTACTGCCGCTACATCGACCGCATACACATCTTCTTCAGGTGAGCCCAGAACCGTGTGATCTCATTTTACATTCCTCTTTTTAAACTAGTCTTTCCCTTCATCGAAATGTGAGGCAATTTCCCTGCCTGTGAGTAGATGAACTACTAAAGCCCTCTGACGCTAGCTTTATATGTAAATAAACTTGCCATGCCCATTTATTTATTTAATCTGATTGCTGTTGGGCATTTAACTATAAAAAAATGATTTAACTTCAATGCATTCTGTACTGAAGGGGCGGGCATCGCAGGACTGGGCTTCAACAGGGTCCGCCGTTTGCCGATGCGGTTTGGATTTGACATCCACTTTGTGCGTGCAGGTTTACAGCGGACGAGGCCAGAGATCTGATCCAGAGGTACCTGACGGAGCATCCGGACCCCAACAACGAGAACATCGTGGGCTACAACAACAAGAAGTGCTGGCCCCGCGACGCCCGCATGAGACTGATGAAGCACGACGTCAACCTGTGAGTCAACTCCCACACCATAAGCGTCGAGAAGTTCTCTGCTGACGCTGTCCTCGGGTGAACCCTTCAACAAAATGAGTGGGTTAGTTAGACAGTTTTACAATACTTTCTCTCCATCTCCTCCAACCCTGTCAGCGGTCGCGCCGTGTTCTGGGACATCAAGAACCGCCTGCCTCGCTCGGTGACCACGGTGCAGTGGGAGAACAGCTTTGTGTCCGTGTACAGCAAGGACAACCCCAATCTGCTCTTCAACATGTGTGGCTTCGAGTGCCGCATCCTGCCCAAGTGCCGCACAAGCTACGAGGAGTTCACGCACAAAGACGGAGTCTGGAATCTGCAAAACGAGGTTGGTAGTTAAAGGCCCACAAGTCCATCATGACGACTAACCTTTTAGGACGGTTTGGGACAAATGCGCACGGTGCTGAAAGACAATTTGTCCTTTTGGCACACGCTTTCGTTTGAGTCCTCGTCAACGTGTCGATCCCTGTGTGCAGGTGACCAAAGAGAGAACGGCCCAGTGTTTCCTGCGTGTAGACGATGAGTCCATGCAGCGCTTCCACAACAGAGTTCGCCAGATCCTCATGGCCTCTGGGTCCACCACATTCACCAAGGTGAGGAGGAACCGTTTCTCAACTTAAACTACACCAGCTGAACACATGGCAATCAAGGCATCTCTACTAGATCTGTACTGTACAGCTGAAGAGATTGCTTTGAGTTTGAAATAGGATCATGGTGTTTTACCAAGCAATAACCACCTTAATATCCCTCCAGATTGTGAACAAGTGGAACACAGCGCTGATTGGTCTGATGACGTACTTCCGCGAGGCGGTGGTCAACACCCAGGAGCTGCTGGACCTGCTGGTCAAGTGCGAGAACAAGATTCAGACCCGTATCAAGATCGGCCTCAACTCCAAGATGCCCAGTCGTTTCCCCCCTGTGGTCTTCTACACCCCCAAAGAGCTGGGCGGCCTGGGCATGTTGTCCATGGGCCACGTGCTCATCCCTCAGTCGGATCTGCGGTAAGCTGAGACGTAGTTCTATGAGTGGACTGAATATAAAGATCATCGATTTCATTGGTCGGCCTTCCAAAGGCAATTGATGAAAAGAACCTGAAATATTCTACCGGTTTCATGCATTTTATTTTTAAATCGGATATGATCCCATAGTTAGACATGTATCTAACTGAATCTAGATCTACATCCGCACACTGTTAAAACCTAGCACTGGTCTCTGGGTGTTTGGGTGTCAGCAGTGTGCCACAGTAAGCAGGCTGGGTTTCGCTGACAACCAGGAGGGCTGCTGCCAGTGACTGGTCGTTTGATAGTGACCTGAGCCACACCAAATAAGTGTGAACTGTAAATAAATCTATTTTTGTCTGTGTGAAATAAAGCTCCATTCGTACCGTCTCACCTGCCGTCCCTTCCCCTCCAGGTGGTCCAAGCAGACGGACGTGGGCATCACTCACTTCCGCTCTGGAATGAGCCACGAGGAGGACCAGCTGATCCCTAACTTGTACCGCTACATCCAGCCCTGGGAGAGCGAGTTCATCGACTCCCAGAGAGTGTGGGCAGAGTACGCCCTCAAGAGACAGGAGGCTATCGCCCAGAACAGGTAAGCCCTCTGACATGCAGCTTCCTATAGAGACCCTCAGTCCAAATGTGACCTTTTTATAAGCTCTGTTTAACTCTTTATTAACACTGATGGGGCATGTTTGGTTATAGTCAATATAGTATTTACTCTGCTTGTTAAAAGAACTTTGTTCACACAAAAAGGTTTGTATTGCTTGAATAGATGCAAGTGCGGTTCATTGTTTGCTAAACATTAAAATGCTTGAGCATTTCTAGCATCAAATTGAAAAGGCTGATTCTATGAAGCCTAATAGTTCATCTCCTGTGTCTCAGGCGTCTGACCCTGGAGGACTTGGAGGACTCCTGGGACAGAGGCATCCCCCGCATCAACACTCTGTTCCAGAAGGACAGACACACGCTGGCCTACGACAAGGGCTGGAGGGTCAGGACCGACTTCAAACAGTATCAGGTAAGATGCACACCATACGCATGCATCGTGAAGTTCATCGTGACGTTTGCCATATTTAAATACTATTCTTTAAATAGAAGTTGCATCTTCAATAGAGGTAGACCCATTTTTGGTGCCCTTCACTTCTGCTAACACTATGATTTGTGTGCGTGCAGGTCCTGAAGCAGAACCCCTTCTGGTGGACCCATCAGAGGCACGACGGCAAGCTGTGGAACTTGAACAACTACCGTACCGACATGATCCAGGCCCTGGGCGGAGTGGAGGGCATCCTGGAGCACACCCTGTTCAAAGGCACTTACTTCCCCACCTGGGAAGGTCTCTTCTGGTGAGAACAGGCTCAGGCCAACAAATGCACGTGGTTCTGGTGATGAACAGTACTCGGTCAGTGCTGGTGAGCATCTGGTTCTAACGGCCTCGTGTTGGGTTTCAGGGAGAAGGCCAGTGGTTTTGAGGAGTCCATGAAATGGAAGAAGCTGACCAATGCCCAGAGATCCGGTCTCAACCAGATCCCCAACCGTCGCTTCACACTCTGGTGGTCGCCCACCATCAACAGAGCCAATGTAAGGATAACTAGTGTTGGATATATCTGAGTGATAAACGTCTTCAGAGGCAGGTTTAATGATAAAGCATTGGTCCGGCTGTTGAACCGTCTCCTTGTGTTCCTCTCTCCTAGGTGTACGTGGGCTTCCAGGTGCAGCTTGACCTGACCGGCATCTTCATGCACGGCAAGATCCCCACGCTGAAGATCTCCCTCATTCAGATCTTCAGGGCTCACTTGTGGCAGAAGATCCACGAGAGCGTCGTCATGGATCTCTGCCAGGTGTTTGACCAGGAGCTGGACGCTCTGGAGATCGAGACGGTGCAGAAGGAAACCATCCATCCCAGAAAGTCCTACAAGATGAACTCCTCCTGCGCAGACATCCTCCTCTTCGCCTCCTACAAGTGGAACGTCTCCAGGCCCTCACTGCTCGCAGACTCAAAGTACGACTTTGTCGTTATCACCATCATCGTGCTTTTTATAAAAGAGGTCTTGCTATCGGCTTGGATAAGAATCTAAAGCCCTCCTAAATGTCATTGAATTAATGTCTGTCTTCCTTCAGGGATGTGATGGACAGCACCACCACTCAGAAGTACTGGATTGACATTCAGCTGCGCTGGGGGGACTACGACTCCCACGACATCGAGCGCTACGCCAGGGCCAAGTTCCTGGACTACACCACAGACAACATGAGTATCTACCCCTCGCCCACCGGGGTGCTCATCGCCCTTGACCTGGCCTACAACCTCCACAGGTGGGTGCTCTGACTAGCATGGATGCCTGCAAGTCTAGAGGAAACTGTTGTTTTTGGGCCTTTTACGATGGGACTTTAACTGGGTCATGCTGAATGACATGAAGCAGGTCTAAGTAAAAACATCTGGAAATGTTGCAAAAGATGCAAGGGTTATGTTAGAATATTCTGATGACATACTTGGAACATGTTAGTATATATTTGCTTCAAGAGACATTTGTCTCCAAACTCCACGTGCGGACCCTAACACGTGTTTCCTCTCCTCTGCAGCGCATACGGTAACTGGTTCCCCGGGGGCAAGCCTCTGATCCAGCAGGCCATGGCCAAGATCATGAAGGCCAACCCCGCCCTGTATGTGCTGAGGGAGCGCATCCGCAAAGGTCTGCAGCTGTACTCCTCAGAGCCCACTGAGCCCTACCTCTCCTCGCAGAACTACGGAGAGCTCTTCTCCAACCAGATCATCTGGTTCGTAGACGACACCAACGTCTACCGTGTCACCATCCACAAGGTGAGCTTGTCCTGTCAGCTACCATCTATTTCAAGGGCTTCTTGAATGCTAGAGCCAAAGCGCTTTTTGGAGGGTTCTTGAAGGATGGGCCAGCCCAAGCAGAATGAAGTGCTACCAGTGTGTCCTTCGTCATGTAGTCTTCATGCGTCCGTTTCAGACCTTTGAGGGTAACTTGACCACCAAGCCCATCAATGGAGCCATCTTCATCTTCAACCCCAGGACCGGCCAGCTCTTCCTCAAGATCATCCACACGTCTGTGTGGGCCGGCCAGAAACGTCTTGGACAGGTACAGCCCTCCTCTTTATCACCATTGGAACTCAATTTTTTTGTATCAAACAGTCGTTAGTTGTTGATCGTTTTGATATTTAGTTGTGGTTACTGATTAATTTGAATTAAAAATAAATTTAATATTTTCCAACTTGTGTCAAATATTGTCAATATAATAAAAGTCTATATTAAACTACTGCTTTACATACAACCATCCAACCAATTTGAAGTCAACTGCATACATCCCAAAGACGTGTTTCTATTCCTCCTGTAGCTGGCTAAATGGAAGACTGCTGAGGAAGTTGCTGCCCTGATTCGCTCCCTCCCTGTGGAGGAGCAGCCCAAGCAGATCATCGTGACCAGGAAGGGCATGTTGGACCCTCTTGAGGTGAGCTGCAAAGCTGCTTCACCATGTCTTCATAATACAGAAAACTAATTCATTTGCTGCATTCGAACAGCTTACATCAATACTTTTTCTAATGCCTTATTTTTCGTCCTCCCCATGCAGGTCCACTTGCTGGATTTCCCCAACATTGTCATCAAAGGCTCTGAGCTCCAGCTGCCCTTCCAGGCCTGTCTGAAGGTGGAGAAGTTCGGAGATCTGATCCTGAAGGCCACCGAGCCCCAGATGGTTCTGTTCAACCTCTACGACGACTGGCTGAAGACCATCTCTTCCTACACAGTCAGTAACACTCCTACGCTTTAGGCAATACTTTTATTGTGTATATAATCTGAGGCTTTACAATCTGGGAAAAAATGGTCGCCCAGTTAAGTACTCTGAGCCAGAGTGTATAGATATGGGAATATATTGACTCATCCTCTTTGTGTAACTAGTGCGTTTCTTGTGTGTTGTGTGCGTCTGTAGGCCTTCTCTCGTCTCATCCTGATCCTGAGGGCGCTCCATGTCAACAACGACAGGGCCAAGGTGATCCTGAAACCAGACAAGACCACCATCACCGAGCCCCACCACATCTGGCCCACCCTCACCGATGAGGAATGGATCAAGGTGGAGGTGCAGCTCAAAGATCTGATCCTGGCCGACTACGGCAAGAAGAACAAGTGAGTTGTCTACTGCATGAATGGATGGATTTTCATAAAGATATAGGAACCTGTCGCCGCATCATTTGCCCTGGTATTTGTCTCTACACTTAAATGGCTCCATGGCTGATATTATGAAGTGGTCTCATGTTAAATGTCACACTTAACTTACCTGGGCAGTTTCTCACCTACAAGAACTTGGTGAACTAGCTCTCTGTTTGAACACTTTGAAGTGTAAACAGGAAACATGGGGGTTTAGTCCTGAGGGTTTCTGCCAGTTTCAAATGCACAAATGGTAAAAATCTAAAATGGAGAAGACGAAATGAGGAAGACAAATCAGCTTGACAGAAATATTCACGATTATTAGTTGACGCAATGTGTTTTTTCAACAATTTCCCCCTGTATTCATACAGCAGTGATGTACCAACCCAGCCGAAAGTAGCAACAGTGTATCAATGAACAATTATCTTGTCATGCCATGAGCTTTCACTTTAAAGTGTGTTCCTATCATAAAACAACGTAGTCCCTGGGAATTTCTCTAATACTCTGATGGCGTCACTTAATCAGCCCTTTGGTTTCTTGAATAACGCCACCTGTCCTGCTCCTCCCCCAGCGTGAACGTGGCCTCCCTCACCCAGTCTGAGATCAGAGACATCATCCTGGGCATGGAGATATCCGCTCCCTCCCAGCAGCGCCAGCAGATCGCTGAGATCGAGAAGCAGACCAAGGAACAGTCCCAGCTCACCGCCACCCAGACCCGCACCGTCAACAAGCACGGCGATGAGATCATTACCTCCACCACCTCCAACTACGAGACGCAGACCTTCTCCTCCAAGACCGAATGGAGGGTCAGGTAAGCTGGCTATTTGCCATATCACGCTTTTTATTGTGTGTATATATATATATATATATATAATTTATTATTATTATTTTTTTTTTTGATAATGGCAATGAAAATTGTGTTTCGGTAGGTTTACATTGAATGCATTTAAGCTGACAATCTTTGTTTCCACTCCCAAACCTCAGGGCTATATCTGCTGCCAACCTCCATCTGAGGACCAACCACATCTACGTTTCTTCTGATGACATCAAGGAGACAGGCTACACCTACATCCTGCCCAAGAACGTCCTGAAGAAGTTCATCTGCATCTCTGACTTGCGAGCACAGGTAAACATTGCTGCCTACGACAGTCATATTTAGAGAATCCACTTGGCCTCTGTTGCTTTTGTTATACAAGGTTGTTTTTTTTTATATTCACTTTTTGTTTGGTTTGTCCGGACAGATTGCTGGTTACCTGTATGGCACCAGTCCCCCAGACAACCCCCAGGTGAAGGAGATCCGCTGCATCGTAATGGTGCCCCAGTGGGGGACTCACCAGACGGTCCACCTGCCCAACCAGCTCCCAGGGCACGAGTACCTCAAGGTAAAGACCTTCTCCTTCCGCGTTTCTTCATCATTTGGACCAAACGATGGCTTGGTACACGTCAAACTGCTCCTCAACGCTCTCCTCTTTCCGCCCAACAGGAGATGGAGCCTCTGGGCTGGATCCACACCCAGCCCAACGAGTCTCCTCAGCTGTCCCCCCAGGATGTCACCACCCACGCCAAGGTCATGGCTGACAACCCTTCCTGGGACGGAGAGAAGACCATCATCATCACCTGCAGGTAGGAGCCCTCCGCCTTATTGGAAAAACCAAAGTGTGACCTAGCGGAAAAATACTGTTGATATTGCCAAAGGTTGTGGAAAACCTTTGATTACAACAATTCAACATGGTGACATCTGCAACATTAAACTTTAAACGTGAATGTTAAGGTGCTGGGGCCACAGGTTATGGTGCCACAGGTTATGGCATGTTATGCTTATGGTGTTCATCTTATTTCCCATTAGCTTCACTCCTGGCTCGTGCACGTTGACCGCCTACAAGCTGACGCCCAGCGGATACGAGTGGGGGCGACAGAACACAGACAAGGGCAACAACCCCAAGGGCTACCTGCCGTCTCACTACGAGAGGGTCCAGATGCTGCTCTCTGACCGCTTCCTGGGCTTCTTCATGGTCCCCGGCCAGGTCTCATGGAATTACAACTTCATGGGTGAGCAACATTATAGACATTATTTTTGTATTTCTCTCGGTAAAACGTTAATCAAATATGCTGCTTGATCTGCACAATGTATCCCCTGCTTTACTGTGATTGTAAAATAGGCAATGGTCGAGAACAATTAGGCTGTCTTAAGTTTTGTTCAGTTTTATTTTGTTCAGTTCTGTTTAATGGATTGATTGTTTCACTGTGTAACACTGAACGATCAATGTATTGATTCAACTTGACTGATCCTGCTACACAGGCAACTACTGTACTATAAACCAGAACTGTTTCACTTGATCTTTTAGATGCATTCAGCTATCAGACTTTTCAGAAAATCTAAAAAAAAAAAAAATGGTCATGATTTAAGCAGAAATGGCATCCAAATAATTAATGTGCCAGGTGTTTATAAGCTAAACGGTGATGTTGGTCCCTGGTTGATCAAACCTTCCCTTGCCTGCAGGTGTGCGCCACGACCCCAACATGAAGTACGACCTGCAGCTGTCCAACCCCAAGGAGTTCTACCACGAGGTCCACAGGCCCTCTCACTTCCTCAACTTCGCCTCGCTGCAGGAGGGAGAGATCTACAACGCGGACCGCGAAGACGTGTACGGCTGAGCGAGGCTGTGGCCTGCCAGCATGTTCTCAAAGCTCTTTGTAGATACCTCTGCGGGAAGCGTGTAGCGCCAGTCCCTGTGCAGGTGGTGTCATATTTCTTCTGGCGGAGAAATGGTGAACCCTGGACATTGAAAGAATTCTGTACACATTTTTTGATGTTTTCTATTCATATTGCTAGTCCCATCAATCCCCAAGTTTTTCCTCAAACTGGCTTTCAGAAAGACGTTTAGAATTGTCCGTGTTATTTGTCATCTCTTCATATGTGCATTTATTTGTAGTATTATCGTTTAGTAGTCAAGTGTGAATTTAATTTGTCTTGAAATTTTGAAATGTAATTGAAAATCATTTTTTATACAAACGACTGTACCAAACACCATCTGACTACGTTATATTGTACGTTGTGTGACGTTGTAGTTGGGGTTAAATAAAGAAACGATTTTACCAAGTTGTGTGTAGTGTGGTAATCCGCTTTGGTTTGCATTTGGGAGGAAAAGGTAAGCAGCTACTCTTATCGGTCTATTGCGAGATAATATTAAATGGTTTATATTGCTTAATAGCTTCCGAATGTCGAGTTTTGTGCCCTTAACAAATTAAATATTTTTATCCAAAAGAAAAATGCGTAGGTTGGTCGTCGCTCGAGTCTTTCTCGTATCATTGGTTCGGAGAGGAGGTGGATTCAACACTTTAGGAACAAGCGGTACAGTTACTGCTCAGTACACAGTCTGCTACGGTCACTACTATACAGTACTGTACTGAATACAGTCTCTGGGGACTTACTGCTATGTACCAGCTTAAATATACAGTACATACAATCTGGAGGTTACTGCTAGCATGCACTACTGAGTACAGTCAGGGGAGTTACTGCTACGATACAGTATTGAGTACAGTCAGGGGAGTTAATGCTACGATACAGTACTGAGTACAGTCAGGTGAGTTAAGTTACTGCTACTACATAGTACTTGGTACAGTCTCTGGGGGTTCGCTATGTTCCAGTAGAGGCACGTGGGACGGAAGAGGTGAAATCAAGTCTCGTCTTGTGTGTTCGGCGAGGCGGCTGTTGATAGACGAACGTTGTTTTGGTGAGATTCGTGAATATGTATTTGAGTTTAAAATGATTCTAAAATAAGGACATGCGTTACGGCGACAACTCGCGTAGCTAGGGAAACATTTCAAGCCTTGATCAACTGCGGATGATTTTAATCGCACAGAAATGGAGAGCGCAGAAACAATCGAAGAAAGCAACAAGACGACGGATGTTTTCCAGAGATCCTGCTCGGCACTCACCGTGGACGATGTTTATGAGATAGCCAAATTGATCGGCTCCGAAGTGGAACAACTTATCGACAGCTTTGGTAAAGAGAGCGCCGTGGGGCTGGTGCCTAAAACAGTTAAAGTCCTCGAACTGTTGGAGAGCTTCGCCTCACGCAACCAAGCGTGGAAGCTGAAGGAAGAAGAGCTGTTGAAAGCGTTTGAAACGTTACAGCTCCAGCAGCACAAGAGACGCACCGCGAAGGACACCGAGGTTGGAAACCACAATAATGAAATACGGGTAAGCAGCATCGTACCTCTATAACCCCTTGCTGGGTTGGAAACAAGCACAGACGCAGCCAGACACCCATGGAATGATATGTATGTCAAAAGGGCCATGCTACAGTGTGTTTACTACCCTCAGATCAGACTAGTACACGGCAGAATCATCTAACAAGTGAGTTGGGAAGGTGTATCTTACCGCTACTGAACAAAGTATGCGTCTTTAAAACCAACTTAGGCTTTATGCTACAACACACCTTAACATATGTTTGCAGCGTAGCAAAGGTCATGTACAGGTAGACGCATGGACTCACTTCCGTTAAGGTCACGTACAGGAAGACGCATGAACCCACTTCCGTTTACCTTCTACGTCATTTAGCGAGAGGCTTTAGGGTTGGATGATCAGTCAAAGTCATGGTCAAACCTCAGTTACATCTGCTGCTATACTGTGAAATTTTGTGTTCAGTGGAAAGTATTAGACACTAACATGGACTGACCAACGCCTATTATGACCTTTTTATAAGCAGGAGTTGCAGCAGAAGGATGACCAATGGAGGAGGAGGTGTGAGGAGCTCCAAGCCCATGTTCAGCAGCTCCAGGAGGACAAGCAGGACCTGGAGAGCCGACTGAAGGGCAGCCATGCTCAGGAGGGTGAGGCGGGGGATGGATTGATAGAGTTATAATCTCTACAATAACATAATATGATGAGAAAGATAGTTATTGGTGTCAACAACAGCATACCGATGTTGTTGTGTATACACATAGTCTGTCGTTCTATACATTTGGTCTTCTACATTGGAACAGTTAGCTTTATATACATTTTTCTTAGCAGTCTTCTACTTTGGAACAGTTTTTTTTAAACAGCAGCATTGTCTTCTTGCTACAGCGATACAGTCGCATACAAATATGAAAAAGTCCTAAAAGTCCTATTTTGTTATTTTTCCTATTAGGTTTTTCTTAAATTCATAACATTTTTACTTTCTTAATTTCTTACTATTCCATTACAAAACTATATCATAATATAAATAGTGGTGCTAACTCTTTTTCTGCAAATGAATGCTCTATTTTTGAGTTTGCCTGATCTACAGCCGTGCAACACAGATAAGTCTTATTCTTCTGAGAGGCAATTCCATGCCTTGTGCTTATGCTACAGCTCTGTAAGAAAGGTTGTTTGCCATCTTTTGAGGACACGGGGTCATGTGATTGGCTAATACCGCTTTAACTCAATTGTTGCCATTTCTATGAGGGGAAAGTCATTGTAACCCCTTTTTCCAGAAAATAACTTCAAAAATTAACTTTTTCTGTGGACACAATGTTTAACAAGCGATGAATGCAGAAAAAGTTAGGTGTCAAAGTTAGGTGTTAAACAGGTTTAAGGTGTCATGTTTCTTTTTTTTCTGTTCCTGATTGGCCATGAGCAGCAACAGGATGTTGTTAACGTGTGTGTGTGTGTGTGTGTGTGTGTGTGTGTGTGTGTGTGTGTGTGTGTGTGTTAGATCGTGCCCAGCGCCAGGAGAGAGAGGTCATGCTGAAGCTGAAGAGTGTGGTCGACAAGCAGAGGGATGAGTTAAGAGCCAAAGTCCAGGAGATTGCCACCATCTCCAACGAGGTGGAGGCAGTAAGTAGACATGCACACAGTTTAACACATGCATGTATGAATGCACAGACCTAGATAAACACATATACAAATTGTATACGTGTTTATGTCCCATCTGAAAAGAACGAGGTTCAATTCCAACGGCCCTCAGCCTACCTGTTGGCCTCCTTGACCCAGATGCTAAGGCCCTACCTCCCTTTTAATCAGGGATTGAACATCTTCAGTTGGCAGCCATCAACAATGTAATTACTTGGAAAGACATCTTTCTTAGAAGAGCCAAGAGTTAGCATGATTGTCATTTAACTTTTACTTAAATGATCATTCAGGAAATATAACAAATCATTGCAAATTGGACATGACCATTTAGGCTGGAAAGAATACTATGTCTTATTCCCTTTTCTGCCATTTCATTGGCTAATCTGATTACGGTATTTTGTTATAGAGGTAAATAGAATGTAGCTTTGTATCCCAGAAAGACATTTATACAATATTTTGTGTAAAATGTTGTTTGTTTTTGGTAATCCAATCTATTTTCAGCCTTGTTGGTAAGCAATATACAATCACTGAAAGAGCCAAGTATGGCTCTAGAAGCATAGGTTCCTGACCTCTGCTCTTTATCTGAATCCCCTATAAATTGCTTTGGATAGAAGCATCTAATGAATTAATAGTGAAAACCAGTTTTCACTATTAATTAGTGATATAGTGATTAACCAGTTAATCAGTTTCCTCTCATGCTGATGTCATGTTGGTTTTAGCTGGTCAACGATGACACACTGCACTGGTGACATTGGATTGCACTTTGAGCAGATTGTTTGGACATGTTGTTTTCCTACGGCCAGAAGTCTTGCCTGTCTGGGTACATGCACACTGCTGTGCTCCGGGACAAGCTGTGTTCTCATGTTGAAACTCCATCAACTTAAGGCTGTTCCCATGGACACAGAAAGGCTGCGTAGGCTTTCCCTTTTAGTTATTTATTATAACAAGACAAGCAGCTGCGTTTTTTTCTATTGATTGGAGAGCTTGGGGTAACTGACTGCCATTTAAATTGTTTTGTAAATTGCTTTATTTAAATAACTTTTTTATTTATATTTTTACAAATAACTCAATATCTTCAAGAAAGTATATTATTTACAACTAGGGTTGTAAATGTTTGACGTCCCCTGGTTTCTGACATATTTATTGGTGTTGTTTCAAAGTCCAGGCTCCTGGTGGTGGAGTTTATGTACAGCTTTAAACAAACCATTTATTACCAGAAGTTCAGTTATTGTTCCATCACGTTCGCACATTCTGTCACATTCCCGCAATGAATTCTTGTTGAATGGATAAGAATTCCAGACATTTTCTTGTCGAGAATGCCTTTGTGAGGCATGTTATATTTTAAATGAAACCGTGAAGATGTCTGCCACCATTGTTTAATAGTAACTTGTCTAACTGGAATATATTTTGGTTTCTATTTTCCTTTCATTTGTTTCAGTATGGATTCATTGGAAATCCCCGTAAACTTATTTTTCTGTTTGGACCACATTAATACACTTGGGAAAGTAAAAGCCACGTGGAAGCTGTTTTTGATTTAAAAACACATCTTTATCTCTTGCACTTCAACAGCTCAACTAGTGGTTGCTGTTTTCTTTGACAGATGGTCAGAAAATTTCCCCGTCTCACAGGAATGCTGTTCTTGTCTTGAATTGATCTTCCCTCCCTCCTCCTACTGCTTTCACAGTCTTTACCCGTGTCTGAATCCCCTAAATTCATTCCACACCGCTCCACCATGACCAATACTAAGAGTTAGGCATGTGACCAGTTGTAGTGACTAGAATGTGACTAGGTGCATAGTTTTCATGAATTCATAATGGCTGGAAAGTGGAGCTTTGTGGGGAAGCTGAATGCAGAAGTAGTTAACCAGCCGTTGTTTACTTTTGATAATGTCATTATAGAAAAATCCATTGTTTCACCCATCCCCAAAAAACTGAACCATCAAACAAAATTGGTAAATTTAAAATACGGAGAGATTTTGGCCATAATCCCCAGATAAATAAATATAAGCGACCATTCTAACCGTCTTCTAACCCTAGCCCCTGTTTGTATACACATACTCACATATATGTATACACATACATATACATATATATATATATACACTCACCGGCCACTTTATTAGGTACACCTTGCTAGTACCGGGTTGGACCCCCTTTTGCCTT
>JAOPJO010000054.1:13148215-13166588 GCA_027123675.1 Molva macrophthalma | reverse complement strand
AGAGAGAGAGAGAGAGAGAGAGAGAGAGAGAGAGAGAGAGAGAGAGAGAGAGAGAGAGAGAGAGAGAGAGACAGAGCGAGAGAGAGAGAGAGATAGGAAATAAGCAATAATGTACTTTGATGGGTAATTGATGTAATGATATTTTGGCGGGAATTGATCAGGCAGGTAAGGCTACTTCAAAATTGAATAGTTTTTGTAAATGGGCTAAATACTTTATTGAGACTATGGTCAATGTTTATTTGTCCTGTTGTTTTGGTTCTTTGTTTCAGACATGTGAAAAATGTACGTGTGAATTCCATGTGCATAAGGTTGGAGCATCACTGAAAACCAATAATAACCAGTAATGTCAAGACATATAACAGGTATTTAAGGCCCTAATGAATGTGTTTCAGGATTAGGCTGTGTTTGTGGTCCATGCCCTTGATATTGCCACTCCTGTAAGTAAATAATATTTTAAAAAGTGTTACAATTAAAAAGTGATGAAAAATAGTTAGAAATAGATACACATTTTGGATTGTGAAATGCAGAGATTGCCTGAGCATAGAGGCAGGCCTGCCACGGTTCTACCTAAGCTCCACTAGAGGTCAGAGTTGAGACTCTGGGAGCCGACGCCTCCTCTGACGCACTGGGAGGCTGTTTTCCTATTAATTGACTGGTACTGCTGACGGGTGGTGCAGGCTCCTGGATGCTGATGGTAGATGCTGACCTAAGGATGGTATTGGGTAGGACTCCATTTTTGGATGATGGAATGGAGTATATTTTTTAATTCATAAAAAAACACAGTAGCGATATCAATGCGATGGAAGCGGAACTGCTGTGGGATTTATACGTCAAGATAACGTAGCACCTCTAGCCGACAACAACAGGGACTCTTGTGCAGTAATTGTCCTCCTCCTTCTGGAAATACTTCATAACGTTAACTTAGCTGTCTAATGGACATGTATTTCTACCTGTTAAGTATCCATTAAGGTTATATCGTATCTGTTTGGTAGAATTCACCAGACAGGTGCAGAGTTGTGCAGCTTTACGCTAACACCTCAACCTTTTCTGGAACTTGTGAGTCAATCCACTTATCTCTTTACATGACATCAGCAAACGGTGATGCAATTTGGTAAACGCGTCAGTTATCATCTCGTACACCGAGGACTGGTGTTGTGGTGTCGTCTTGTGTATACCCTGAACACGTCGAGTAAACACACCTCGGTGGTTTAGGGCCTTTGTCCACAACAACCTTCACATCCGCTAAATAAATCGCATCGAACAGTGAAACTGCTTTACTTATATATTTTTGATGTCAGTAGATGCTTTTGTCTGTCTCTATCTTTCTGTGGAGGCTGTATCGACACATCTCCATCATGTTTAGCTCAGAGAGACTCACAGTACCAGAATACGTCAGCCGCCTGCAGACTCGTCGAAGCGGCGCTGAGCCCAGAGCGGTCTCGCCGGGTATCAACGTGGAGGTTCAGGCGGTTCTGGAAAATGTGCTTCCCGCGCTCCGGTCCTCTATCAAGAGACTGAAGTCCGCCAAAGATACTGCAGATTTAGATGAAACAAGAAAGGCCATCGCGGAGATATTCCAGCTGGTAGAGGAGGCCTGGGTATTGCCCGCTGTAGGCCGTCAAGTGGCTGAGGATATTTGCAACAGAATCCGTCTGGATGGGGGACTGGAACTGCTTCTTCAGCTTCTTCAAATTCCTGCCGTCGAGATCACCTATGAGTCAGCAAAACTGCTTGAGCAGATTCTGGTGACGGAGAATAGGTGAGCCCACCTAAAATCCTTCAGGAAATCAATTAACAAACCATAATGACTTTTTAAAACGTATATATACGATAACAACATTTAAATTACGTTGTAACCTGCTCCTTACATCATTGATATTACTGTATCATCGTTCTTGGCAGAGACTATGTGGCGTGCATGGGGCTTGGGGTCATCCTCAATCTCACCCGGGAGCAGGAAGACGCCCAGCTGGCCCGCAGCGTCTCCGGCATCCTGGAGCACATGTTCAAGCACACGGAGGAGACGTCCGTCCATCTCATCTCCAACGGCGCCCTGGACGCGGTGCTCTTCTGGTGCCGGGGCACCGACCCGACGCTGCTGCGTCACTGCGCCGTGGCCCTGTCCAACTGCGCCATGTACGGGGGCCACCGGTGCCAGCGGCTCATGATCGAGAAGCAGGCGGCCGAGTGGCTCTTCCCCCTGGCCTTCTCCAAGGAGGACGAGCTCATCCGCTTCTACGCCTGCCTGGCCGTGGCCGTGCTGGCCGCCAACCGGGAGATCGAGAAGGAGGTGGTGAAGTCGGGGACCCTGGAGCTGGTGGAGCCCTTCATCGCGTCGCTGGACCCCGAGGACTTTGCCCGCAGCCTGCTGGACAGCGCGGACAGCATGCAGGGCCGGACGGCGGCCGACCTGCAGCACCTGCTGCCCCTGCTGGACGGGACGCGGCTGGAGGGGAAGTGCATCGCCGCCTTCTACCTCTGCGTGGAGGCCAGCATCAAGTCCCGTCAGCGCAACACCAAGGTACCGTCACCGGTAACCCCAGGAGCCCATCTCACTACCTCCGTAAGCCGTTAAACGTCGGGATGTTGTTAAACGGTATGATGTTTTCAACTGTTTTTCCTTTGTGAATTGTTTTCCCACGATGCAGATTTTCCAAGAAATTGGTGCGGTGCAGAGCCTGAAGAGGATCGTCATGTACTCCACCAACGGCACCACGTGTTCCCTGGCTAAGCGAGCGTTGAGTATGATGGGCGAGGAGGTTCCCAGGAAGGTCTTGTCGTCGGTTCCCAACTGGAAGAACTGTGAGGTGCTGAGGTGGCTTCAGCAGGTGGGCTTCAGTGCCTTTTGTGACCGCTTCCAGGTATGATAAGTTATGTTATTCACTGATGGACAACAATGAGATGTAGTTATGTTTAATGCAACACTGGAGTCATGGCGTCCCATCTGTTTTTTGTTTTCAATGAAGGAGCTCCAGGTAGATGGAGACCTTTTGTTGAACATTACAGAGCAGGATCTGTGCTCGGATTTGGGAATGACTGCCGGCCTCACACGCAAAAGGTTGGTGGTAATGAAAACAACACCGCTCAAAAGCAAAGTCTGATGTAGGGCTGCAACCAACGATTATTATCATAGTTGATTAATCAAATTCTTATTTTTTGGAATAATAATTTAGTCTATAAAATGTCGTAAATAATAGCAAGTTACCAGTGTCCAAGGTAATGTCTTAGATTTACTTGCTTTATCTGACAAGCAGCCAAGAAAAACCGAACTATTCCTTTTATAATGATCCATGAACCAAATGATTTAAATTAACTGCAACACTATGCAGAAAAAGTTTGTGAATTGTACTTGGAAAATGACTCGTAACGATAAATCGATTATCTGAAATTAGATTTGATTAATTTTCTGTAGATTGACTGATTGATTAATTGACTAATCGTTGCAGCCCTAGTCTTATTAGTGTTACTATTTAGTTATTAAGCAGACACTTTAACTGAAACAACCTACTCTTTGTTCTTTCACACCACAAGAAATGCAAATAGTTTTCATGTGCAAACTATGGAAGGAAATGCTAATATAAGTAGGATGTTTTCATTCAGAAGAAAGACTATTATCTCCACTTCTCCGCTATCATGGAATGTGATTGAACGGTGTCAAAGATAACATAAAATAGGTTCAAGTTTCAGACTTTCAAAGCACATCTGATTGTCATTCTGTTCTGAAAATTCTGAAAAAAAACATTATTGCATTTTAAATGTCCTAATGTCCTAAATACACAGGTTTCTACGAGACCTGCGCGTGTTGAAGACCTATGCCAATTACTCAATGTGTGACCCCAACAACCTGGCCGACTGGCTGGCCGAGGTAGACCCTCGCTTTAGGCAGTACACCTACGGTCTGGTCCAGTCGGGGGTGGACCGTAACAACATCCAGAGCCTGACCGACCCGCAGCTCCACCACGACTGCCGCATAGAGAACAGTGTTCACCGAGCCAAGATCCTCGTGGCCAACCGCAGGCCCGTCAAACCCTGCCTCACAGACGCCCAGCCCCCGGGACCCGACGTCTTCATCAGTTACCGGAGGACCACCGGCTCCCAGCTGGCCAGGTCAGTGGGCCCGTTAGGAGGAGACATGGGGAAGATGTATGATATATGTCAGCAGCTGTTAAAACATGTAAAGGAAATTAGTCTGGGTTCTGTAAGGATATGTGGATAAAGAATAGATTATAACACTACTACTGGTATTCCTCATGAACATATGTCTGCATGCATCGCATACCCAGATTACTTATACTTATAAAGATGTTTGCGGGGGATTTAGGGTAATTTCCAGGGCAATTTGTTAAAATGTTGGAAAATAATTTTCTTTTTCTATGATATATTACAGACCAATATTCAATGCTTGAACAATGAAATAAGTAGCAATAAAATAGTAACATATAGAAGTTAACTCTTTATTTTACTGGGGCATGTAAAAGCCCCTGTCAACCCAATGTCGACGGGAATTGTAATTTGTTGTAAAGCCCCTGTTAATGTCTGACCCCGGAATGTATACATGATCTTATGATATATCTTGTTATTTGTCACTGACGCGGTTGTTGGCCCTTGCCCCTCCCACAGTCTACTGAAGGTGCACCTCCAGGTGCGAGGGTTCAGCGTGTTCATAGATGTTGAGAAGCTGGAGGCTGGCAAATTTGAGGACAAGCTCATTCAGAGTGTGCAGCGCGCACGCAACTTCATACTGGTGCTGTCTGCCAACGCGCTCGACAAATGCATGGGAGACACAGGCATGAAGGACTGGGTTCACAAGGTAAGGACACCGTGCTGCATAAAGACTTCAAAAGGCATCACGTGATCGGATCCCATGATTTACAGTCTTTTAGATTCCAATCTCGGCACTGGGCGAGCTGCCAACACACACTCGATGGTGTCAAGTATAATCAGTAGGATAAATAAAAGATGCACATGAAGGAAAGACAACGCAGTAACCATTAGAATCTATTAATCGAAGACTAATCTGAAGATAGATTAGCGACCGACAAATGAAGGCTGAATGGTGGAACATTTAAGTTAAACATACAGTATAATGTCGACCATCATCACCTCATCCGCCTGCTTGGCAGCTCAAATGTCTCTATAGGACCTCCACAGTGGTACTGTATCTAAACATCAATGGTAGGGTTGCCATCTCTAAAAACATTTCTCTCTTCTCTCACCCACAGGAGATTGTGACCGCCTTAGCTGGGAAGAAAAACATTGTTCCGGTCACTGATAATTTCATGTGGCTGGAGCCCACATCCCTGCCTGAGGACATGAGACCCATCCTCAACTTTAATGGCATCAAGTGAGTCTCTACAATTAGATCTTCTCCCCATGTTTGAGCCAGAACACATTGGGATTAAGTTCTCCACGTCACAGTGGTGCCAGTGGTTTAACGGTAGAACTCATATTCTTCAGCTCGTTGTTACATTATGCCGCGTGTGTATATAGAAATTGGACCCTAATTACCTCAGGGATCATTTTGGACATTTTAGTGGAATTTTCAATTGCTACTCGGGAGAATTGGGTGTTTTTTTGCAGGTACTGATATTTAACCCTTTCAACACGCAGGTGGTCTCATGAATACCAGGAGGCCTCAATTGAGAAAATCTTGCGCTTTCTGAAAGGAAACTCCAGCCAGAACCAACTGGACGGCCAAGAAGACTGCAAGGAAGAGAAGCAGAAACAGAAATGTGTTAATGACCAAAGCTATTAACCTAACCAATGAGTCCCAAGTTAACATGGTCTGTACTCAACCGGCCGGTGAGGCCCAGTGCGCATGTGAAGACGCGATAAGTTATATTAAGATTGTATGCTAATATCCGAAATTTAAACTGTGGGATTTCATTAGGTGATACTAATGGCCAAAACCTTGATTTAATTATCCTTTGGATGTGTACATTGTCTTATTCTCAGGTAAATAACATGCCGTCCAGTTTCTTTTTTACATCTGGACTAATACTCTGTAGCATTTTTTTTCTTCAGTTTTCTTCAAAATAATAATTAACTAATAATCGATATTTCTTTCAGTTACTTCTTCATTCATTTTTTATCTTCAATATATTGTTGTTTCATGTTCTTCAAATGAAATGCATTGTTATGGTTATGTTTGAAGCGTTGCCAGAAGTTCGGTAATGGTTGACCTTGTTTATGAGTCAGCAGTGGGACTAAACAACATAAAGACTACAGGTTACGATATAGTATGCTTCAGGCAATTAACATATCTGGAGTCTGTTCCAAAGATAAAGTATTCATTCCAAATTAACAATGTAAACTTTCCTCCCATGCTATGGTGAGGAATTGCTTCCTGGCTTGACAAACGAAAAATTGCTATTGCATCTTAAATGAACAGGTCTGTAAAAAAAACCCTCAAAAAAACAACCAGCAATACCATCATACCACAGCTTGGAGTCTACAATGGTAATAAAAACACTGCAGTCTAATCTTTGGATACATATGTAATCTTATGTACCAGGAAATGTTGAAGTCGTGATTCATGAGGTCATATATATTGTTCAATAAAATAGATACAAACAATAAATAAAATTACTTTTATTGCAATGCTATACAATCTGTACCCGTGCAGTTTCATACACATCTCTATTCATCTCATTAAATGTTTAACCAAAATACAATAAAATGTTTGGCTGAACAATTGCATAGCTCTTACAAAATCAGTTTGTACAATGTACAAAAAAAGTGCATACATTCACGTTAAAATAAGGTTCTATTAATACTGATTTTAATACGATCATAAAACAATCTAGATAAAAAAAACAATGAAGATTAACTTAGGCAACATTGCACCGATACATTTGACAGAACACAACTAGATGGCCTTCTCAAATTATCACATAAAAGATATGTATTTAGACAACCACAAGTAGTTGTACCCCTACTTTACTTAGCCTCTGCTCTTCACCCCTTGTGCTCTGGGGTTATCCAATACATGGTGTTGGAGCAATCAGGACTCCACAGGGAATTTGGTCTAAACTAGCCGTTTCATGGGGAGGGAGCTGCATATGTAACTCGGTAATCCCTGAATGGTGCTTACGCTACTTGGCATTTAAGTCCCCCTGGTTTGGTATTTAAGCTAACTGATGGTTGGACCCCACACACGACAAGTGCCCATCAATCTGCTATGACACCGCCATAGTATTATATAGTATAAATCAAACTCACCAAGTCACTTTACTTGCATGTGCAAATTTACTTGGCAGTAAAATAATTCTGATTCTGATTATACACATTCTACATATGTTTAGTATTTTCAAAGAAAGCAGCTTTTGGCTAGAAAATACAGAAGCATTTAGAATCTTTACATTTGCACCGTTTTTGCATTGTCTTGATTACATTAAAGGTACTTATTTATTGCTTTTGAGGTTGACATTTAATCATTAATGATATTTACCAAAACCTATTCTCATGTAGTTGAAAATATGTTTATATGCAGATTCTTCATTATTTAGTTTCATTTTCTTTGGTTTGATATGTAGGAAAATCCCATGATTCTGAACTCAAAACCAGCTACCTCTGTACTGCTATCACTGTAGCGCACACACCCACCGAGACGTCATGGTGGTATGTAAGACCACCAGCATCTACGCTGAGGTAAATGATCAGATATTCTGGTGGACTTTGAGTCCCTGTTAAGATTCCCTGGCATCTGTGTTCTCTCTCCTTTGGCCCAGACACTCAAGGCTCCTAGAGACAAACAAACAAACAGACAGTGAAAATAATATTAAAACACACCCACAAGTCATCTGGACACTCTCTTTCAAATGTAGAATTTTCTTTGTTAAGTTAGTGCTTCTCAATAGGAATTATTCAACTGACACAGCAAACGGATGAGGCGCTAGTAACCACAAATCATTATCCATTCCTTTGCTCCTCTCCTATCCTATTAAAACAAAATGAGTAAGGCAGTGTGCGAAGCAATTAGTGAGCTAGAGCTTTTAACATGAGAAACACAAAGGGATGAAACGTCTTGTTCATTTGTGAATTTTTACTTTTAATCACATTAAGTACAATAAACATGTACTTTGAATGCCATCAGGTATTTCTTCCTCTAAGCCCCCTTAGGTGCTACAAAAGGTGCTGTAACACTTTTGTCACAAGCCAATATAATGTATTTTGTGTGGTTGAGCTTGGCCAGTTGTGGAGAAATAGGAGGGGGCGTGGCACTCTGGAACAATTAGAAGACAGGCGACGGGTGGGCAGCCGTTATCAATGTTCTAATCAACCGTCTTCTCGTAAAAGCATGGTAGCAGCTGGACCTAATGAATAGAGAGCTGGCCATGAGTTGTGTTCTTTCAGTTGTGTTACATAAACATAGATTTTTGGCACAATAATATGTGCTCATTCCAACCCTGTGTCTGCATCCTTGTTTACATATATAACAAATATTACCATCATTGAGGAACCTTTCAGTACAATAAAACCATGAAAGAACCTTTCAGTACAATGAAACCCACTGCAGCATTCCCAGTGGGAGTGGGAACATCCGTGTGTCTCTGACCCAGGTTGTCCACCTACCCGATGATTCCAGCAGGGATGAGGAGGAGGATGGCACCGAAGAGGAAGGGGAAGCCCTTGAGGAGGTGCAGCGTGGCTGGGTAGATGGAATTGAAGAGGCCACTGGCCACCAGAGAAGACAAACCCTCCACACAGGCAACCGAGGCAAACAGGGCACCTGGAACCAAAAGTAGATGGTATGTCACACCTGCCTTTCGAATACCATACAACTGTACAATGTTCAACAGTGGAAGTAAACACTATTTTGCCTTTTCCACCCAATCCACAGTCTAATCACATTAAGGCCAAAGCCATAGAAAATCTATCAAAACGTGGAACTACACTAAGCTTTTCTTACTAGCTGTAACCATGAGGACCCAGTACAGTCCAAGTGTCAACACATACACATGGTCACAAGCATTTTTCATACTTTACTAATGTCACTACCACAAGCTTTTCCACTCGTTTTATCTAAGCTGATTATTTAAAAACAAAAAAAACAATGTTGTGTTCAGGTTCATAGAAGCCATACCAAAATGTTTCTGCATACGTAAATCACCTTAAACTTTAACTCCAAAATGATTTACATTATTCATTCATGTCCTATTTTTTACAAACTAGTGTGGACTATATATACTCTTCCAGTTTTTCTTTTGCATGTTTAATCAGTATGCTATACAATATGGGACTCAATTGCAAAAAAGGAAATGCTGTGTGTTTGATCCACTACTGACCTTGTTCTGATGGGCTCACTAGCTTGGAGAGCTTGGACCTGAGCACTGGGGTGGCAGCCATGTAGAGGAAACACAGCCCATAACCTGGCAGAGAGGCAAGAGTGTTGACTCATTATCACTCATCCTGCAGTCTCGGCCATACCAATGTTTCCTGAGTAGTACTTCTGGATACTGTCCGTACATAATGCTTAGGAAGAGATCTGTTCCTGATGAACTGAAAGAACATAACAATGAATCATCTAATGTAATCTCAGCTTTAGGATAATCAATGCTAAAAAAAAGAAACCAGAAACCAGACCAACAAGTTGGCTAGGCTATGCTACCCTTGTTCCGCTTTTTGACACTGTCAAAGGAAAAGAAAGAGTCAAAGTTGTCAGACAGAAGGTTGAAATGGTATGCAGTTCTGCTCAGTTACTGTGTTTGAACCAATCCGATTTTTATATGATTATAGAACAAACTATGAAAATGTCAGTTGTTTTCTTAAAAAGACGTGGATTCGGTTGAGGAAAAGACTGAATAAAGAAGACTAAGGCCCCAATCACACCGAACACTTTTAACAGGGTCGGCTATTTTGGAATTATCAACAGGAACCACTTTTACTCTTTTGAGCGCCGTGGGCTTTTGTGCACCCTGGAAGCCTCGAAGTTAAAAAAAAAATGTAAACTCAAGAAAGAAAAACACAAAAGCTGTTCAACAGTAAAAAAGGCACGGCGTGCTGCTCTGCTTTTTTCCAGGCTTCGACAAACGACACATACGTTCTACAGCCTGCGAAAGCATTCAGCGTGACCGGCGCCTAAAAGGCAACATAGAAGATGTATCCAAAACGTTGTTCCACTTTAAAGACAGTAACTGCAGAAGAGTAACCGCCTCTTCTAAAGCAGCAACAGAGCCTGAGAAGCGGCGGGCGGGTGGGCGGTATCCGCGTCTCTCACCCGTAAACATGAGCTGCGTGTTGTCGGCGAAGGCGATCACCGCCAGCCCGACGGCGTTGGAGGCCAGCCCGGCGATGGCCACCCAGGAGTCGGCCAGGCGGAGCTGCAGGAGCCTCAGGCCCAGCAGGCTGCTCAGGTAGCCCAGGTGCAGGGCGGCCGAGCCGTAGCCGATCAGAGCCGGGCCCCAGCACAGAGGTGCGCTCAGCTCGTACAGCACGTAGAGCTCCCTGCTGCCAAAGTGCACCGTCACCACCAGGAAGAAGCACAGCGCGTAGAGCCACAGCTTCCGCCTCCAGGCCACGCCCCCTCCTCCTCCTCCTCCCTCCTCCGCCCCATCGCCTCTACCTGCGTAGAGGCGGTAGATGGCCCGGTGGTGGCGGGCGGTGAGCAGCTTGGCGCTGGGGTCTGGCGTCACAGACTCGGGGACAAACAGGTAGGCGTACAGGCCGGCCGCCAGGTTGGTGGCTAGCACCAGCCAGAAAGGGTTGATGTACCTGAACAAATGGGAGACTTGATTCCTTACTGACAAAGTAATGACCTTTTTTATAAATTACAATTTTGCTCATGGGCTCTAAATCTCGCAGGAGAGAATATTTCTGAGACCAGCGTACCCCTGGGCCCGGCGCCACTGCCCTCCGATGATGCTAGCGAACATGCCCGCCAGGCCCAGGCACGCCTCCAGCACCGCCACTCGGAACGTACGCGACCTTCTGTCACTGGTGTCGGCCACGTATGAAAAGCAGCCGGCCAGGATGGAGTTGAAGTCCCCCGAGAGGCCACTTAAAAGCCGCCCCACCAGGAAGTAAGCCACGGGCAACTTCTGGTACATCACCACCAGGTACACCACCGCCTGCAGAGCCAGGCCCAAGCTGGGCACGATGAGGACCGGTCTCCGGCCTGCTTGGTCACTCCATGAGCCGAGGAGGGTCACCACTACCACTCCTATTGCAAAGCCCCCCAGGTTAATGTACAGGTTCCAGTGGGCGGTCAGGGTCTCCACTTCCTGAAGCAAAATCAACACATTTGATGGAACGTTATATGGAGATGAAAAAAACCTAAAAACGAACTGTTTTATTTACTTCCTTTTACGTCCAATTACACAGCACACTAACACTACCTTTTGAAGAGGGTCGGGGTCCGCCGAGGCATTGCTGCACCCACCGCCCTTGGTCCCGTTGTATCCCAGGTCCTCACTGATGCGCTCCCATAAATACTGAGTGGACAGAGGGCCTTGGAGAGCTATCGAGAACATTGCAAGAAATAAGACTGGCTCAACAGACAGGCCAAAGGGACATGCAAAAGGAGGACTTCTGCAACTATTTCTCATAATTTCTACCTCTTCGTTTGCTGAATAAGTTTTGATTTCATCGTCCGAGGATGCAAGGTTATCCGTGGGCAGGATGGCTACAGTGTCCCGTTCATCCATGTCTGACTAGTATACTCTTTGTTTAAAGTCCAACTTCAGTAAACTATTGACGTTTAATGCTAAACGTTTCCTCTCCGAAGTCGTTTGATGCACTACCGTTACCTTAGTCAATCATATCCAGAGATTTGTTTAATGAGGAACTTCAACTCAATGGACGTATGCAAAAAGTAAACTTATGGACGCAGACGCTTACTCGAGTCTTTCACATATGTGTAGTAAAAACATTTACCGGAATGATGTTGCCCCGTCTGGACAAATGTGTGTACTGCACGCCATAATGTGGCGACATCATAGGTAGAAATTCTTGCAATACAAGGAAAGAAACTGACTGAATTCTCTCAAATTACATTACAATGACCGAATACTACCCACCTCAGTTAAATAAAAGTTGGTGTATACTTGGCTCAAAAATTTCAGTTAGTCTATGCAATATTACCGGTATACTGTATCTCAAAAGCAAAATTATGTTAACCAGAATATTCTGAAGGCGGTGTTTAAAAAATATTGTTATATAAAATAGTAAAATCAAATCAAAATCGTTCCAATATGAAAAAGGCACAACCACCCACAAATATTATACTTTACATCAGAAAACATTCTTATAAATTTGAATCACAAGAAAATAGACATAGATGGAAATTAAAAATGATTTAACCTCTAGGCATGGGTAATATACATGTGATAAGTAAGACCCATTTTAAATCACAAATGTTCAAATTACATCTCTGCTATAGAATGGGGTTTTCTTAACAAAAATACTGCACAAGAACACCTAACTTACCCATAAAGGAACCATCCAACCCATTGAATGAATGACAATGATTTCATTGTTGCATGCACACACACACAAAAACACTCTTAAGGGAAGGGACATCGGCAAATGCCCCCTGGCCCCAGCTGACATGGATTATTTCCCACATCACGTCAAGATAGTACTGGCCAGAACAGGTAAGAAACAGGTGTGCTCCATCTCAATTTGGTTTGTAATTGAGATAACTCAAAACTCGTATGCAATGGCGTGGGCCAGTACCTGAGCCTCACCACCAGCCCTGGAAGACGCAGTGGTTGTGAAGAGCATCCTTAAACTAGTCCGCTGCCATGCTAGTTCACAGATATATAGGGCACAGATATGACTACACCAGATATGACTACACCATCAAGAGCAGCCACCAGAAGACCATTGATGAGCGTGGAGACAGACATTCAGATGGTGTAAAACCTGATGTACAAAGCAGACAAATCAGGGACTCTCCCGGGTGCCTCATCCCCATCTTCCTGAGGGGGAATACTGAAGGATTCCCAGCTGTTTGAGGCTCTGTTGGAGGAGTGAAAAGTACCAGTCCCTCACCAACGTGAAATGGAGAGATCTTCCTTTTTAATATGATGCAAGTAAAAGGTCATGAGCACAGAACAAAACATAGGAGGGACATAACTTGAGTGCCAGATTGAAATGATTGTCAGCTGTAAACATGATCAAGTTATGCGCCATTTTCAAAAGCTTGACATTGTGAATAATATGACTAACTGTGGATATTACTGAGCGATAGCACCGAGTGACCAAGCAGCTGTCCGAGCAAATCCCAGGAGGGATCAAATACCAGCTTTCGTAAGTCAAAACCGTAGACCAAGTTATGGAAGTTATAATTTTCAATGGAGATAAAAACAGTGAAACTGCATAAATAGATACTGGCTACAGATGAAAATATAGCCTACACAAACCAGGCTAAAGGGTTTGGGCACTGATAAAAAGCATCAATGTTGAAATGGGTATATTTTCTGATAGTGAGCATGTATTAAATAAGTTCTTCTGGAGTGTAAAAAGGGTGTGTGTGTGTGTGTCAAGAGGCTGAAAAATGCAGAAGTTCATATAATAATAAGAAGCATATATAATACAGTAGGATGCAACGATCCTCCAGTCCAAATTGATTGAAATACATATTTTTTATATTTCAATATTCCAAACTCTTGACAAAATAACAAACCCTTTCCAGGCAGCATGCCACACCCCCCACATGTTAATGTGTAATCCTCTGTCTGAGCAAATATGTGTATATACTTCAGACTATAGAGTGTGTATATATAGACTTTATCCACCCAACTCTCTTTTGAAGTTGCACGGGGTGTCACCAGCTATCCTTATGACATCCTTGCCTCAGTTCACTTATTTGTGGATTCTGTTATTTGCCTTTTCTCAGCACGCTGTGTATCCATCCTACCCATCGAGGACCTGGCCGGGTGTCTGCAGTGGATCTGGCAGTACAGAGACTACCTGCTCATAGTTCTCACCCCCCTCGTCCTCCTACCACTGCCACTGGTCGCCCCCCGGCCCGGTAAGACCCGATGTGTCTGTGTAGTTCATGTACTCATGTGTTCATGTTTGTCAGCTCACTGAAAATAACTTGAAGGATCACAGATCACTCTTCAAATCACATGTGATCTTGTTCTTAAAAGATATTTTGTCCTTAAAAAAAGATGTTCTGAACAGCTTGTATGCACAGAGGTGTATCTTGTGCGGCTGGTCCTTAGTGGTTCCACATGTCCCTACAATTCACTGCAGAATGTTTGTTTTGAAATGATGAATGAACGAATGAATATGATAAAAGCTTTCATTTAAACTGTTAAGAATAAATCAATGAATGTATATATTAAGGATTGCATGTAGATCATATTTATAATCAAAATATTCTTGTTTACAATTATGTAACACATTCTTTTGAAGAGGCTGATAAGTCAAACATTTGTCATTTATATCGAGCATCCATGTTGATATTTTGTTTTGTTTTGAAATTGATTAATTATACTTTAATTAATTAATAGTCAACTAAACTTTTCTAAGATTTCTAAATAAAGTTGCCTAAGAAGTGGAATGCCTTATAGGGATATGTTGGGTCAGTGGCTGACATCACCACAGATCATGAGATAGTGATAGTACTACAGACAAATATAAAGTGACATAATTATGTAATGATAATGTCCTGTCCGTCCTTAATGACTCGATGATGGTGCCCAGTGGGGAAGTAACTACAATGAGGCAAACATGCTTAAATTATGTAAAAACACTGCAAATATACAGGCAATATTTACTTTGACCTTTTCTGAGTTGTCAGTTAGAAACTACACCATATTTCTGCTGTATATACAGCAACATCATATTGTCCCGAAATGGTTCAACATTTCTGTTTAACTGACTTCAGTTGCCACCCTACCAGCCAGTAGCAAAGTACAGCCCCAAACTGCATAGAAAGGGTTATATGAGTGGGTAAGCCCCTTTCACACATACAGTCTTACTCTGCAATGTTCTTTAAGATTTCCTGCATGGGGTCGGATCGTTTATTTGCACAGGCGCAAATCGAAGAACGAAAGAACGAGATTAACCATCCACTCGCAGATAGGGATCATATAAATAATGCCTTTCATATACGGTAGTCTAATGTGCTTGCACATATACTAGGTGATATACAGTAACACAGAGAAGACGTAGGGGGCAATGTTAAAATTAGTTTTCAATCAGTACACGATATAGCCAACATTCTCATTTTCATAATATATCACCATAATTAGGTTTATTTTGGCACATGAAGAAACAATGTGTCTGAGGATCTACTTTAGTATACACATTTAAACACCACATAGAAAAAGGGTCCCTATAAAGTGATAAGCAAAACCAAGAACGAAATGAACGATCCACTCGCAGATACGAATCGCACGTACCGGATCATAGAAGTAATCCGCATGTGCAAATCCAAGAACGAATACATGAAATGAACGATCCACTCGCAGATACAAATTGTACGTACCGGATCGAACAAAAGATTCGTTCAAAAAGAACGAATCGTTCATGAATCGCACATCACTAAAAGACTCCACTGATGACGTATTTGAATCTGCGACTGTTTATCCTTATGAGCCAATGCTTTTGGGTGATCCGATAACAATATCAATACAGCTTATTTTGTTTGCAAACAAGCTCCGTTCTCAATAATTTCTGAAAAATGGACAGGTTATTAAATAAGGGAGCTCCTCTCAGTCCCAAAATTATATGTCGGCTTTCATCCACAAGTGTTGCATTACTGCCATCTGCTGGACTGTCCATTGGCCCATCTATTCCGGCATTGCTATGCCATGTGTGAACGGGCACAAGAAAGAAATGTTACTGAACGTGCTGCATGTGTGAAAAGTGTAAATCATTAGCGATGCCTGCAATGTTATCCCAGTAATACACCGGGAGCTATGTGTGAAAGGGGCTTTAGAGAGATTCTCTAAGTGACTATTGTTATTTTATTTATTTTTAACTAATGTGTCTAGGCATATTAGATATACATTGTAATACGTCTTCATTCAAGACACTTTGACTCCTTAAACAATGCAAATTCAGTTATTAAAATGCTTTACCTTCAACAGATCATGTTGATATTCAACAATAGGTTGGTAGAAGATCGTCACCCTAGATCTCAACCCTCGTTGATTGGCTGTGTGTGTGTCTCTGGTTTGGCAGGAGGTTAAATGTGGCTATGCCATCATCCTGATGGCTGTGTACTGGTGTACCGAGGGCTTACCCCTGGCCGTCACAGCCTTGTACCCGGTCATCCTGTTCCCTATGATGGGCATCATGGAATCAAATGAGGTACTCCCTAATGCTTCATTTATTCATATCACACATATGCATACACAAACACACACATACACTGAGAATGACTAGTGACTATTGATTAGTGGTAGTACTGATGATAAATTGTTACGATTTAGGTGGACAATAGCAGAATCACATATGTTGTTAATTTCTAGTATTTTACTTTGAAACTACCAAAATGAGATGCAAAAAAACATACTTACATAGTTTTCTGTTTGTAATGAAAACTTGTATAATTTAGCATGCCAACAAATATATACACATATATAACTTTACCTGGTTAAATAAAGGTTTAAACAATTCAAGTAAAGATGCTTCTATCTTGATCTATATTACTGCTGTCATTATTCAGGTCTGCGTCCAGTACATTAATGACTCCAACATGATGTTCATTGGCGGTTTGCTAGTGGCGATCACGGTGGAACACTGGAACCTACACAAGAGAACGGCCCTCAGAGTTCTGCTCCTTGTAGGGGTGAAGCCAGCCTGGTAGCATTACCTTGTCCTCTAACCCTCTCACCCTGCTTTTTAATCTTCTCAGCTCAACTAGTGAGCTTTTGTGCTGTTATTGTTATTATGCTCAATGAAAACAATAAATGGAGCATGTCTGTTTGTAAATAGTTTATTATTCTCAAAACCAGACTCGTGGCTTTTTTGGCGTCAAATTGTGTGACCAATGTACATTTGAGTTACATTTTTCTTTCAATCAAATGACACCAAGACATTTGAACTATTTCTACATTTCTTACCACACATGAACACAAAATTTCCTTCTGTAGAACCTGGGAACATTCAACACAGAATATATTCTCTTCCCTCTCCAAGCCTGTTGATGGGCTTCATGGTCATCACGGTCTTCCTGTCCATGTGGATCAGCAACACCGCCACCACTGCCATGATGCTGCCCATCGCCCATGGTGCCCTGCAGCAGCTGAGCGCCGCGGAGGGCCGGGCTGGCGATAGGGATCGCTCTAAGATGAGCCAGGAGAACCAGTTCTTTGAGCTGGACGACGCCCCGGAGAACCAAGGAGGCAATGATCTCAAGTCTGAGGAGAATTCAGTCGGCATTGGTAGGAGGAGTTCTGTCTGCCTAGATGTACTTTTTATATGGACGTTATTTTTATTGGAGGATGGCCCCTTTGAGATCAGTCATCTCGTTTTTGAGGGGGGAGTCCAAACTTGAAACTTGGCATGGTTTAACGCTTTGCTTTCAAAGAGAAACAGTCAAGCTCGGCTATTTTGTAACAAAAGTAATATCTTGTAATCTAATCTGATATGACATCATTAGTCTGGTTTGAGAACGCAAATCACAGACCAATGACATCAATGATTTTCTGGGATTTCTGGGATTTTGCAAGTAGAAAATAGCTTAGCGTGACGGTTCCCCTTCGTAGTGTTGTTAAAAACATTTGTACCTTTTGTTGTTAACTCAAGGGTTGATAATGTTGCAGCCTGCGTGACCTAAATTGAATTGTGAATGTGACTAAATTACTTGAATCACTTGAGTTACTTTGTGGTTTCACAGTTTTTGTGGCTGTTGGGAGGACTAAGAAACACAGCAAAGACGGGGAACATGAATTCACAAGAAAATGACTTGACCCTGGTGCAACCCTGGGTAGTTAAAGTGGAATTAGGCTTTTAATGGGATGATGGAATTGCTTAATCATTTGAGACCATGCTTTCACACACACCTTTTTGTTTTATAGTGGCTGACATGGAAAACCATGATTTAATGCAGGGGAGAGTGAAGCGGGAACTTAAGTACTTAAACCTCTCTAAGGGCATAAGTCTGAGTGTGTGTTACGCTGCCAGCATCGGAGGGACGGCTACCCTGACAGGGACCACACCCAACATCATCTTGAAGGGCCAGATTGACGAGTAGGACTTTTCAATGATTATCTTTTCCAAGAATCAATACGCACACACACACACACACACAGAAACACACACACGTACACGCACATACATGCGTGCATTCACACACACACACACAGAAACACACGCGCACACACTGACGTACACAAACATGCATGCGTGCACACACACACACACACACACACACACACACACACACACACACACACACACACACACACAC
>JAOPJO010000054.1:13090107-13105023 GCA_027123675.1 Molva macrophthalma | reverse complement strand
CTCTCTCTCTCTCTCTCTCTCTCTCTCTCTCTCTCTCTCTCTCTCTCTCTCTCTCTCTCTCGCTCTCTCTCTCCTGTATGATCTTGTGGGTTGTTTAAAAATGAAAAGCCAGTGAGTCAGGCCTAGACATTGCAGTGAGCAACAACTAGGTCAACAACAGATTATTGAAATCAGTGTTTCCCCTAGAATTTTTTTCAGGCCTGGTGGTAAGCACTGAAAAAACCCTAAACGGACGAGGTGCACGGGATGGCATATTGGCACGGTTTCGGTCAGATGGCGCAGCAGGCGGTCTGCAATTTATATTTGTGTTAAAATGTTTTTTCACTTGGTATATCAACAATTATGACAAAGTGATCACAAAGAGAGGATGACTTAGATAAAGAGCATTTATTGCATAAAAATAAATATGAACTTTGCAAAACATAGCACATCAAGAACACAGTAGAGCTGTCAATCTTCCTCTATAATCCCATTCGAATTTCATTCCTTATTATTTTTAATATTCGAATTTGTAATACAAAAATGTTGCTTATTATTAATACTTACTGTACCTATACACACAGGGTTATGCAGGGTAATGCCACTATTAAACGTTCTGTCCACTAGAGGGCATTCTACCAATAAACATTTATTTTCATGCCAAGTAAATAATAGGCAAAAAAAGGTTATTATATTAACGCCGCTTCTCGACGGCGTTAATATAATTAGACACATTGTCCGTGGTGATAGAGAGCACTGACTCTCAAGACTCGCGTTGTAAGGTCCTTTTACATTTAACGCGATTGTTGGTTGCGATTTTTTCACACGACAATTAAGTAACAAATCATTGAGTTGAATAAGTTGGTTGAATTGAGTTGGTAATGTACACATACAACGCGATTTCCGTTTTGCGAAAAGGCGACATTTTATTCGCAGTTGTAGGACAAGGCGGAGGTAACAGCCTATTTACGTTTCTCAACACAGTGTTCTCACTGCATCCATAGTGGTAAACTACAATCATAGACCTATACTTATTGCTATCTTTTATATGTATTGATCATTCATCTCGATAGCGATTGGCGCTACAAGCCAATGTTTACTTGCACTGCGGTACGTGAATATAGGTTGCTTTTGATAACATGAAGGTGTGCAGTTGTATCGCAACAGTTTTGTTTTGGATACCAGCTTTCTATGAAAAGGGTGATGGCCTATTTTAGTTATTGAACAGGAAAACGAAATGCTCCAAAACACACCCACTTATCATAATCCCCTCATCCGCGAACAGCCACTCGCTACACTATTTAACACTTGGATTAAAAAGTAAAACTCCAGTATACTTGAATCCTCTGTCTAAATACATAGGATATTTTTGGTGAACGGTCGGAGCATATGTTTATATCGCGGCCGATGTAAATCGTTTTTTACGTGTGTGTAGAATTTATTTATCAGGCGTGACGTCAGAAAAGCATTTCGTTTTCACATGCGCGTAGGCCAAGGCGAGATATGCAAACGTAAGCGAATCTCGCTTGGAGTTTTTTGGAGAAAAATGTTGAGATATTTGGTTGTCCGTCCCAGCTTTTTCTCATTTTAAGGGGCCATGTCACGTTATCTAACCTGCATCCCTAGCTGCATGCTTTTTCTCTTTGATACGCTCGCGCGCTCTCGCTCCGCAGTAATTTAAAGGGACTCTGTTGTCAATGGCACTCGCATAAGATACGATAAAGATAACGCCGCGTTATTTTTATTGGATAATTATTTTTAAATTATTTTTAATTATTGAATTTGTTTTTTAATTATGTTTTTGGCCTGTACAATTATAGGGGAAACACTGGAAATCATTTGTGCCTTTTTTCTGTACTAAACTAAACTACAAATCACTTTCTTTAAATCAGTTGAGGAAATACTAACATAACTTCTGAACATGTTACCATAGTGCCAGTCAACAGGAATAGGCAAACGTCGAAGACTGGAAGTTAATAATACATCCTTAGACTTAGTTACAGGGTGGGTACGGTCTGTGGTGACCTGCCCTTACTGACCTCTGAAGGCTCTGCCAGTTTGTGTCAAATGTGGTCGGTCGCTGTTGTCACAATTTGAATGCATAACTGGATGTAATAAGATAAGATAACACTTTATTATCTTATCTTGGGACCTCCTCAAAAATGTGATGGTACAGCTCAAGGGGTTTACCCTAAAAAATACAATTGAATTGACTTGTATCTTATTAAATCCGTAATACGAACATTAGCATGACCAACTGACTCCTTGTGGGAAGCAGGCTTTGGTAACCAGACCCCTAGACTATTCAGTGGTTTGTTCCATTAGCTCAAGGGATGTTTTGTATAAGGGCTGGATGGCAACCAGAGCCAGCCACACACAAATATACACTTTAATGATGTTTATTTTAGATTACAAAATCTGTCTTATTTCTTTATTATACATATCTTTAAGCTTTCTTTTATTGTTTGTTTTTAATGAAGAGGTTCTTACCACTTACCTGGCAAGAGACGTGGTAATTTGTCAATGCAAGCTACTTCTATTCCCTTTAGAATTAATTTTGAGGTGGTCTTTGAGTTGGGCCATCTCACATTTGAATTGGCTTTATTATTAGTCGCTTGTAAAACCATAGGTTCATGCTACAGTTTTCCTTAAATTGGATTATATGACATTGAATTTGTTCTTATATTACATCTATGCACTCAACACCCACAACTTGCTGGTGATAGGTGTTGATCAACTCTGCTGCGAAGGCAGCAGTTTGTTCGGAGCTCAGGGTGTGCCCATCTGGATCCTGTATGCAAGAGGATATTTACATTTAGGGAAGGCATTTTTTCTCTGCAAAAATAGAGGATGTTTGCTTTTAGCCTTAGTAGACAATGACGCCTTATCACAGTTTAATTAAATGCTCTTGAGCATGTGGTATGCTTCTTTGTTCTGTCTTGAAATTAAATCAAGTTGAGACTAAAGTCATGACTCAAAGGATCAGGTTCAGATTGCTCTGCAGCCCCTTGCTGAGGAATATTTGAGGGCAAAAATCCATGAAAAGGAATTCTAAGAAAATTGTCTGTTTTGTTTATAGTAAAACATGTATGTATATCTTTAATTTAGGCCAAGTACTTCAATTTCAATGAGCAAAATAGCCACCTCCTTTGGGGGCTATTTACTACCTAAAGGTGTGGCCCCACCTCCCCATCATCTGCTTGTTAGTCCAAATCCAAACTTTCTCATGACCTATATAATCCAAGCTGTGTTTTACATCTTGGGTCTAGTGGAGTGCAAGCACACTCTATTGTCTATTGTTTGACTGAGCTGACGTCAGTGTTGCCGAATCAAACTAGGAATGCACTCATGCCTTATAAATGCAATGCATCTTGGCTGAGAATGTGTTAATGGAACTTAACACAAATTTAACTCAAACCATAGAGATTGTGTTAATGGCACATGTAAAATGCAAATCAAACAAAAAGACTGAAATACCTTCTTTTTTATTTTCAAAATAATTTTTAACAATATGTTTTTATACATGCAGAGCATACATTTTTACATCAGTCACATTTGCACATTTCTGTTTCTTACTATGCCCTAGCTTGTCCCAGAAGATATGGTAGAGTTCTGTTTTACATTGGGATATATTTGTCGCAGTAGATATGGTACAGCTTTGTATTACAATGGGGAATATTTGTCCCAGAAGGTATGGTAGAGGTTTGTTTACATTGGGGAATATTTGTCCCAGAAGGTATGATAGATCTCTGTTTTACATTGGGGGATATTTGTCTCAGAAGATATGGTAGAGGTTTGTTTTACATTGGGGGACATTTGACATCTTCAGCTATCACACGTTCCTCTGCTTTGTTTTCTTAAAGCCACATTAGTTTGATGATGTGTTTCAGCCGTGTGGTCTCGTAAATATTATCAAAGAGGACGTCAAACGTAACTGATGGTAAATGTTGGCGGTTTGTACTGTGTACCCTTGTATATATCTTATATTTGGACACCGGCAACATGTTGGTTGCCGGTTCCTCCTCATATAGTGTAATAATGGCGTGCTGGTTTAAAGCAATGCTCCTGTTGTGTTTTCATTCAGGAGGGATGCAGGACTACAACTACCTCCATGGAAACTGTCTGGAAATCACCCTGGAGCTGAGCTGCTGCAAATACCCCGCTGCCTCTCAGCTCAAGAACGAATGGGACATGAACAGAGAGTCGCTGATCGCCTACATGGAAAAGGTAGGGAATAGGCGGTCTAACCATGACATGTATGTAGGTATTGTGTACATGTATACACGTATGTGCCAGTGATCATTCAAGACCAACTGTAACTAGGCCTGTACGATAAGTACTTTTGTTTGATGATATATTAATTTTGGTTTAGACTATTTTATGCCACCGATATCATAATAATAATGGCATAATAATGCAATGAATGCAATACAACATGAACAGTGACCATGCTGACTATGAAGATACCTGATTATGATTAGTTAAACTGATTTATTTGCAGGCTAGAGCTGTCAAAAATTGACCTTGGTGACTATAAATGAATGTCACTTTGTCGCAAATAACCTTATTATTGTGACAGGCCAAACTGTAGCACGCTCACAGTCTAAACTTTGTCTTGGTTATGACCTTTAACTGCATTGTTCCACATGTAACTCAGGCACAGTATTATAATGGCTAGGGTGTTCCCGCCTCATTTCCTCAGGCTAACGCCTTCCTGCTCCTGTATCTGAATACACTCACACTTACAATTCTCTTCTATAGCACTAAATTAAATGAAACTCCAGCTCTACCAAGTGGTCTCGGTCAACATAATTCTATCTTCTTGCAGGTTCACATAGGGGTACGTGGCTATGTGACGGAGGCCAACAATGGCTCCGGCCTCCCTGATGTCACCATTGTGGTGGCAGGCATCAACCACAACCTGACCACAGGACATTACGGCGACTACTATCGCCTCCTGCTCCCTGGACAATACAACATCTCAGCCATCGCTCCAGGGTAGGCACTCTGGTCCCCTCGTAACTATAGACGGTTCTCCTTTGATTTCCTTCCGTGAGAAAGAACAACTTGTTTGCTAAGTAACTTCCTGCTTGGTTTTTGGCTTCTCTGTTTCCTAGTATTTAACAAAACAACATTGACACTGACATTGATCAAGTGGATTATTTTCCTGTCCACAGATACACATCCAAAACGGTCCACAACGTCCTAGTCACTGAGGGCAAAGCCACTGAACTCAACTTCACCGTGACACCCGCGGCCAGCGAGCCGGTCAGCGGCGTCCCCGTGACAACCATAGTTGCAACGTCCGCACAGAGCACCGCCCAGACTGCCACCCACACACCCAACCCCACCCCTTCCACGGAGAACAAGGCCCCAACCTCCAGCGGGAACCACAGTGTCTCTCCCCCTCCTCACGCCGGCCTGACGCCCCCACTGCTGCCCCAGGACTTCCGCCACCACAACTACGCCGACATGGAGCTGTTCTTGCGCAGGCACAGCATTGATTTCCCCGCAATCGCACACCTCTCCTCCATCGGCAAATCCGTGCAAGGCCGCGAGCTGTACGTGATGGTCATCTCCGACAACCCAACGGTCCACGAACATGGTATGTTGGGGAACAGTGATATGAGTGCTATGGATATATTTCCACTCCTTTAACCCATGCCGGCCGCAATCCAGGGTTTGGCGTCAAATAATGCGGGACCTCTGCGTTTGATTAACCACACCAGATGCCCACGTACACGTACCTTTTCACCTGGAACTGTTTACAGAAGCTCTGTGATAACATAACACATTTATGTGAATACTAATAGTGATCTATTACCGATGACAACGGGCAACTTCTCTCATTCGAGTTGGTTTGATTTACAAGCACGGTCAGAAAAGACATGCTGTGCTTTCTGAACACCAACGAAATGTTAGCGAAGGCGGGACTTGCACAATTAGTTGTGGAACAGCGCGTCTCATTAAGAAACAGGCCGAGGAGCAGGCACTCTGACACTCGCTCGTGGCCTGTTTTGGTAGACTTGAGTTGAGCACAACTGATCTGAATTAACAGGTCCGTCACAGATGCTCGCTAGCGGCCGGTGGGGGGATGGTGCAACACGTACTTCCTCGTTTCTGGTCTGCTTTTCATAATTTACCAATATTGTAATTTGTGAACCTATTTTACATCACTTGGTTGTTTGAGTAATCTAAGGCCTCAGAAACAGATTTTATAGAGACGCAAAGATCATGTTGATGCAGCAATTTAAAACATAGGAAGCAACATGGCACAGGTAAATAAAGGGTCCAAATTAACTTACATCATTTGGTGTGGTTACCTGCCAGAGTGGAGAAATCGTCTTCTAATATGTAACCCTGAATCTTTTTATCTGTCAAATTATCAAATCTATCCCACCAGAACACTGGTTGGTGGCAGGTGTTGTATTTGGACCCTGGGTACTGGACAACAATACAACATGAAGTCTGCTTATTTCCTCCCACCAGGTGAGCCCGAGTTCAAGTATGTGGGCAACATGCACGGCAACGAGGTCGTGGGACGGGAGCTGCTGCTCAACCTCATCGAGTATCTCTGCCGTAACTATGGCAACGATCCCGAGGTCACCCAGCTGGTCAACAGCACACGCATCCATATCATGCCCTCCATGAATCCGGACGGCTATGAAGTGGCAAAGGAAGGTGGGCTGAGGCTATCACTCACACCATAGTACTCCCTTATGCACATTGACACACACAGATACTCCTGGGAGCTTTTACATATGCATTCACAAAATGTTGTTTGTTTCTGCTTGCATACTGCAAATTAGAAAAGCTTTTTTTGTGCATAATTGTGTTGGCGTACTTACTTTTGTCCTGACAATGCCTTGGTAGTGAATTCATATAATAGACAATAAGGGCCCTAATAGACAATAAGGGCGTATAGCAACACTAATAACAGTAAACCAAACACAGTTTGAACTCTTTCTTCCTTTTTCTTCCTCAAAGGGGATGAGAAAGGCTACAGGGGACGGAACAACAGCAATAACTTTGACCTGAACCGCAACTTTCCCGACCAGTTTGTCAATATCACCGAGCCCAGGCAGCCAGAGACCGTGGCTGTGATGAACTGGCTTAAGAGCATCCCCTTCGTGCTGTCAGCCAACCTCCATGGGGGTGGGGCCTCAATCTTCTCTGATTATATCTTAACAAACACCTTTGCTATTTAAATAGTCATGTATGAAGTGTGTTTGTGTTTTTGTCGATTTACTTTTTGGACCTTTTTGACACATCTACTAAGACATTTGTAGATGTGTATTTTTTTTTCATGTTGATCATTACATTCTTGTGGATAGCATATTGGTTAGGGTGTAACCCCTATCTGCCCATTCATCTCATGTAAAATGTGGGTAAAAGTATCTAATTACTTAATAGTAAATCGATAAAGGGTCTATACCTTCTAGTTGAGGTTTTTGCTGGATTACTGTTGGTGAACATTTTTTAATTCTGCTTCGATCCTCTCCCCGGCGTCCCGTCTGACCTCTGGCTGACCTCTGGCTCTGCCAGTTTGTGTCAAATGTGGTCAGTCGCTGTCATCACAATTTGAATGCATAACTGGATGTAATAAGATAAGATAACACTTTATTATCTTATCTTGGGACCTCCACGAAAATGTGATGGTACAGCTCAAGGGGTTTAGCCTAAAAAATACAATTCAATTGAATTGTATCTTATTAAATCTGTAATACGAACATTAGCATGACCAACTGACTCCTTGTGGGAAGCAGGCTTTGGTAACCAGACCCCTAGACTATTCAGTGGTTTGTTCCATTAGCTCAAGGGATGTTTTGTATAAGGGCTGGATGGCAACCAGAGCCAGCCACACACAAATATACACTTTAATGATGTTTATTTTAGATTACAAAATCTGTCTTATTTCTTTACTATACATATCTTGAAGCTTTCTTTTATTGTTTGGTTAACTCAGGCTCTCTGGTGGTTAATTACCCCTATGATGACGACAGAGAAGGAGTCTCAGAGTACAGCAAGTGTCCCGATGACGAGCTCTTTCACCAAGTGTCTAAAGCCTACTCACAGGTAACATGACCCCCTCTGCTCCAACCTTCAGATTGTATGCTAGCTCTCTCAAAATCATGATGTGGAAATCATTTGCGTGCGTGTGTGTGTGTGTGTGTGTTGAAGGAGAACCCTCTGATGCACAAAGGGCACCCTTGTGAGAAGCTGTATCCCGGGGAATATTTTGGGGAGGGCATCACCAATGGTGCCAACTGGTACAATGTTCCCGGTACGTCCCGGACTCTAGACACATATCCACTCAATCCACAATGATTTGTTATGTAGGTCTTTTTTACAGAAACAAAGTAAGCTTAAGCAACACACATTATATTAGAGAGATTATAGCATGAGCAGTTTTACTTTACATGGCATTCTATTAGAGAGAGAAATTATAAAATGAGTAGTTGTACTTTACATTTCATTCTATTTAAGAGATTGAAAAACTCTTAGCTGTTCTTTACGTGGCCTAAGTGCACTGCCCTGGAGGTCACCAGGAGTACCAGTAAAGTCAGGGTTGGGCTCATCAGAAACATCAGAACCTATTGATTTTAGTGTTGAGCAGCTGTTTAAGAATAAATACTGACTATAAATAAAGTGAGTTGATGTTGCTGAAGGATGTGTGTTACCTTTCAGGAGGCATGCAGGACTGGAACTATTTGAACACCAACTGTTTTGAGGTCACTATTGAACTGGGCTGTGTCAAGTTTCCCTGGGAGAAGGACCTGCCCAAATACTGGGAGCAAAACCAACGAGCTATGCTACAGTTCATCCACCAGGTGACACATTTTACTGTGTGGGACAAAGTTATCATGTTAGAATCGGGATTCTTTGCTTCTGCAATAAAAAAAACATTTTTTTTGTAAAAAATACAAAATCTAAGCCGCAAAGGTCAATGTTATCTTAGTGGGAGAAAAATAATGGTACCTTCCAACGGAGGGCACTGTAGTGTTTTCGCCAATAATTAATTTGCATCAACTTGCTTCGGTTCTGTTCAACCACATTCATTTAAAAATGACCTGGACCTGTAGAACATGACATCGAATCGCAATATTTACCGAATCGCAATACATATCGAATTGGCCGTCAAAAATATTCGGAATATCGTAGCGTGAGGTCCCTGCCAATTCCCGTCCCCTAAATGTACTGCAGTTATTTGTTGTATTTGTCTTCTTGATTATTTTCAAAGGAGTATTTTCTCCCCCCTCATTCTTTGCATTGTGTGTGTATGTCTGTCCCACCAGGTCCACAGGGGAGTCAAGGGCACCGTCTCAGACATCCATGATGGTTCTGGCATCCCCAATGCCACCATAAGCGTTGGCGGCATAGATCACAACATTTATACAGCCAAGACTGGAGACTACTGGAGGTTGCTGGTCCCCGGGACCTTCAGCCTCATGGCCTCGGCCCGCGGGTAAGGAAAAAAACATGGAGGTACATGTCTTGGCCGTAGGCCTTACCCACCTAGTGGAATAAGGCTCATGCTCCTTGTCTATTTCTTGGATTTCCATTGCAAGTGGATTTCCATTGCAAATCTGCTTGCAATTGAGCGCTACTCATCATCATGTTTTGTACAATCTCTTGTCCGTCTGTACTCTAGGTATGAAACTATGACGATCTATGCCACAATCCCAAAAGACCGAGTAGAGGTGGTGGACTTCAAACTGACCCGCGTCGGCGCCGGGTCCGAAAGCCGGGCACCCGCAGGCCCTCCAGCCACCCAGGACCCCACCGTGGAGGAGTTCCAGAACTTCATCCGGTACTTGTCCCAGGGCGAGGGGCTGGAGGAGCTGGTGAGGAGCACCGCTACAGAGAACAGCTACCGCTACCGGAAAGACAAAGAGATAGCAGAGTCCCTGAGAGGCCTTACCCTCAACTTCCCCAGGATCACCTCCCTGCGAAGGTACCTACCCTGACACCCTAATAGCCTCTTTCGATTCTGGTGGCTTGAATACGTTTAGCTCTCTGCCAAACTTGACCTAAAGTGTTAACGTAAGGAAATAAATGTCACTCACACAAGCTAGGTTTTCAAATTGTGGTACCTGTTGACAGTTTTTTATATGGATTAATGTGTTGAGACCACATGCTAGCCAGAAGTGAGTTTACATTTTTTCAAAGTATGTAATTATTTGGTTTCATTATCACTATGAAAGTTACTAAAGCAGGCATTTTCCATGTAGGAGATATGTAATATCTTTTGACAGATATATAGTGTGTTAGTTATGGCAATAGTGAGTGTCTTTATCCATTGCTGTATTTAATTTACTAGGATTATTTGATAATAAAGTCTTTAGATTCTCTGTGAAGCTGGGGCCACACTATACGATTTTCAAGGACAATTTGGGAATAATTTTAAGTCGGCTGATTCCACAATCTGCAGGACCAGTCAGCTAGACATGCGTTAGAGTCAGACCCCGTAGTCGTTATGTGCGAGTGAAAGATGCTAATCTTTCTCTATATGATCCCTGTCGTCATGGTCCAGATTCGATCAAACAGGTTTGGGTTTTTTTAACTTTCAACAGTCATTGAAAAGTGTGTATTCTCATGGAGGAGCCAGAAAAAAACTGGTTTTTCCAAACATGTGCATGTCCTCAAAACAAATGGCCACATGCGTGATGCCAATAAGTAAACTTCAAAGGAGATTGGTTGACAGTGTTTGTATTGGTTTCCACCGTTTATGCATTCGTTCCATGCAGATCACTGCACAAATAACCACAGAGGCGTGCTGTACGGCATCCATGTTTGTTAGTTTGAGCTACTCAGTCAAATTGGAATAATTTCAGATTGAAAAAAAACATTAAGTGTGGCCCCCATCTCTAAGTATCTTTGCTTTCTTGAAATATAAAAAAAAATATTCCTGACTGTGAGCATTCCTGCCTTTCCATTGTCGTTCGATTTTGCCGATGTCTAGTCTGGGCCAAAGTGTGGAGTTCCGAACCATCCGGGCTTTGGAGATCTCCAACCAACCGGAGGAGGCGGAGCCATCTGAACCCAAAATAAGATTTGTGGCAGGGATCCATGGAAACGCTCCAGTTGGCACTGAGCTTCTGCTAGAGTTTGCAACCTTCCTGTGTATGAACTATGGCAAGAACCCGGCCATCACCAGGGTGAGTGCCTCAGGATCATATGTTCCACTGATGGAGCAGTTCTAGTATATCTGTCCAATTCTACATCCTGCTTTTGCAGTGCCAAAACCTTGTATGCATATGGTAGCGTCACATAACACATATCTGCTTTTGTGAATGTGCATTGTGTCACCTATCATTAAGGTCCTATAGCATTGAGAAATGGCGCTAGCTATTTCTCATTTATTATCCATGTGAATTCCAGTAATCAATGTTCTGAGTCATATTTCTGAATGTCTAAGCGCTCTCCTTTCCTCTCTCTCTCTCCATGCTAGCTCATTAACAGTACACGGATTGTCATCTTGCCCCTAATTAACCCAGACGGTAGGGAGCTGGCCAGAGAAAAGCAGTGTGCCTCCACACGGGGCATGACTAACGCTCACGGCAAAGACCTGGACACAGACTTCTTTGGTCAGTTGTATGGAACCTTACAAGTGGGTCGGAGGGTCAAAGGTCACTGCGCTAAATGAATGACATGAAGAGTAATGATATGGATAGATTATTTTGTATTTGATCTACGCAAGTTTAAATAGTTTTTATCTTGAACGTTACAAATCCCTCCTACTGCATATACTCTCATTATAAATGGCATGAAAGCCAACCGTATTTCAATGATTGGACCCCAGCCACATGAATGTGTTCGGCACATTGAGTCTATGCCTGTCGTATGAAATGTCATGTGCTATATAAATAAACTTGACTTGACTTCAGGCAACGCTTCCCAGCGCGTGGTGGAGGCCCAGCCAGAGACCAGAGCAGTGATGAAGCTTATCCTAGAGAGGGGGCAAACTCTGTCTGTGTCTTTAGACGGGGGCTCTCTTCTAGCTACCTATCCATACGACAAACCCGTCCAGACTGGTAATACAACACAAATACACATTTTTAAGATTCATTTTTAGTGCTTTTTTTATATCAATTAATTTAAATACATAACCTTTTATCTCCATACCTTTAAGAAAAGGAAGAGACATGAATGACGGCACATGGTGTCCTTGTCAGTAACAGCCTTGTTTGAATCCGTACGTTCTTTCTCTCCAGTTGAAAAGGAGGGCACTCTGAAGTACTTGGCTAATGTTTACGCCACAAACCATCCCAAGATGCACCTCGGAGACCCCGGATGTCCAAGCAATGGGCAAGGTATGCAATAGGAACTAATGCTATGGTATTAGCCTTAGTGCTAATGATTAGCATAATATTATTTAGAGCATTGATTTGATTTCTCTTTCTCATTATTAAGCATTTTGTAGCGCTTCTGTACATTGTTTTTGCTCATTGCCCATTCCAGACGGGGTTCTCAGGGCAGCAGAGAGGCAGAGCCACATGGGCAGCATGAAGGTGAGTTGTAGTGTCTGGCTCTCACATTGGTGAGGTTACAAGTAAAACGCAGAGGAAACCTTCTGCCTCGGTGACCACCTGGTGCTGTTGGAAACAAGGAGGCTGTCATTAAGATGTTTGAGTAATGTGTATGCCTGTACCCTTCTAGGACTTCAGTGTGGACTTTGGCCATTGTCCAGAGATCACCGTGTACACTGGCTGCTGTATGTTCCCTCCCGCCGAGCAGCTGTCCACACTGTGGGCGGAGAACAAGAAGGCTCTTCTCAGCATGCTTGTGGAGGTAAGGTCCACATCACTGAGGAGGACACCATGATTAGTACATCATGGGGTCATTGCTGGACAGTATGTGCAGCATGGGGAAATCCGCTAGGCATACATATTAGGTTAGAGAAAGTTGTTCACGTAGGCCTATGCAAATACATTCATGCAACTAATAATTTACCATGATACAATTTCTTTCACATTATAGTTTAAAACATGTAGCATTTTGAGTGTAACTATTTTATGTGTGTATATTGTGTTTACCTCCCTGTTTCCAATCACACAGGCTTGCTAAATGATGACTATATAAATTAACAATTGCATTTCCTTTTCTATTCTAGGCCCATAAGGGCGTGCGCGGTGTGGTGAGGGATAAGAGTGGGAAACCCATCGTGGGGGCCATGATAGTGATGAACGGGGGGGTGCGGGTCTACACTGCAGAAGGGGGCTTCTTTCACGCCCTGCTGGCCCCCGGCAGCCACGACATCGAAGCCGTCGCCGATGGATACCAACAGCAACGCAAAAAGGTATACATGTGTGTCTGTGTGTGTACACAGGGAGATGCAACTCGTAAAGCAATGACCGTGTTGTGGGTTGGTTGTGGGTTGAAATAGAACGTGCTACACAGGGCAGAGAGGTTGCCTTCCACGCAAAAGAAACACCTCTTGGCTGTTCAGTCTTGGGTATACATTTAATATACTCAAAACATCCTTTTTCCTCCGAAGAACTCAAGCCTGACTGACTAGTGAAAAGTCACTGAATACAAACGTTTTATTCAACTCTTTAACGTTTTAACACTTGCAAAAAAGCTCCTTGTTGTAAATATGTGCTTCTCTAAAAATGACATGCATCAATTATATAACTTTGCTCATCTGTTAAAAAAGCCTCAACTTTTTAATAATAGAAATAGACGCACCAATGTCACAAATTTGCACCAAATATTTAGTTTTAAATTGTTTATGAAAGGAAAACTTTACACAAAAATAGTAATGTCAAAGCATTTTGACATTGTAAATATCAACATTGCAACAAAAGGAATGGGTAACAAAGTACGTTTTCACTGGTTGTATTTGGACGAATGGCAAGGCGGCTCCCCTTTAACGTCCACTGCTATGTAAGGTGTGGGGCGGAGCACACAGAAGCGCTCCATCACCTCCATCCTACCATTGGGCTGCTCCGAGACGTGCAGGGTAGGGTAGGCCAGCTCCTCGAACAGGTGCTCCTTTATGGTCCGTCCCAGCTCCAGGCTGTAGGTCTCCCCACAGGGGGTGCCGAGCAGAGAATCTACCACAGAGTGATAAGCGTGCTGGTACTCGGCAACCGTGTAGCCATGGATCACTAAAGGCTCCGTCGTCTGCCCGTTGGTCGTCCACATCGACTCTTCCTGGGCCGCCTCAGCTGCCGGGGAACCGCGACAGGGCTCCAAGTCGGGGAGAACGGCAGCGTTTCTGGAGAACCGTTCTGCCGTGGGTCTCGGAAGGTTCGCTTTGCGTTGGGGGGGCACCAGGGGGTCCAGATCACACGTCACGGCCAGCATGTCCGGCCTCTCCTTGATACCGTCCCCGTACTTCTTAGGACAACGAATGCTGCGCCGCAGCCCATAGGGACACATCTCACTCCTCTGGTGGCACTTGATTTGGGGAAGGTTTGAGGGGTATTAGGATTTTCAAACTAGGGTGTCATTTGCAAAAATAATGGTAAAAATAAGGATGCACTTACAATTTGGCAACACTGTATTTGTGGTTGCGAGGACCAAAGACGCCACCATTTTTTTTTTTCTCTCAAATTACGCTGGAAACTGCATGACATTGGAGTCCTGGCCGATCTTGCCTCAATAACTGGTTTGTCAACTGTTCAGGCTGCACTTCACTCGCCAAGTGAATACAACAGCGTACTTTGCTGCTCCCTCGCAAAATATAGTGTTGTAAATTGAAATACAAACTTAGAAATTTTAGTCTTCCCAAAACAAATGTGTGATTGTTAGCAGCCATTCTCCATATCAACTGTTGCTCTGATCACTCTGTTCAGTCACACCTGCAAGCATTGAGGACATTTAACGAGGCGATTAGACTGTGCTTGTAGTAAAGGTGTGTGTGTGTGTGTGTGTGTGTGTGTGTGTGTGTGTGTGTGTGTGTGTGTGTGTGTGTGAGAGGGAGTGTGTGTG
>JAOPJO010000054.1:13074326-13090007 GCA_027123675.1 Molva macrophthalma | reverse complement strand
TGTGTGTGTGTGTGTGTGTGTGTGTGTGTGTGTGTGTGTGTGTGTGTGTGTGTGTGTGTGTGTGTGTGTGTGTTCCTGTGTCACAAGTTAGGAAAGCTGCATGTTTCGTTTCAGCTATTTAACTTTTGTAAATGTTTAGGAGTGGGTTAAATGTTACAACCCATTGTATGCATTTGCCATTCATATTCCAGGAAATAGTGAAGATAAAATATTATTTTCAATTAAAGTTAAATTGTGAACGCCACGACAATTGACATTGACTTTGAGAGGTTTGGTCATCCTTCACAGGTATTTGTGTCGTCCCATGAAGCGGCCAGCGTTGTCATCATTGAGTTTGACATGGACAACAGTATCTTCGGTCTGCCCAGAGAGTTTGTGGTGGCTGCTGCAGGTAAGAATGTAAAGTGGAATTATGAAAAAACAAAGATTCTTTTATCAATGTTTGGTTTAATGCAAACAAGTTATCTCAAAGCTAGAAGATATTCACATGTTGGGTTTGTATATGGGTCAGTGTATTCTGGAACCAGGTTATGTTCAATTTGATCAGATGAATTTGACAACTGACAACTTATGGAGAGAAATGTTAAGCTTACCAGTGTGGATATATGGTATCGTCATCACAAAAACTTCAGTCATTCATCATCATTATTATCAGTCATTTATCAAAATGTGAAAAAATATTTAGGCATACTTTGTTGAGTAAGTTATTGGATATGACTCAGTGAAATGATTTATGGTGATGGCGCTTTCATTTCATGGACATTTAACTGAAGTCTTGTATGTATGTATGCAGCTTGTGATTGATGTCTACTGTGTGTTACATGTCCTCTTCTCCCCTCTCTGCAGCGGCCTCTATGACTGCCCTGGTGGTGACCGCATGTATCATCTGGTGTGTGTGTTCGGCCAAGTCTAACCAGCAGAAGGACGGCTTCCACCGGCTGCGTCAGCACCGGGACGACTATGAGGACGAGATCCGCCTGACCTCCATGGGCTCCAAGAAGGCCCTGCTGGGCAATGAGTTCCAGGACGAGAGTGAGAGCGATGAGGAGACACTGTACGCCAACAAGCTCTGAACAACCAGCGACGGCCCCCACACCCTGTCCCTGCACTCTGCTTGTAGCCCGCTGTTTTCCTTTTGGTTGTTTGTACGTTTGTTATCTCTTGGCCCACGAGAACATGATGGACCATTGGGCTATGGTGCCCTTTTCTTTTTTGACAGACTTTTCAAAAGTGATTGTGTCTTGCGCTCTGGCTCTCCCTGGCTCTTGCTCTCTCTCTCGGCCATCAAACTCTGAATATGTGTGTATTATAGTAATACTATGAGAAGAGGAAACAAGGAGCTGCCCTGTATAGAGGGGACACTGGGAGTTCAAAATTCAATGCCTATCCGTCCAATACATACTGAAGGTCACGCCTTCTTCACATCCAATCCCCTCCAAAAGTATTGTTTTGATGACTACTCTCCAACCGGTCTGTCTCATGAGAAAGTTTTTCAGTTTCACACAAATGATATTCTCACTATGTTTGTAATGAAGGTTGTTCGGAAGTGCAAAATCACAGAAACCTGCCGTTATTGATAGAACCTCTGCTGCAATGCTACTGAACTTCGACACATCGCTACTGTGCAAGTTATTATTTTAGGCAAGTACGATTTTGGGATAGAGAATCCAACACTGTGCCTTGGCTGTGGTCAAATTCAACAGCCTGTTGAAAGAGTTTGTGAATGATTATAAATGGTGAAATAGTATCAAGTGTACTAAGGGTAAGAATCAGATCCAGGCTTTACTAAAGGGTGTACAGAAATCAAACTATTTGAGAAGTTGATGAAATCAAATGTTTTTGTGCACAGAGGATTGTAACCTGTTTGTTTGGTTGTGTTGTATGTATTTGGTTGTGTTGTCCTCCTCTCAGTTCCCTGATGCAAGTCAAAATGGAGGGAGCTTCAGGGCTTTAGGTGCAGGGACCTATATGCATAGGAAAGCAATGACAAAAGCAAAGAATGCTTTTTAAAATACACCCAGAAATATCATACATTGGAAAGTATGATCCTCAATTGTTGACTTATTGGATCATCTTTTTTTTTACTTTGCAACTTTTTGGATAGAACATGACATTCTAAGCCACATTTATGTGGCTTTCATTGCTTTCTGAACATAAGCTATTTTACATATTCCTTTAAAATGTTCATATGTCATGAATGGTTGTTGCCATATCTGGCAAACTTAAGTTCACATAACGTTTAGCTCTGTTGCTTACACACATATCAATGATATGACCACTTAAGTGTTTAAAAAAGAGGCACACTTTTTTGTGGAGGTAACCTCTTGCTATGCACAACATTAGAATGGATATGTGACCTGCTTTTGGGTGGATGATAAATATATCTGAGAATAGTGATTTGTCATTGTAGGCCAATATCCCCAAATGCCACTTAAACAGTGCAGCAAAAGTTAATTATTCATGTGTGAAAAGTTGGTAATTTATTTTCCATAGTAATACTGTTCTGGAGTGTTTGTGTGTGTGCAATTGTGTTGAAAGTTGGGCACAAGAAGTTAGGTTTGTTAAGATGTTGGTGTAACATTTTATATAAACTGGTACATATTCAGATGTTTGCCAAATGTAGATAAAAAAATAAGTGCAATTTAAAGTAAACCATTGCTCTACTGCAAACAAATTGTTTAATAAACCTTTATATGCGTGGTCAGAAGACATGTTGCAATGAACACTGTCATTAAAATTAAATAAAAGATGTCAGATGTGTTTTTTGCTTTTATTTGCATCATGTATTGTCTATAACGCTGCCATAGTGTTTTGCCATTTACCTATTTGTATCCACAATATATATTTTAGATTTCGGCTTGTGTAATATATTGATCATGTTTAATATATTTGTAATAGTATTAAGTTTTGTAGCCAGGAGTACAAGAGTAGCGACCTATCGCCACTGCGGGTCACCATGGAGTCAGCAACATGTGACATCTATCGACACTGCGGGGCGCTATCGAGTCAGCAACATGTGTTTTACTGACATGTGACGTTGAGGTGCTGACGTAGCCGACAACAAAGATGGCAGGAGTAGGAAGCAGCAACTATTGGGAAGGTGAGGTGGCATTAAGATTACACAAACTCACTTTATTCATGTTTTATGTGTGGTTTCTGAAGTATAATATAATGTTCAGTCATAAAGGAGTGTTCTGGCAGCAGACCAGCAGTTTTTGGTGTATAACCCATGTCTCTTAAGGGCTAAACGAGCTCAGATGGATGCAAGCTAACTAGCCGCAAGCGTATAAGAGGACGTTAGCGTTTTGCGACCGCTTAGTCGCTATTCCCTCCATGGAGTGCCCTATTAATGTAAATATAATTCGTGTGATTGTATGTAATGGAGATAAACTCACCAATATTGCACCTCTACGGACAACTTGGGTCATCGTCTTTGTGCCTGCATGCCTTTGGTTTCACAAATCAACGTTTGTCATGTATGAGCCACTTTGTCAATAAGTCCGTGAAGCGTGCTCCTACATGACAAACGTTGATTTTTGTGAAACCAAAGGCATTCAGATACAAAGAGGATTACCCAAGCTATCCGCAGAGGTGCAATATTGATGAGGTTATATCCATTAAATACAACCAGATGAGATAATTATTTTCATGAATTGGGCACTCCATGGAGGGAGTTTCGACTAAGCGGTCGTGATGCGAATGTCCTGAGTCGCTTGCGGGTACAAGCTACCCGTGCGAAGACAGGGCAACACTGGACATCTGTTATTCAGCTTCTGTTACACTTAACAACCACACTCTGAACATTGTAGGAAACAGCCTGGTGTTGCTAGTTTCATGGGTTAGGCGTCATTATATCGTATATTATATCGATGTTCACAGCCATCTTCTGGCGTATCAATAAGCTCTGGCGTTAGATTGTCAAACATTTTACAATAGAATACGTTTTAACTAATCAATAGTTTCGTTTATTCTTTGTGATGGTGTGAATCTGAATGGGTCTATAGTACACCCATGCTAGTATGCCCTCAGAAGTTTACCTAGATGACGTCCTGCCTGGCGCTGGACGTTTTTCCAATGAGATAATTAGGCCTTTACCTTTTTGATACACGACCATCCCCATCAGAAACCAGCAATGAGAGGAGGTCTTCACCTTTTAATAAACGTCCATCTCCATCTGAAACCAGCGAAGGGACTAGCCTATAAAGATGTGATATGATAACCGGTGCCATGTTCTCCAATGCTGTTTCTGGTGCCCACAGATCTGCGGAAGCATGCCAGGCAGCTGGAGAATGAGCTGGACCTGAAGCTTGTGTCCTTCAGTAAACTGTGCACCAGTTACACCACTTCCAGGGATGGACGCAGAGGAGATTCGTAAGGCCACACACATTATTTTCCATTATTTCTCAAATAAGTTAAAATTGGACATGTTATTTTCCAATATTGTGACATACAAGTAAACTAAACTACTAAATCGATTCATATTAGTCATTCAAATACAATGCGATAACTTGGTGTAGTGTGTCTGTTGTAGGGGGACAAAACACCAAGGTAGTACAGTACTTAAGTAGTGTGCTGTGGCAGATACTACATAGAGATAATAACATAATTCACCACAGTATTGTTACATTGTCTTATATGGGCTCCTACTGTACTAAGTTGTTATTAATTGTATTTCATTGAAAGGAGGTAGAGTAATTACAAAATCCATGTCTGCAATTTATTTTAAGATTTAATAACATTTCATAATTGTTCGCAATGTAGATAATCAGCAGGATATATGGCAAGTATAATTTTACATTGACAGATGAATCCAATAAAATACAACACAAAATGCAGTATGATATATACATTTGGATTAGGAATACATGGCCAAGTACATATGTCATTTACTCATCATTTAAACATATTTTATTTTTCTATTTCTTTAGGTCAGACACCACCCCTCTACTTAACAACTCAAGCCAAGACAGAATGTTTGATACAATGTCAGTTGAGATTGAGCAGCTGCTGGCAAAGGTAATTTTATTACCTATGAAAGATTGGTGTTGTTATGGCAAAATAAAAGTAATCGAAACAAGTAGTACCCTCCAAGACAGACATTTTTAAAATATAATGTAAATCTAATATTTCAGGACAAAATCATTTTTGGATTTTTATTTTATTTGTTTGTGCACGTGTGCATCTAAATTGCTTAGCGTAACAGTCCATGATGTAGATATTCATAAACACCCCCAGTGTATTGAGTCTGCATCTGAATATGCTCATGTAGGTATAGAGGTATAACTAATGATTACACTGTGAGAATGCTCACTGCATGGGTGGAGCAAGGACTATTGCTTTGTTTTTCTTAACCTGGAGTTGTCAACCTCCTCTGATGATATGTCTTTGTTTTATGAGCATGTTTGTCTGCCCTCCAGTATTCAAACATCTTCCCATCTCTTCCCCAGCTCACTGGAGTCAATGACAAGATGGCAGAGTACACAAGCACCCCGGGTGCAGCATCTCTCAATGCTGCCCTCATGCACACATTGCAGAGACACCGAGACATACTGCAGGTTTGTTTCTGTCCACCTCTCATGTTCATGTCTTGTTTTTCTTTCTGAACACTTTGTAACACAATTGAAATACAGACACGCTATTTCTACACTTTCACATTCAATTTAAGACTTGCTTTCATCAATTTATTTATTTATATAATTGATGTGATGAATATGCTAACTTCTCTACCCGTTGATGTATTTTCTCTCAGGATTATACACATGAATTTCACAAAACTAAAGGCAACTTCTTGGCTATCCGCGAAAGGGAAGACCTTCTTGGGTCTGTCCGGAAAGACATTGAGTAAGTGCCAAATCATGAACGCTTCTTACTAATTGTCGAGCTTGTGTAAGCCATCAGCAGATAGGGCATTGATGGCTCTTTTATATTGTAATTGTATTCTTTCTATCAGGAACCCAATTGGTGCTACAATTAGTAGTGCTTATTTAGTAGGTGATTAGACGTAGGTGATTGGATTCCACCGCTTACCAGCCACTAAACCATTTTGTTCAATTTGGGACGTTAACTATTTTGCTTCCATGTTTTTTGTCACACTTTGCATGATTTAATTACATTTATGTTTCACTTTGAATTATTTTGATCTGTGACATCAGAAACTCTGTAGGGGGACATCAGGACCTTTGTTTTTTGTCAACATAAGAAATGCGTTTGTTATTAAAATAATATTTAATATCAAATATCTAAACTACATAATCCTATCAATTAACTTAAAACCTAAATATATTAAGACAGTGTTTGCAATCATTTATTCCCTTATGAAACCCCCATTAGGTCACAGGTCAATGGCACAAGGTATCGTATAGTATTTATTCAGAAAACCTATCTCACACTTTTTTTTCAGAGCCACTGATGCATGTTGATTGACTGACTGAATCCCATCAAAACTATTAAAGCTAAATAATACCACATTCCAATTAGGGACCTATACTTTCATCACATTTAGGTACTTTTCCTTCACAGTAAAACTCCAAAGCTTTATTTGGAGTATTTTCCATTGTATTTTTCAGGGTTTGCATATAAAGTACCCTACCTGCATACACACCTAAATATATATGGTTCTTTTCAGCTTTTAAGTTTGTATTTTTTATTAGTTTTAAAAACTGTTTTATTTGGGATTAATGGGTGATTTGATGCCAAAGCTGTGGGGATTCTTGGATATTCTTGACGTGGACTGCTTGTACGTCAAGGGTTATACATCTTAAGGACGTTGACGTTGTTGATTCAAAAAAAAGTTTGTCTGTCAGGCTACTCATTCAGTAGAGATTAGGGTAGCTGCTAATGACAGTTCATACAGTGAAATACGAACCTCTGTGAGCACAGGAAGGTGATGGAAAATGTCCTGGAAAATGCCTAGTAAATAATAAGCTGAGGCTTTGATGAACATGGTTCTCTCGTCAGAATGACTGAGTTGAGAGTGAAATGAGAAAGGTCTCGGGTTGTTTTTTTTAATAATGACTTATTGATTTCTGAAGCACCGTAGTGAGCTCAAAGAAGACCAATGCACGCTTCCTATAGATCCCTCAAGTGAGCTGTCAGTGGCCCAGCAGACAAATCTGTTCTGCGGACATCCTAGCCAATCTCATTAATCCTCCAAACTAACCTCATTGTTTTGGATCCAATATTGCTTACGCTGCCTTTGGAGAAAGGTGTTTGGATTTATTGCAACATAACCTGAAGGGAGTTTATTTCAATAAGGCCCGTGGATCCCATTACGTAAAGGTCTTACTGATAAGGGCCATTTCTCCCACACCATATGTTTATTGTACTATTATTTATGATGGACTCACTCACACATTTTCTTGGTTTGCACCAGCTAGAAATAACTGAGGGTGGCCTGTAAATCTTCAATGTTTCCCTAAGCTGGCATAATTGGGGGGGTATTTATCCTCGAGTTCAAGACTAAAGAAACCACTGTCTTGCGAGTGTGGGAGGCTCAAGCACTATTATGCAAATGTTGTTAATTGTCTATGACACTACAATTCTGAAAAAGCTAATTTGAAAAAAATGACACTACCCTTTTCAGAAGGCTAAATGATGTTTGAGGTGCCAACAATCTCACTTCCACAATCTGGTGCAAATGTGTTTAAATTCCACGAGGCCGTGTTTGACTCTTGGCTAGTAAGACACCCGTCAGCCCTTACAAGCTCATGATAGACACTCAATCAGAAACTGGACATCCATCCAGTCAGCCAGGCAGAAATCTGTCGCTGTAGCACAAGGTGGGTCACTTCTTTGGCTGACGCAGCGTTGCTGTCCTCTTGGTAATCTTGTTGTCACTCTAACTGATATTCTGATCGAACAAAGCTCTCCCAAGTCTCGTCCTTAAGTGCAACAATTGTACTGATGCAGAATTGTGTTTCTTAAGAGCCCCAAAGACACTTAACAAAGGTCGGTCCAACATACGTTCTTCCTGTGCAGCCAGTTCATTTCAGTAAAGATTTTTGTTTATCTGTAGTCATTAATAGTCCATTAGTCGACCAGGACATTTGGATGGTCCCATACATCTTGGCATAACCCCTCATTGAATCAAATTAGTGAAAGTAATTGGCCCGGTGCTTGTTGAATCTAATGCATAGAAATGAGCTGGTGTTGTTGATGGTGCACTTTGCTTAATAATGAGCATTAGAAGCAGACAGGTGCCTGCCCGACTCCCCACAGGAGGAAGGAGCCTGCCTCCACACAGTGCTAGGGGTGTACAGTTATTCATATGATGAAAGCCTAAACAAAGTCAGATCTCTTGTTGCTTACTAGGGTCTTATTGGTGTGAAGAATGCATGCTTACATCGTCTGGATGACATTTGAGTATGAAGTATGAAATCACCCCACTTACCACAGAACCGAGCTGAAGCCAGGATCTGAATCTATGAGCTATGCCCACACTCCTGCTGCCAGGTACTAGAGCAGCTAGCTGGCTGCAGTATTAAAGCCACGCCCAGTCCGTCCTGAGAACAGCTCTGATAAGGCGTTGACGGATAGTTCAATAGTTTGCACGCAGAGCCAACGAGAAAAATGTTCATAGTGGGAAATACTCAACGAGAACAAATAATCCAATGTCTAATGCATTGGATTAAAACCAAAATGTTTACTTGATGACATTTGATTTGTTTCTGTGGCCACACTGCACCTGATTCAGCTGTGTTTTTTGTTAATAAGATCTGCTAAGGGCAAGCGGATGTTGACATGATGAAGAATAGGGGTTGCCGTGAAATAAAAAATACATATGTAGACCTTACTTCAGATGTAACACAATGAGGATTTGCCAACACAATTTATTTGCCATCTGATTACTATTTTTACACTATTTATAAGCATTTAACTAATAAACACCCACATGATGGCTTCTCATGGCTATGTAATGGTGAGCCTTGGATGCAATATAAGGCTTCGCTGAAGCCCTTACCATCTTTGACTGGCAGAGGTCAGTAGAGTCCTCTGCTCTGGAGTTCACGTGCAATGAAGCTGTGTGTGCATGCTGCTTTGCATGCGTGTTTGAGCCAATACAATTGCGCATGTCCATACCTCATTCCTTAATTTAGGAGGCAGAGCATTTTAAGTGAACCAATGTTTGTGGACACCTTATTATAAGCCGTAGTAGGCCATATTGGTCCTGTGAACAACTATTTATAAACGGTAGTAGGCCATATTGATCCTGCGAAAACCTTTTTATTATCAGAAGTAGGTCATATTGGTCCTGTGTACATTCAAATTCACCCCGACATGCTGTGTGATATACACTGACGTCCCATTCTGTATTACAGTATAGCCCAGCTCAGTTAAGATCTACTGCCCCACTATTGCTGCTGCACTATAAATGTCAGCAGCACACATGACGGCTTGCCTGTGAATCACATGGCTGCCCTTTTAAAATCCCAGCCCGGATGATCAAGATGTCTGTCAGCACCAGTTTAACTAAGACCCAGCAAGGCACTAGCATGGCTGGCTACTAGCATGTAGTCAGTCCACTGGAGAGAGAGACGGCTTAATCAGCTTTAGCATCAACTCGTATGTCTGTCTGGTTGTTACGGTTTTGAGGACGTATTTGACCGGAGTCAAATACATGATCTCCTGTGTGTTGTATCCTAATGCTGGTTTCTCTGCAAACCACAATCTAGCAATACAAGACAGTCTTGTATGGTGATAGGCTGAGAGATGGGAGCACACTGCATTATTCGTGCCCGGCTCTATAACATATGATTGCGTGGTGCTGTCAATATTGGGATGGAATCAAAGCATTGTTGCACACATAATTCTTAACCCACAGAGATGCAAGGAATGGTCGATCAATTATCAAACAGTTCCTGCAATCAGATCTGCAAATGTTGAAGCATTTTATTTTACCCGTATCATATTGAAATGTAAGCCTTTATTATGAAATGTGTAGTAGTCTTCATCGACACACTACTTGGTTTGTTCTCCATTATCTATTCCTATAATTTTTTTTTCCTCTTGCTTCTTATATTTATTATTTATGCTGTTCCAAAGGCCTCTTTAAGGGACATGGTAGGACTGGCGGTACTGAAGGACTGGCAGGATGAATACACAGTGGTGGTTACAGAGGTGTTGCTGGAGCTAGGAAAACCTCAATTCAGATATGGGCCTCTAGTCATTGTAGTCGATGGTTAACCAACTCGATTTGATTATTTTAATTTAACTTAAATTGCTATTATATTAGTTTCAATTGCCGCAAATGTATTGACACACAAAAGCTGTTCTGTTCTGCCTTGTCGTGTTAACTGTTGTTGTTAACGTCATGTTGTCATGTTGTCAAGCACTTGTTGTCTTCTTAGCCAATTAAGACAACATAGTGATTCATTGATGAATTCCTCAAACTTTAAAGATGAGTAAACGGACTGCTGAGCAGAGCTGAGCGAGAATAATACCTTTATTCAGCGTGCTCGCATTTATTTGTGCACCACTGCAGTCCTCTATTCTCCATCACCCTGTTCTATGTTGGTGCACAGTGCTGCAGCTGATTAGGACTAACTCTTCAAATGTTTTTTTTCCTCAGAACGTACAAGAGTGGCTCTGGGGTCAACAACCGAAGAACAGAGCTGTTTCTGAAGGAGCATGAACACCTGAGAAAGTAAGTTCCAGTTACTTTTAATTGTAATCCTCTGCCTGATGTCCATCTTGAATTAGAATTGTTTTGCGCTTCTGTCTCACACACCCACCTCGCTGACACAACCTCACGGTGTCATTCACGTAAAGGAAAGTTCTATCGCGTAAATGAATGATGACGAATCAGGTCGTGTACCCCGCTGTTTCTAATTAAGGTCCAAATGTCAAACTGTGCACTCCATCCGTGTGTGTGTTTGTGTGAGAGAGGTGGATTGGGGGTGGCAGCGGGCTGCACACACACTGCTGGGAGTTACCACAGAGCAGCACTCATCATGGCCAATGTTCTGTAGCCTTGAGAAGTTTTCTCCCAGCTGATAAATTGGGCGTAACCAGGAACCATAAAAGCGTCGTATCGCTCCTTTCTCTACGGCTCACCATTTGTTTCCTGCCACAGCCCCTCGGAGGAGTAAAGCCTCAATTACCCCTCCCCCCGTTCACCACCAAAACTGGCACATATTTCTTGTGTCGGCAGAAATAGGTGTCCACAACATGCGGTTCTGCAACAATGGATTACATGCACACACTTGAAAAACGGAAAAGGTTTGTATGTAAGTAAGTAAAGGGGTTGTGCGGACTATGTTAAATGCATAGGCTACAATACACACTCGGATGAATGCAAACTGAATGTAATTATGGCCGGAGTTTCTATTGTGTTCGCATCAAGACCACCCAGAGTGCAGGTGTCAGGGGCCTCATTAGGCCGTAACTCAGGATAACCGTACTCTACTTTCCCCACATCAATCATCCTCTCCGGGCTAACCCTGTGGAATCGAACAGGATATGAAAAAACAAACGGGTCTATTAAACCACCGCCCATCCAAGGCCTCACCCAGACCAGTGGCAGAGAGGAATTGGCAGAGGCAGGTTGGGTTACACTTGATCTGTCCTATTAGAGACAGAGAACAGGAAAGAGGGAGAAGGGAGGGGAGGAAAGAAATGTGTTACACGCCACAATAATGGTCTAAACGGGTTTCTGCGTTGTCTCTAAGGTCTGCATGCTCTCGCTCTCCCTCTCTCAGGTTTAGCGTTGTACCTTCTGTGTACCATGAAATCCCTATTAAGGGGAACCTACCAAGGTTGTAATTGCACAAGCCAGTAGTAGGAGTGGAGGCTTACTGCTGCTATTCACCACTGCAACCTGCCCTTTCCCCATGAGTCTGTCATAATGTCTCTTCTCATAATGTATCTTTCCATATTTGCTGTTACTTCTTGAGTCATTCAGCGGATGCATTTATGCAAAGGGCCTAACAGTGAATTTGATTTTATTGTATTCATATTTTAGATGCATCTCATGAAAGAGCATGTTAGTTAGACATCTTGTGCAGCGATGCCTACAGGCACAGTGGACATTGGGTTTTTCCTCCAATTGTTAACATTGAGTGAAGCAGAGAACCTCTGAACCTTTCATGTAACCCCGCCCCCCTCCATCTTGCTTCATACGTTTCTCCCTTGCGCCGTGTGTTTTTCCATTTCTCTGCCGTAAAGTGTTGTCATGAATAAATCAGAGGAAGGGAGGAGCAGGCCCATTAAGAGTTCATAGTGGAGCAGCCATAATGGTTGTGGTCACTCTGATCAGGGCTTCCTGTCAAATAGAAGTGTAGCTCTTCTGTAAGGAACAAACCAATACGCTTGCTTACCACGAAGTACAATATAGTATCATACCTGGACTTAATTCCGCTTTTACCTAAGTTGCCAACAATGATTAGATATAAGATATGGTTTATTCTTTACATAATGCAACCCCTTGGAACGTTATTGACTCTCAGAATCAAGTTTGCTTAACCGACGATGCTGTGGTATAAGTAACGAATATACCATGACGGGCTGGCCTGTTATTGGACAACAATGTCCGACAGACTTTGGCTGAGGCTATGCCGAGGTTGCTGACCGTCGCTGTGGTACATTATTTTCTAATAATGGGACCGGCTGGCTCCCGGAAGTTGCATACCACAGTTGCCAACAATGATTTATATCACTTACTTTCTTCTATAGTGTTATATATTTTTTTATCGACTTTAATCCACTAAAATAAAAATATTATTCCACGGTGCTTCGAGCATATTGTTTTTGCATTGTTAAGGAGACATCTGGTCGACAGTTGTATTTGACCATAGTTTTCAATGTTGGATTTGTAGTTTATTGATTTAAACTTTTAAAAGGCATGTCCCCTCAAATAATGCCTAAGCCCTTGGAATGTTACTGACTAGTCAGGTTCAAATATTGAACAATGCTGTGGTAAAGACGTTGATAAACTCCCCATCCGATCTGTTTTTGCTCTTCCCTCGCTTTCCTTATTCTTTCTCTCTATGCATTGTGTGAATCCCTCTTACCTCTGGACACATTGGCCTCCCTCTTAATCCTGTGAACTGTCCACAGTCTTGTCAGTTTGGGCTGTTATTCATGTTCTTTATCGTCCCCTCTGAACCTTTCTTATACTATTGGCTGTACGTCATCTCTTTTTAGTACTTGTATGCTATCTCTATATACTAAAAAGCTGACTTGATACTCTAAAGGCAGCACATTACATCAGTGTTTTCCATTAAAAGGCTTAACTCTTGAAGCCCACCTCACTTTAAGAAAAAAGTCAAAATATGATTAACTTTTTAATTGGCCTACCCTTCAGCTGTCCTTTTCACACATGCTGCAGATGTGCTGAAGTCTTAAAGCGCACTAAATGCTAGTGTCGCACAATCCTAAGGGAGACACTGCATCCCGCCTTACCATTCACCTCATGCTCCAAGCTGAAGATTAAGTGCACCGTCGGAGGGAAGGAAGTCTGCTCATATCGATTGCTGTTGCAGTTCAGGAAGGGCTCTTTCATTGTGCAGGAGCACAGAGCTGTACATAAGACATCGGTGTTGGATTTAGACTGCGATTGAGAATAGATATCGTTAGACTCTATGTTGAACAACAACAGTCTCTTTAAAATGGCAATCTTGACGATTTCTGTTTCGTTAACTTTGTGCGGTAATTTTTCCAAGAGATACAAACGGTGTTGCCATCGACGCCCATTTCATAAGATTGCAAATGCAGGCTGAATCATCATTGTGCAACCTCATTCGGCAATCCATAGTTAGTTAGTTAGTTAGTTAGTTAGTTAGTTATTTTCTTCCACTGGGATGCTTTTAGCATGAGGGGTATTGCCTGATTCTGTAGAATTTAATAGTAATTTAGTGTGGTTTCTTCATGCATCATTTAGTCCACTTTGCAGATATTTCCTCAAACTATTGTTTAGAATTTTTTCCTTCTCTATAGATGTGCAGTTGATGAATAGTTTAGGGAAATCAATCAATCAATCAATTGAAATTGCAATTCATCAACATTTATGTCCTTTTAAATAAATCAATACAATTTATTACAGACCATGACGTTCAAATAATATTTTACTCCGGCAATATGACACATCTGTTTTGATGTCTTAGGACTGGAATGTGAAAACGTTATAGGCATATTCATTACCTTAATAACAAGGTGGAACATGTCAAAAAAGTGTTTTAATTTAATCTTCAAGAGCTACCATTGTTATACCTGCAGAGAAAGAGAGAGGCAGAGAGATTTAATGACTGCAGCAGAACATCAATGATCAGGGGAAAGCCAAGCCTCCCAAAGCTGTAGATTCTGAAGGACATGCATTTATCCAGAGTTGTCGGACACTCGAGTACCACAACAACCTTCTGTACCACAACCGTCTCCCCACCCAGTATTTATTTTATTTCCGCAACTTATGCTTTATGAATGTGTGTGTGTGGTCATCACGACAACCAAACCTAATAATGTGGACTATAAAATGGAGGTTTCCTTGTTCCAGTAAGATCTGTATCGTAAACCTGTCCGACCCCTTTGCTCTCTGATCCTTCCTTATTGGTTTCCTTGATTTGTGAATGATGTTGCCTGTAGAAAGACTCAACCAGCCGTGGAAGTGTCCGCTCAGATGACCACCTCCATCCTGCCATTCGCTGAGTGAAAGTGAATGACTGTAGCCTGTGCTAATATGTGATTTGTCGTTCATCTGTCCGTCATGCATATAGACGTTGATAAACTCCCCATCCAATTGCTTTTGCTCTTCCCTCCCTTTCTTATTCTTTCTCTCTATGTATTGTGTGATTCCCTCTTACCTCTGGACACGATGGCTTCCCTCTTAATTCTGTGAACTGTCCAGTCTTGTCAGTTTGGGCTGTTATTGGAAATTAAGTTATGGAAAATGCTAAATGTTAAATTTGCTAAAGCGAGTACAGTTATGCAAGTTCTGTGACTGTAACTGTTACTTTACTTGGCTTTAAATGTCGCTGGTTGTGTTTGATGAAAACCTGCAGAGTCACATATCTGCATAAGGCCAATGAACATTCTGCTGTAATTAACCAGTGGAAGCCAAGAAATCAGGAAATGTACACTCAGCAGTGGCCGGGCATCATTAGTTACGATTAGCTGGGGCACTGCTTGTCTCTTTGGTGTAATACATCTTCAGCAACTCCCTCTATCTAAGAGATGAATTAATGTGGCATCACTTGGACCAATGCGAAACCGAAACAAATGTTGTAACAAGGTGTAATTCGGCGAGACTACTTCAATGTTTGTCCTGCTTCACTGGTTAAGCAAATGGAAAATAATGATGAGCTACTACTTATAGCATTACCCGTTATGATTTGATATAGAATTTTTCCCAATGAAGTCAAAAGTACACTCTGGTGTATGTAGTACATAGTATCAATATTTCTCACTCTGAGTCTACCATTTGCTGGTTCTCATACTCGCACCATACTGCTGCAGGATTTCATAGACCTACCACTTAATACCACAGCAGGTTCTCTAGCTCCTACCACTTAACACCACAGCAGGTTCTCTAGCTCCTACCACTTAACACCACAGCAGGTTCTCTAGCTCCTACCACTTAACACCACAGCAGGTTCTCTAGCTCCTACCACTTAACACCACAGCAGGTTCTCTAGCTCCTACCACTTAACACCACAGCAGGTTCTCTAGCTCCTACCACTTAACACCACAGCA
>JAOPJO010000054.1:13030483-13042076 GCA_027123675.1 Molva macrophthalma | reverse complement strand
ATACACACACACACACACACACACACACACACACACACACACACACACACACACACACATACACACATACACAAAGGTAAAATTATGAAGGTTGTGTGTGTGTAAGACAGACAATCAGACAAACAGACAGACAGACGACAGAGCGAGATAACAACTGACCTAACACAAAAAGGCACAGTTAATAAGTGCACTGTAGGGGGCGCTTACTTGACAATCACACACCCAGACACGCAGAAGAAGAAGACACGCTAACGATTGAGACGTTAGACTTTTGTTAGTTTGACTTAGTTTGCCTTTACCTGGCCAGGTACCTGGCCTGGCCTAAACATGTCGATGGGGTGAATCTGGAACTGGGATTTACAGGTGACTATTGTCTTGACATATGGAGGTAGAATGGCAATTAACATATCGACATGCAAATCAAAACCCCCCTCCAAAGTAAAAGAGCTTGTACAGAGACGATATAATAATACACATGTTATGTTTTTATTCTTTATACCTTTCCCGGGATCATGATGATAGTGGTACTTGCATACGGTACTGTAAGGTTTATTAGGGTTCTCAACATTCAGAGCAACCAAACATTATTTATGGTCCGACTACATTATCAGGGAACAAGTGAATATGCAGTACTCGCTCTGGCTGGCAGGGGGACACGTGCATTCTTGTGAGGCGCAGCTATTGCATCTTGTGAAGTCATGCTTCTGGTAATGACAGACGACCCTTCTGGAATGACTGTATTTGCTATGAATTATGATCATGCATTTAACCCCTTAAAAATGACATGTGTTGTGTCTTCCCAATGCTAATTCTATAACTAAAAATAGTTAACCGCACATGTTTCTCATTCAGCATTTATTTGTACATCAATTCTATTCAGCTATTCTTTCCCAATTTGTATCCACTGGAGTTTAATGAGTGTGCACCCATATGTTATATTTAGCACTAACTGACCCATAATGCTTCCTGTGGTCTAGTCTTGCGATTGGGTCTTGGACTTATTGGTTCTATGGCTCCTTGACTGAAGCCGCTTCCCCCAGGGTAGCCCCTCTCTCTGCCTGGCCCTGACCTTTTAGCTACATACCAGAGCACATAGCAGCAGGGACAAAGGCCAACCTCGGACTACGCACAGCCACAGATAAAGTAAATAGCTGCTTTCACATGAGGTTTCACACACTCATATATGCTAATCACACAAATAGCTGTCAGTCTGCCACTTATATTTATATACTTTTTGTAAAAGACACACACACACACACACACACACACACACACACACACAGGCACTGTATGGTTGCTGGCACAACTACCTTCGCACAGTTGTAGGCAAAGGGAGCTCTTCCAAAATCTACAGCAGGTAACGGGGGAATATTCTGGAATGGCAGCAGGATCTCTGTATCTTCACTGGAGCTTTTCACCTTTCAAAATCTATCTCGGCGACCAGAGAATTCACTAGTAGATTAAGGGGAATTAGAAATGACATGGCATTTACAACACATGCACGGACACACGCACCGTGTACACATTCATGTGACATCATCACGGCAGTTTTATAGGCTGTGTTATAAGATCATATATTTAACAAAATTCATAGGCGTCTTTTTTTTTTTTTTTTAACACAAATTAGCTGATTGAGTACAAATAAGTATAAATCCCTCACTTGAGTTTAAGTTTAAGAAATAAACATTAAAATGCCAAATCATCTTGTTTTAACTTCTGGAGCATTATTTCAGACAATCAGAATCAGCTTTTTGTTAAAGCGCACCTTTCAGACACTTTCAGACACTTTCAGACACTTTCAGACACTTCCCACAAAGGTGTCGCTCTTAACAGTAATGACGAGAACAATCCACCTAGACCATAATTGATTCCCTGACACATCTACCTTTCCTATGAAACATTCTAGTCATAGTCCACAATACATGAGGTAAAACCTCCACTTCGTATCCTGACTGACCCTACTTCAGATAAACGACGGCCGGCTCAACAATGGATTTGAATGCGTCAGTGGCATCGTCACTCAGCAGTCATTTACGGAATCGCTTTGGCAAGAGTCTTGACAAGTACCACTAGAGCTGCTCCTGTGTGAATTAGAGGACCAGAGGAATCTAATCCTGAATCTAATCCTGTAGTTTAGGACCTGGTGGCTGAGTTTCACCAACACCTCTCCATTGCACCTTGTCGTGGAACGCAGAAGAAGAAGGCCCGACCACATCGGCCAAAGGTTGCGCTCTCTGAGAAATCTCTGAGGTAATGCATAACACACATGTGTGGAAAAAAAAATGACTTTGTGTGATGGTGAACCTAGAGCTAGTTATAGATGGTGACCCTATAGCTAGCTGAGTCGACTTCCTACTGACTGTCTAAAGTACTTCCGTAAGTGAAGAGGAATTGACAGGTACCTGATCATTAAAAGTGTTGTCAAGTTAAAAAAAAAAAAATAAAGCGTTGCTGTCAAATTACAGCTGTGTGATTGGTGCAAATGTCTTCTCAGTCCATTGTAAAGCAGCGGGACATGTTGACCTTTAACAGCGGAACAGGCGTCAGGGGGTCGAACCATGAAAATCAAAAGAACTTGAAGGGCTGCTGCAGAAGTCGTTGGGTGGCCCAGACTGGGGTCAGGGGATTACAAAGAGCTGCGGGTGGGCACCACCTATCTCTCTTCAAATACAACCGTTATTTCACCTGTGATCAACATGAGTATGCGAGAGCACTGCCCTGATTGACATCCGGATACACTTGGACCAAGTATGGTGGCGGCTGTACTCTCCATGGATGTCATGTTAAGAGACAGCAGTATAGTTAGATTGCAACCCGCAGGGGCTCATCATCGGTTTGGGGAGCAGGGAATCGGTTCTTGTGCTAAACGTCCGGCAGCCAGCAAAGTGTGTAAATAATGTAGCCATCGCCTGTGTTACCCTATCACACGTCCCACCGTGCATGACTTAACACAAACTCCCCGACCCCGCGAGGAGTACGCTAAAGCTCCTGGGAAACGTTATCCCATTATTTCCTGCCAGGCGAGAGGAGCGGTGCACCAGCCAGACATCTGAAAAGACGGCTGGTATACCCTTGTGGGAGATTGCCTCTGTCTGGCCTAATGCAGACCAGGTGCGACCCTCGGTCCAAGGAGCGAGCCGTGCACACGGCTCGCTGTGCCTGCCGTCTTTATGGCCAAGTATCGACAATTTCCTCAAGTATGTGTAAGACGCACGCACACGCACAACTTCTTTCCATCCAAATCAGGTCAAGGCAGGCAGCTCAAATCAAAGGTCAGCCTGCTCTCACGTGGGTCTGGCATGTGGACACCAGACAAACACAACTTATACGCACACAGCTAGCTAGCCAGCTAGCTAGCTATCTGGTGTTATCTCTTTTACTGATTCTATTCATGAAGAATATTTCAATGTTTCAAAGGATTTTGCATGACTTTTATAATGTATATTAGTTAAGCACTTTTTTCAATGCGTTTGCAAAATAGTAAATAGTACATCTATTGGATTGGTGAATGATCTTATTTATCCTTAGTTACGTCCTTCATTATAAAATCTCACATAGGATGGCTATGTGTAATAATTATTCTCAGAATTATTATTATATGTGCTTAAAACATCTGTTAAATTCTCATCGTTCCTTTGTAGTTCTTCGGTCGTTCTTCTTCGAAAACCAGTGGACCAATGACCAACAGTAGCTTTAGAAATTCTAGATGCTGCAGCATTCAACAGTCCCTCACTGAGTCTCTCTTACAAGGGATTAAGTTGTCAGGTTACATTGAACTCTGCGCGCCCTCCACCCAGACAAAACCGTCTTAAGGTACAGGCCATCCGGTTATTTATAACTCCGCTGGGTAAGCTGCCTTTCTCAATGGTCCACGTCAGCCCCCAGACAGACGGCAGGACATGTGTGGGCCTCCGGGCTCTGCCCTGAAACCACCAGGGAGGCTTTTAGGAAAAGGTTATAGCCGCACGAGCGTTTATGTTAGCAAGCCACTTGTGTGTGCGTGTGTGTGTGTGCGTGTGGGCATGTGTGTGTGTGTGTGTGGGCGTGTGTGTGTGTGTGTGTGTGTGTGTGTGAACTCTGTATGTCCTCGTAAAGACTCCATGTGGCTGTGCTTCAGTCAGTTTATGTTTTCTTTGTCAGTGTCTATCCATCATGGGCTTTAACAAGAGAGAGAGTCTGGCCGCACTCAGAGTTTCCAAACCTTACATAATAATGGCCGACACAAAGCCGCGTCATCCAGCTGACGCAGGGCACCCTTCCCTATGTCATGAGTGACACCGTTAAATATTTCTGATAGACACACACATGCTGTATCGTGTACCTTGATGCGCTTTGACCAGGTGTGGCCAATCAGACATTTTGTGAGAATATCTTCTTAGTTGTTTTTCACCCTTTTTCTATCTGTGTCGCATCGACAGAGGCAGTCCCTATTGAAGTCCTATTTAGTTTGGAGCACACTCACAGTTCATACATACTCGCAAATATATACTTTGCTAGTTTTATATACTAAAAATATTTATTCCATCAATGCAACTAGACATCAGCTCATTCAAATAACTGTTTAAATTAATAGTTTATTCTCTTTTCTTTATTATATTACTCTTCTAACCCCAATCATCAGCCGTATATGTATATATAGTATATTATTGTTACTGTGCCGTGACGCACTGTTTCTATTTATTTTCTAATTTGCCATTGTGACAAATGAATTTTCCTCACGGGATTGATCATGTGTATGCTATCTATCTTTATTAAAAATAAATTGATTAAGATGCTGTCTTAAGTTCCTACAAAGAAGGACAAACTTTAAGACTCACAAGATGGTGGTGGGGGTAAAGTATCATGAGCTATGAGACGTTACAATGAATTGCTCCTAAAAACCTCTCAAGGCAGTTTTTGATGTTAATCATAAAGCGGTGCTGAGATGAAACAGATGTAGCCACTTTTCTAGCAGGTTCCTCACATTCATGACGTCTCTGAAGTATGAAATAATACTACAGAAGGAGACTAACCAGACATCGGCACACTTCAGCTGCTGACATTTAAACAATTACTCCTCAATTACTCATATGAGCGGTGCTGCAATTTCTGTTCCTTTTACAAAGTATTTAATTTAGGTAATTATTATTTTGGTAATTCATGTGTTTAATAATGAATAATCAAATATTTGAACGCTGAAAAAATGCATTGATAAGAATATATTTTTTACGGAAGGAACCACCATTTTGTGAATTTATAAACCTACAAAATATTCAAGACTTCATCAACCAAATTTAGAATACATATTCAATTACATGTCCACAGCCATTAAATCTATATCTTCAATATTCCAACCAATTCTAAAAAACACGTATTATTTAAAATTTGACCAGATTCCAAAGGTTTTCACATTAAATCCTTATATTTAATATTAAGTATAATAACGTTTGCGTATGTGCTGTGTCTGTGTGAGTGGTGAGGTCATCTCAGGCCTTGTTGTCCCCGCCTTGTTTCATTTCTTCCAGCTACCCAGATCATGGATGTACTTCTCACACCGGGAGTCAGAGGTCAGGCTGGATTGTGGGGTCATGCTGGGCTACAGTCTGGTAGTGTGGGCACTGCCAGTGTCAGGGTCAGGTCTCAACACTCTGCCCTACTGCCAGCAGCAGTCGGCACCAAGGATAATCTGCCTAAGCAGCTTGTAAACGATTTCCCTCACGGGGGAGAAGAATTTAGGAAAGGTTCGTAACCTTCCTCCTCCTCCTTCTCCTCCTTCTTCTTGGCCTCATCTGCCTCCTCCAAGGGAGCTTGGGAGCCATGTCCTGCTGTAGATCAGAGGTCAGGTTGAGGGCTTCAGAGCAGACGGGTATTTGAAATGTATTAAGGGACTAATACTTATTTGAAGTCTCACTTTTACCTTGTTTCTTTTCTTTTGTCGTTCATTTTCTTTATGAGAAATGTACGCGTACACAAAACATCCATAACTGTATATCTGAAATGCTTCATACATTTCTTTTTCCCATCCTACATTTGTATTCATGCCCTCGTCTTAGCATGTGCATGCTCCAAATACCAAGAGTTAGACTAACAGAATAAGGAAAACAGATCATATTTTCCCAACAGATCAGACCTTCTGACATCCTGACACAGGGGAAAAACAGTAGCAGAAATACGTGTTTTTAAAGAGACTGAAGAGTGGAGCAGGATTTATATTCATGCAGTAATTATAGGAGTTGTGCAGACTTTCCTCGGGGTCCCCTTCATAGACATAGTCATAGACATGACAGATGCGTACCAGCTAGATTCATCTCTTGGCCAAAGCAAAAGGGAGCTGTCTGCAAATGAAAGATCTGTCCGGGGCCAACATATTTTAAAGATATTCAGGGCCAATAAAAAGTTGATGAAGCTACATGTTATTATGACAGTCCAGTCTGTATTTAGAGTCATATTAAAGGGTTGCACTATATATCTTTAATGCATCACTTTTCAATTCAAAAGATACCTTCAAAAAAGACCACGTGAAGGGCATAAAAGGGTATATGATATGATGTAATAGTGTTATGGCAGGTCATAAGTAATCATACTAAAGTGGTCATTCAAATTCTTTAAAGAAAGGTAATAAACTCAAAGGTTCTTGGAGGGCCTGATGGCCTTGTCGTGTTCTCCCGTCTACTGGAAAATGAAGATTTATTTAAAATAATGATTTGCACTGCATTGATAAACAGTGCCTCCCAATTCAATATCTAATGTTAAATTGATCTAACTATTGATTGAAATGTAAAGGTACATTACCTAACCCAATATCTGTTGTCATGAGTTTTTCAGTGTTGGTGCTTAATGTAGTCTGTAGTATCCATAGTTTTATCAAATGGGAGATGATTATTTATGATTTAGTTAATTGCATAATTTTCTTCAATTAGTGCTGACTGAGAGGCCCATGATTTAAGCAGATTATTTCTAATGCTATATCTAATTACAGTGATTGCATACCGTACAGTATAGGTCCCTTGTAGGAGGATGTCTGTTTGCCCCGTGCATGAGCCCTGTACTACAATAGTTTTAGGTTGGATTTAAAGGTTTAGAAAAACATGCTTTTTGCATTCTAAATGATGGCAAACATATAACATAAAAAAACACAATTGTTTCAGACACACTCTGTTGTCGTCACAATCACAAAATGAACTACAGGCTTTTATTCAGGTAAGCCTACTGGTAAAACTACATAGAGAAATAAACCCAAGGATCCACAAGACGTTCATGTTTATTAACATGGCTTGTATCGCGTGATGATGATTCATCCTGGCTTTCAGCGATCATGAGCTGTCCTTCTTCAGTGTCTGGTGCTCGCCTTTCCACGGCCATCTTGTTACTATCATCTTCTCTGACATCACTCCCCTCTCCGCTTCCACAGCTGCCCAAGCAGCCTTCATGGGCCAGGCCAAGGCGAACACACACACACACACACACAAAGTTTAGTCAGCAATAGGTTTTTTTTCGGAACTAGCTCCCTCTGCAACCTCCAATCTCAATGTATACACACAGGATGATGGCCTTCAGCAGTGAACAGACCATGTCACTGACATAGGAAGATACCTGGCCACTGACCTGGGAACAGACCTGGTCACTGCCCTGGGAACAAACCTGGTCAATGACATAGGAACAGACCTGGTAAAGGACCTGGGATCAGTCCTGGGCGGCCTGCTGGAACGCTCACTGCAGCAAACATCTCTGCAGTGCCGCCGTAGCACAGAGATCGTCTACTAGGCCATAGGACAGACTGTCTCAGAGCAGCTTTCAGTCTGTCTGCTTCATCATGTGCATTTAACTGGGGTTACAAGAGAGGTCGGTCGAGCATGTCAAAACAAAAAGGGAAATAGGCAAGGAGTATGAGACCATTAAGATGCAGACAGGGATCTCCGCCTACGAAATGTGGTCACTTAGGATAGGAAATGATTAAGAAACGAGACGATTTTGGGAGGGAATGTATTCTGCGTAGTTCTCGGGTCCATTTAGTAGTTCAAGTGAGTGCAAACGAGAGCGAGACAAGAGGGAGCATGCGCCATGTAACAAGCGAATGTCGGGGCATCTGGTTTTGCTAAGGCTCTAGAACATTCTTTTCCTTTGTTCAAGGCTCGCTGGCAGCTTTTACAGGGACATGTTCACTCTCATATCCTGTTCTGGGCACTGCCCGTTGAATCCAGTATCACAGCCTATACAGAGAACATGTCGTGCTTCTTTTAATATAAGTTGGTATTAGAATGACTAAAAAACTCAAAGAAAGATGGATAGAGAGGTAAGAAGTGCTACAAAATGCTGATATTAATCACTTGCTTTAAATGATTTAGTATCTTAAGTAATGGCTTGTTGTATATGGTCAAGAATTTAATTTCTACAGCACTTTTGAGAATGCTGTACAGCACAATGCTCTACAGCACTGTGGAAGAAAAAAGCGTTTTGGGTGCAATATGATACGTGATCTTTAACACAAAGACGAATGCGATATCGGGCGAGTTGGTTTCTGGTGTGGTTTGTAGTCTATCCTGTGAGCGGGGTGTTGGTTTCTGACTACACCTAAAAGAGGAATTTGTGCTTATCTCACTGTTGCCTTTTTCCATGGATATGTGATGCCAAAGAAACAATTTCAGTATTCAGTGAATTCAAAACACAGCCAATGACTCAAACTCAAGTCATAACAATTAAAAACAGAAGTAATCAGGACTTGGATGTGATCTTTTCTTTATTCAAATATGTTGTAATTGTGCATCGATGTAAGGTTTGTGAAACAAACATTGGAACAGTACATGCCTCTTCTGTTCAGTACTGGAAATTGGTAACAGTCAAATCAATAAAAATGAAATTGATTTTCAAGACAATAATTAGGCCTATGTATATAATCAAATCAAGATGAGAAGATATAATGTAGACGCAAGAAATCATTTGACATGCATGTTAATACATTTATCTCAGTGGCATCCATCTTAGTGGAGATGTTCCCTCTCCCTGCTTCACAAATCACCTGGATGGAAGAGGAGAGAAACCTCACGTGATGGGGAAGAGGTCTTGAGGTGCAGGAAAGAGCCAACCACAACAGTTCTTCAGCTGGCAGCTTTAGTTGGTACATATGACATAAAGCTTGCCAGTGAAGAACTGATGTGGGTCAGCCACGATGCACCCGGTATGCATACATACTAAAACACACACACACACCGTAAAACACAAGCTTCACACCTCTTCCAGTTGAGTCTTCGGGTGAAACCTGGTGACAGAAAACAAAAGAGGGGAAGAGGGAGGGAGGGAGGGGGAGAAAACAGTTTGTTTAAAATCCACGTAGGTATAGACAGTGGTACATTTGCCTTTAAAAAGGCACACCAGTACAACAAACATGCTTCCCATTTAACCATTTCCAATAGTCTCGTGTCCGCTCAGTTTGCTATTGGTGTAATTGAATACAAATATCTAGCTTGGCCTTAGCTAAAGTAATGTTACTCTGCAAAGAAAATTGCTAACCAGAGGAGCAGTTTTGCTTGCAGATTTAAAAATTCTCATATATTTTAGTAAGTATTTTTAAGTAAATTTATTTTATTATTTTTTATTTTTATTTTATTCCTGTATATGTGTGACTGTCCCGATGAGTCGCACGGTGGCGTTTTGTCTTAAGGCATACATGAACACCGAGGATATTCACTCCAATTTAGGTCAGATGAAAGAAAGGCCAGAGGGCAGCGTAAAGCCTTCAGCAATGCAGTTTCCTCCTAGCAGGCAATCGTCCACACCATGAGATCGGGAGGCCTCAGTTTGAGTCATACCAATTGAGAACATATTCATAATTCAATTATACTATACTTATTCTTGTCAATTTTGTACAGTCAAAAATGACGCATGAAAATGTGTGTCTTCTACTTGACAATGCCCTCATTAATGGCACCCTGTGTAGTGGTCTCGCTTTGCCTTCGTTCGGATGGATCGCGTTCAGCATTCTGCAGTCTAGGTCGTCTGGCCCTTGCCTGTAGCTTTATTCTTCACAATTCGAGGGAAGGACTAAGGGCAGCTTTAGAGTAGTGCAGTGAACCTCACAACCCCTGGAACAGCCCTAAGAACCCAGCACTGCCCTGAGAGACCACACTGCTCTGGAACTGGGAATGCTCTCTCGCACACGCGTACATCATTTTGTTGTTTCATTCCCCAGAGGCACCGGGATGATGTGTGAGAGAATTGAGTGAATGGGACGCAGTCCCCAAACCTTGTACTAAATACAAAGTTTAGGGGCCCATTGTTGTGAGGGGATAACCAGGAGATGTTACACAAGGCCAACAGTATCTCCTCTAGCTCATTGGATCACTTCTTAAAGGAGGTACACGATAGGCTCCATCAACCTTTGTTAGCAGCAAGAGATAAGATTCATGGGGACTACAATGGTATGCATGCCAGCTAAGAAGGAGCTTAAGTGAGAGACAGACAGAGGGAGAATTTACAGCAGGGCGGTAAAGGAACATGACTAAAGAATATTCCAGCCACCACTCACCACATTAATCAGCCCCACTGAGGGGAAAGGGCCCATGGAATGACCCTGGGATGACCTCTAAAAAAGGTGAAGTATCCACTCAGAGCAATAGTATCTAACCAACGCCACATTCAGCTCGCTGAGACAGGGCACACAAACCGAATAAAAGTGAGAGCTGCAGCGAAAGCCACAGCCTTGTCCTATCCAATGGTGCGAACAGTAAGAATGCATTGTGAAGTCAGTGCGATGAAGCGAGTGCCAGCGGCTCCAGAACTTGACGGCATGGAGAGCCATGGAGAGTCCTGCGCCCACTGCCAGTCTAGGCTCCGTTCCAATAGCTTCCATCCTACTGTACAGCTTCCCATTGTTTCCTCCTCTAGCGCTTTAAGAAGACGAGGCATGAATCCTAAGGAGAGTAATCCATTCTGTTCATGTTCTTTTCTCAACGGGTGTCCCCCACTGTACTTTCATTCTACAATAGACCTTGTTATTTTTTTTTGTTGATGCAAAAAACCAACAATTAGTTTCCAGGACAACTACCAGTCCAATGAGTTGGGCACACAGTTAGGCCTACACTTCATCTTTTCTGTCAATCCAATGAGGGGTCTTGAAGGTCTGTCTATGTGTGTATGCTTATGAGGGCATTTATGATAGTGCTGCACAAACGATTACAAATGCAGCCGCTAAAAGCATCCATCCCTTTTCGTGTATGCATGTTGCCAATAGTAAATAATTCAGTTGCTCTGGACAGATCATATCAACTCATACTTGTGATCCAAATCGTGTCGTCCAAACCACATTTGTCTTCGACAAATTGCCAGGTTTTAAGTAAATACCAATGTGACGTTTTGTGTAAATATCAATGTGTTTATTGAGAAGAAGAAAAACCAACAGCGAACAATGACCTAGTCATCGTTGAGTAATTCCTCTGGGGAATCACAAACCTGTTGTGTTACTAAACCGGAGCGCTGTGCCATATAAACTGTAACTTTAGAACCGATTATGAGCCAACTGTGTTCCATGCTTTCCTCCATGTTCCCCCCCCCAACACACACACACACACACACACACACACACACACACACACACACACACACACACACACACACACAC
>JAOPJO010000054.1:12936020-12950686 GCA_027123675.1 Molva macrophthalma | reverse complement strand
CCCCCCGCCCCCCCCCCCCCCCCCCCCCCCCCCCCCCCCCCCCCCCCCCCCCCCACCCGAACAAATGAAACACAACTTGTAATGGTTGAACCCATAGGCTGGCATACCTTAAAACATGTACAGGCTATTGCAGGTTACCCCTCTTCTCAACAGATGGGTTCCTCCTGCAGGGGTCCGGGATTCTTCCACCGTGTGACGCTACTGACGGAAACATAGTCTGGACACCAGAAACACGGAGAGAAGGCGGAGGGAGGGGAAATAAACAACGTGAAGTTACTCTTACAAACGACAGGTAACGGCTACATTTTAGTGCAACATGGTGTAAACTGAAGGAGTAATACGAGCTTATAGCTGACCTTCACATGACCTTATAGCTGGCTGCTGCTGATGTTGCCGTGCCTGCAGGCTAATATGCAAGTTATTAAAATGAACAGAGGACATGCGAAAGCTTATTAAAACAAATTAAATGTGTTTGAAAGATCCGTAAAGCAAAGGAGTTGTAAGGCATTTAAACATGTGAGGAATCAGTCATGTGACATACACGTTTAACTAGATTCTCAACTTTTAGTCCATTGTAAGCATTGTTACCTAAATGAAAAACCATTCCAACCTAAATATAAGGATGTAACAACAAGGAGTTATATATTTCATAACTGAGCTCGTGCAAAGCAATAGCAATCAGTTTCACGCCATGCTATCTACACAAACTATATATCATATGACAAGCCATGCTATCTACACAAACTATATTTAATTTGACAGCTGCAAGTCCACGGATTCCAACATTGCAAACCATAAGATTGCAAATTCTTAGCTGTATGTAATTCCTGGAGAATGACAAATCCATAAATATACATAAAGCAAGCATCCTAATTTTCAATGAATATTTATATGCCAAGGCAAGACCTCATACAAGTATAACCCAGCAACCATATGGTTTGCTGACCTTTCAATCACTGCAGAGTGCAGACAAAAGCACGTATCCATATTCTGAGTATGATTGGTTTAATGATGCATTCTGGTTAACTGATTATTACATAATAGTATGAGTAGTATGTTGGGATGTTTATTGGTTAAAATGTGTGACTTTTGAATGACAACGAGGGGGCCCAACCTTTCGTGCCATGCCCCTTATGCATGATCTGCTGACTCTCAGCCAACAGATACTGGGTTCGATCCCCAAGTGTCTGCAGTCTAAATATTAATGACAGGCTTCTGAATTCACTGTGAATGGTTTTGGTGAATTTGCAACACCGTGTGTGTGTGGTAGTGTGTGTGTGTGTGTGTGTGTGTGCCTGCATGCGTGTGTGTGTGCGTGTGAGTGTTTGTCTGTCTCACATTGTTATGTGTATGACCAGCAGCGCCAGGCTGCTCTGCTCAACCTTCCCCAAGCAGCACCTCATTATCACTGAGGAGGAATTGATCAAACAAATGTCTAGTCCAAGATTCTAGAATGGTCAACAGCAACACTAATTATCTGGCCCAGAACCTCCTCTACAGTGTGTGTGTGTGTGTGTGTGTGTGTGTGTGTGTGTGTGTGTGTGTGTGTCCTTCAGAATTTCCCAAGTAACAACAAACATTGCAGTTTCTGTACCGCTATCACTATTGCTATCATCACTGTGCGGTTTCCTCAGTCCTCTCTCCCTCTCCTCATTTGCTGCCCCTGCCCCTCTCATCTATCGGTCTTTCTCTCTCTCTCTCTCTCTCTCTCTCTCTGTCTCTCTCTGTCTCCCACTATCTTTCCCCTTCTCTCAATGTGGAGTCTTCTTGTCGTCACAAAAACACCTAAAGATGGATACAAACCAAGGATTCCCAGGGAAAAAAAAAGTAATCAACTGATCTGGAAAGAATCTTTAATTTTTTTGCTTCACTGAAAGAATAGCTCAAGATTTTGTTCACTGAAAAGCTACTGCAGTGGTGAATGCAGGTGGTGACATAGGTTGTAGGAGCGGCAATACAACCTGACTTCCGTATCATACAATATCCATCAGCACACATAAAGGGTTGTTTTTGTATTCATCAGTCATAGTTATAAGCAATGCCTTGGAATTGGATGCAAGAACATTGCCTATAGGTAGCCACTGAGCTAAGTTAACGTAAGGGTGCTTATGGCCCTTGTCATATTGCATTCTATGTGGGTCACAGAGATAAACACACACAAATAGATACTCACATGTGCACACACTGAGCCAAACACACACACACACACACACACACACACACAGCAGTCAGCAGACACATGGGCAGGAGTACACATGGATACACACATAAAGACCTTCAAACAGATGCACACCGACCAACACACACACACATACACACACGCAACATTTGCTGTCTTTACGGTTCCTTGAGGCTTGATGCAGCTTGTGGTAATGTCAGCATGTTCTTCTCCATCATTCAGCTTATTTACCACGGCATCTGAATGTCTCGCTCTCTCGCTCTCTCGCTTTCTTTCTTTTTCTCCCTCTCCTCCTCTCTCCCTGGCCATTTCTCTCACACTGGCACTCTCTCTCTCCCAACTCTCTGTGGCCCTCTCTCCTCCCCCCTCCTCTCTTTCTATGTCTCTCTCTCTCTCTCTCTGACCCCCTTCAGCCTCATGGAGAAGTTCAGAGACTCTATGTATTGGATGAAGTTTTTGTGCTGTATGGTGCTGGGCGACAGTAGCCTGAAGCTAGCCTCCTCTTCCCTGTTCATACTGGGCTCCTTCTCGCCACAGCACCTCTAACACAAAGTTGCCCCGTCGGTGTGTATGTGTGTAAGTGGGGTTTCACACGTCTGTACTCACGCACATTTTTTTAAGGGACGACTATAGAGTTATTGCTCTGATTTGTCTATCACTGCTTTTGATGCTAGCTTTTGTAGTTTCGGTAGTATGGGCTTGAAGAAGCATGAGGTTACGTTTGTTTCACCACAGTGAGGTTGTAGTCTTGTTTTTTCATGGTAAGATACAGTCAGAGGAAGACGTGAGAGAGGAAAACAGACGGAAAAAAAAGAGGCACACACACACACACACACACACAAACACACAAACACGCGCATACACACGCACGCACCCCCAACACACACACACACACACAGAGCACTCAGCAGCTCATTATGCAGGAGCGCTAAATGGAATAGCAATGTTTGGACACCCGGGAGGCCCCCCCCCCCACCGGGCTCAGCCCGGAATGCTGCCGCCACAACAACGCCGGCGCTGCCGTCAAACAGCCCGAGCAGGAAGCTGAGCGTGCACATCAGGAGGCGTGGAAGGGTGGATGGAGTAAGAGATGTGCGGCCGTTGGTTTGATCAAATCTGTTTGTGTGATTGTGTGTGTGTGTGGATGTGTGTGTCTGCATGTGTGTGTGTGTTGCGAGCGTGTGTGTGTGTGTGTGTGTGTGTGCGCGCGTCATCCTTTCAATGAGATTTGCCATGCGAATCAAAACACACGTGACGACAGAGGAACCAGAGTGCTGATGGTAAAAATGGTACTTGCACATGTTTGCATATGTTTGCATTATTTATGACACAAACGACTCTCACATAAAACTAGGTAGTAACATGGCAGAAAGATACTCCTCCTATGATACATTTCTGCATCCTTTGTCTACACACGTCTCCGCATACAAACCCGAATGGTCACACAAACGCTCACACACAAATGCACTCACACACACACACACACACTCACACACACACACACACACACACATTACCTAATCCTAACTCTAATTTCTGAAAGAGTGACGTGAGTTGATGGAATCAATAAGCAATCAGTCGTCTTGTTTTTTGCCTTTCACCATAGCCTCCCCCCTTCATACAATGATATGGAACAATTAGCATCGATGGCTACCACTAACTGGGTTCTGAGTGATGATGATGGTGATGATGGTGTGCACACGTTTGTGTGTGTGCACGGGGTGAGTCATCGTCCTATCTCAGTGGTCTAATTCCACCCCCTCCCCCCCCCCTCCCTCTCTTTCTCTCTCTCTTGCTCTCTTTACACTCAAACATACAAACAAACAAACAAACAAACACACATGCTGACTCACAGACGCAAACAAAAACATTTCACAAACGTATCAACATATCATAACATAACATACGCACACAACGTACTGCTGCATTATGTTGCAAATGAACGTGGGTTGTATTCATGAATCATCAGCTGATAGGATGGCATACGGCTGTTGCTGTATCCATCTGTTGTTCTGCACTGTTGTTTACTCAATTGGTGTGTGTGTGTGTTCATTTGTGTGCTTGTACGTGTGTGTGTGTGTGTGTGTTTGTGTGTGCCTATGTGCACGTGATTATGTGTGCGGGTGCATGGCCATTCGTGTGTGTATCTGTGTGTGCACACACGCGTGCATGCATGTGTGTGTGTGTACGTGTGTGTGTGTCTATTCTGTGCACACACGCGTGCATGCATGTGTGTGTGTGTGTGTGTGTGTGTGTGTGTGTGTATCTATGAGTGTCTAGCTCTCTGTCTTGCCCCCCACAGCTTGGGGTTAGTCTGAACAGCTGCTGGCCTGCAGGGTTCTCCCTCACTGGAGCGTTTGAGTCGTGACGGACATTGAAGCTCCTCGTCGTGCTTCCCAACCACATAAAGAGAGGTGGATGATAGTGACACTCTTGGTGTTTGGGTGGAGGGTCTTTAACACTCTCTGGGTCAGTGGTTTCCAAACTTTGACCTTCGGTGCACCACTAAACGGTGATCAAGATCTTTAGCGGACCACCTGAAATGCAAACGGTGAACAATAGATTAAAAGACAAGCAATGGCTGAGTAAAGAGCGCCAGCGCCCCCTTTATACACAATTATTACTGCAAGAAGGCCAGTGGTAAACAGTGGAAATTAATAGTCAGCAATGCTGCTTATGCTCCCAGTGTGTTTACTTAGCAAACATAAATTAACACAAAACATCAATGGAGAATTTTATAATGGAAATAATTGGATGGAATGCACAGAGCGATAATATTGTTTTAATAATAAAAAGCCATCATACTCTATTTACTGAAATATATTTATAATATATTTATTTGTAATGATTAGTTCCTTATTCATTTTTTCTTTTATTGAAAATGTTCCTATGTCATTAAAAATGCAAAAATAAATCTTTAGAAAATGTTCCTATGTCAAGAAGCAAATCCCACGTACCACCTGCAGTACCCTTGCTCACCACCAGGGGTACGCGCACCACAGGTGGAAAAACATTACAAGTGAAGTGACCCTTGGATGAATGTGTATATTTGAAGGATGGCGAGTCGTGATGAATGAAATGTGATGTGCACCCATTTACATTGTTTGTGTGGTGTGTGGTGTGTGGTGTGTGGTGTGCGGTGTGTGTCCGTGTCTTCTGTATTTCACAAATGATTTGGACATGGTATTCAACTCATCTCTAGAAGATCCCATCTTGTGTCCTGACAACAATATTTTACTGTAACTATGCATATGAAGACACACAGGCTACTTTAATTCATGTCTTTATTATATGTGATTTGTAGAGCATCATTAGTTGAATCAATAGTTGATTAAGTAGTAATAGTTGAGTTTTATAACACATATAATATATGTGTTTATTTTGTTCAGTGTAAACCAATTCTTCTTTGAACACAATGCTGATGCTCAAAGATGTTCAGCAAAATTATAAAAAATAAGGAAGTCCAGCAAGTTGGACACCGATGATGACTCCATTTGAAAGTGCCCCTCTCATCGCTGTGCCCACTATGGCCCCTCACGACACTCTGGCCCCTCATGACACTCTGGCCCCTCACCACCCTCTGGCCCCTCATAACACTCTGGCCCCTCACGACACTCTGGCCCCTCATGACACTCTGGCCCCTCATGACACTCTGGCCCCTCATGACACTCTAGCCCCTCATGACACTCTGGCCCCTCATGACACTCTGGCCCCTCACGACACTCTGGCCCCTCACCACACTCTGGCCCCTCACAACACTCTGGCCCCTCATAACACTCTGGCCCCTCATGACCCTCTGGCCCCTCACAACACTCTGGCCTCTCACAACACTCTGGCCCCTCACCACACTCTGGCCCCTCACCACACTCTGGCCCCTCACAACACTCTGGCCCCTCACGACGCTCTGGCCCCATGACGCTCTGGCCCCTCACAACACCCTGGCCCCTCACAACACTCTGGCCCCTCACAACGCTCTGGCCCCATGACGCTCTAGCCCCTCACAACACTCTGGCCCCTCACAACACTCTGGCCCCTCACAACACTCTGGCCCCTTACGACACTCTGGCCCGGCGCTCTGGCCCCATGAACCTCTTGCCCCTCGCGACGCTCTGGCCCCATGACGCTCTACGATATGCAGATCAGCCCTGCAGCGTTAGGGGCAATGTGCTCTTTCTTCCTCCTCCTCTTCATCATGAGCAGCAGAGCTTGCCTTCCCGTTTCTATTTTTAGCCGGATGGAGGAGAGCCGGGAGGGGAGGCAGGAGGAGGCAGAGGGAAGTGAAACTAGGCTTGAACATTTAGTACAGCGGAAAAGGTGAGGATAGAGTGTACCACCAGAGAGCATCAGACCTGGCCTCTAGAGGATTGTGTAGCCCTCTTTCCTCCAGAACCTCCACATGATTTGCAAGTCAGAATAGGATTACAGAAAAGCTGCCCTGGTCCCTCAGCCGGCTCAAAGGGAAGACTGAAGCGGGAGTAGTAAACTTTTGTTTGTGTGTGTGTGTGTGTGTGTGTGTGTGTGTGTGTTGTTTGTTTTTTCATATTCAAAGCCTTTAAAGTCTTAGCAAAGGCTGTGAAACAATTGCCTCATCCGACGTGATTCAGCTTCTATCCTGCGATGACAGCTCAAGCTGATCAAACCTAAGCTTGATTTTGAAGCACAAATTTATCCTTCAGCAATAATGGATTACCATTTAACATATGTAGTTCACTGTGTTTCAAAAAATACTGGGGTTTTATACATAATATAAGAATTGTTGTGTTTTCGTAACCTTAGAATGAGCCCTTTATATCTTCATAGGGAGAGTGTCCTCTCCCAGGGTTGGTCACCATGTTGCACTGCCATGTTTCTACAGTGGCCTAGAATGGACAAATGCATTTTTTAATTCAATAATAAATGTGTTTTGGGCTAGGAGTTCTAGGAAGGAGGAGGGCGTGTTATCCCCATGGCTACGACCCATTTTTTAGTGAGTAAACATTTAATTGTAGCGCCGACTGCTTTCGAGATGAATGATCAATACATATAACAGATAGCAATAATTATAGGTTTATGAATGTAGTTTACCACTATGGATGCAATAACAGCACTATGTTGAGATACGGAAATAGGCTGTTACCTACGCAATGTCCTACAACATGCACAGTGTCCGTGGTTACTTAGGCAAAGATACCTGATTGTGATCAGCTAAACTGATTAGTCACAGGCTAAAGCCGTCAGATATCGACCTTGGTGCGAACTTGGTACAAACTACATATTCAATGTATAAGGGCCTTTTTTGTAAGCTATGACATATAGTTTGACATTTAGAGACTAAATAACTCAATTCAAAAGGGGGGGTGCCAGTTGGTTGCAAACTGCAACCTCACCGCTAGTTGCTACTACATTTTATACACTGGACCTTTAATATGATTTGTTTTATTCATTGTAGTATTATAAAGTGTTTTACTATAAAGGAAAAAATAAGTATAAAAGTAATATACGTAATACATTTGAATCAACATTCAACTTTATTACAAAACAGTAATACATATAAATTATGAATTATCGGCTCATTATTCACCAACAACACAGCTATGGCTTCTTCTTCTACTGTTTTAAAGGGGTCAGTATAGTGCAAGCATTTCCTGTTGTGAATATTGCTGCTCTGATAATTGACATAACTCACCGCTGGGTTGTCATGCATCACTGGCAATTACAGGAAGAACTCTGCTGCGAGTGGGCGTACGATCACCGCCCCTTCAATATAGCTGCTACCAGCAACTGTTTTATGGTCTGGAGAGAGAGAGAGAGAGAGAGAGAGAGAGAGAGAGAGAGAGAGAGAGAGGGGTGGGGGACATTCATTATCATAGTGTGCATATTCGGTCTCTGTCAGTGGACGAGAAGAAGAAAAACAGAGAGAGAGACAGAGAGTGATAGAAAGACAGAGAGAGAGAGAGAGAGAGAGAGAGAGAGAGAGAGAGAGAGAGAGAGAGAGATTGGAAGAGAGAGAGAGACAGAGGGTGAAAGAGAGAGAGCAAGAGAGATCATCATCAGAGGAGGGAGATGGCCAGGTTGTGTGATGAGTGTTGACCTCTTTTACCAAGGAGAGCATCTGGCATGGCTTGAGTTAAAATAGCCTGTTTATTATGTATAGATATATTCATAGATATTTTATAGATCTATATAGACATACATAGATATTTAGATATATCCATAGGAATCTGGATGATTTTACCCAGGCTGGGTTTGGATTCATTGTTTCAGTTTGAATGCTAAAACATGTACAGGAGACACACAGAGAGCCTTATGGGATGGCAGCAGGACTCTACACATCCTCCAAAACAGGTTCAGTATTTGTAGTGTTGGACTTATTTCTAGCATTGTTCTTTGTGTGCATATGTGTGTATGTATATGTGTGTGTATGGGTGTCATTTTTGTGACACCCATACACAGAGAGAGAGAGAGAGAGAGAGAGAGAGAGAGAGAGACAGAGACAGAGAGAGAGAGAGAGAATAGAACCGCTATAATGGGTGATGACGTGGGGATTCAATTGGGACATCTTAATGCGGTCTAAATCAAGACTCTTTGCTGGTTAATAGGACATTAATGAGAGTCACTTCTAATTTCAGTTCTGAGCTGGAATACTTGAAGAACCTCCATGATCCCTGAGAGCATCTTGGGAGGGTAGTTCTCGGGGAGAGCACCGTTCGACCATCTGCATCCTTTATTTAAAGGATCTCGGAACCGAAAGGACAATAAACGTCAATATAAATCTATTGATCCGACGTTGGTTCTCACACACATTTTATTAACTCATGTTAAAAATAACGAGTGAAATAAATACATAATTATATTTGCATTGCTTCTACGGAACAGTATTGTTCGCTGGTTCATGGTTTCTTTAGTGTACATGTTATGGGTCTGAAGTAAACGTGGTTTACCTTCGGTCTGTTCTGGACCTCCATAATATTTTATGACCGTCCATCTCTGCACTTAAAGGTCCTGCTGACCAAAGCAACGGAGCTGTTTCTGTGGCTTCTTATAATGTTGTTGGGTTGTTGTTTTTTGGGACATCAATGAATGTCTTAGGGTTATGTTGCTATGTAGGAGTCTAGCATTCTGTAAGGGTAAGAGTATAGTTTCTGAATATTATTTGGAACCTGAGAAAACAGTCACAGAAAAATATCTGGAATTACACTGGCCTTATCCAAACACAGTGACTCATTGACAGCATAGTTTCAAATACTTGAATACAGGCTTTGTCCTTCTCCTTTATGGGACAGGAGTTTATGCATCTATTTTTGGGATGAGGATTGTTACAACATGGTGCTTCCAGGCCAGTGATGGCCAGTAGAGCAGTACTATAGTATTATGTACAGTTGTTTAACAGCTTGCAGAGAAGCTCAACCTGCCTGCTATAGTCAACCGCTCTCTCTTACACCTGACCGCCCTCTGCCCTCCTGTGGACCCAGCTCTGTTGGCCCCTCTCTCTCTCTCTCTCTCTCTCTCTCTCTCTCTCTCTCTCTCTCTCTCTTTCCCTCTCTCTCTGCCTCTGTCTCTTTCTCTCTGTCTCAGTCTCTCTCTCTCTGTCTCTCTCTGTCACACACACACACTCTCTCTCTCTTGCACACTCTCTCTCTGTCATGCACACTCAAGCTCCCACTCACTCTGTCCCAGGCCCTCTCTCGTTCTCTTTATCTATCTCTATCTCTGTGTTTTTGCCTGCTCCTTCTCTGGCTCTAACTCCATCTCTAGATCTGTCATCTCTCTCATATCTCTCTCTGTCTTTCCTCTACTTTTCTCTCACTCTGACTCCATCTCTCTTTCCCTCTCTCTGCCACTCGTTCTCCCTGCCTCGCTCTCTCTCTGTCTCTTCTCTCACCATCTGCACAGCTGTCTTTCTGCCTGATCTGCCTCTGAATCCCCTGTCTCTCATTGGAGAGAATGTGGGTTAGAGGGGGGAAAGAGCACAGAGACAAACAGAGAAGTAACAAATATAGCAGGAAGGGGAGAACAGACGGGACAGTGGGGAACACATCCGATAGAGGACAGCCTGTTCAATGCTCAGTGTCTGGAACAAAATATTGTTGTTAACCCTGAATAACAACTTGCATTAGCATGACATGATGACCATCGATCACGGTTCCTATTCTACGCTGCCTGCATACCCTGCAAGAAATATTATATACAGTATCAGAGGTCATTGTTTAATCTAGAGTTGTGCTGCTGTACGATGCATTTGAAAAGAGATTGAAATTTGAAATATTGAAACTACATGAAAAACAGAACGATTGACAGCCTGTTTACCAGGCATTAACTTCCACTCTGCAACCGTGTGTGTGTGTGTGTGTGTGTGTGTGTGTGTGTGTGTTGAGTTCTGTGAGTGTGTGTGTGTGCATGTGTGTGTGTGTGTTTGAGTTCTGTGTATGTGTGTGTGTGTGTGTGTGTTTGAGTTATGTGTGTGTGTGTGTGTTTGAGTTCTGTGTATGTGTGTGTGTGTGTGTTTGAGTTATGTGTGTGTGTGTGTGTGTGCTTGAGTTATGTGTGTGTGTGTGTGTGAGTGACAATGTCATCTGCTTTCTGAGTGTTATTTGTACTAATTTGTAAAAATATACAAACAACATACAAGGTTTATGTTTTCTAACTGTTTCAACAAGATCTCATGGCTCATAACGCTGTGGTTTACGATTGTTGATAATCAAATGTCAACACTTATTTAACAAACCATCCTGTGCATGTAGCAGATAATGAGAAGAGCCAATCATAAAATGTGCAAAAGTGCACAACACGCACCCACCCAACTGCACGCACACACGCATGCATGTGTGCACACACACACACACAAACACACACACACACACACAAACATCCCCACCCCCACACACACACACACACACACACACACACACACACACACACACACACATCCCACCCACACACACACATCTTCATCCTCCCTCTTTATCCTCTCTATCTAGCTGCCTATCTCCTTCTATGTCCCTCGCCCATGAGCTTTCTGTCTGACATCATCTGAGTGGAGTCCATTACTGCCAGGTAATGACTGAATGTCACTATGGCAGGATGTCATAAAGCTGTGAAGTGGCCTAATGGGTTTTGTTCAGGTTCAGGTGACACTCCTACACACACACACACACACACACACACACATACACACATACACACACACACACACATAAACAAGCAGATGCACGTTGGTTTGCGCAAACACTGCAGATCAGATGCAGAGCATCTTTTTTTTCTTCCAGGAAGCTTCTGATGTGGCTGATTCGTGTGCAGCCTCACTGTGTTTGGAGTGCTCGTATACGACATGTTAATCGTTCATCTGCAGGCGTTGTTGACACACGGAGAGGTTTCTGGGCTCCAAACGCACCTTGTCATTTCAAAACAGTGTGTCGTCTCTTTGTGAAAAAGGACGGTCTCGTTTTTTTTCCAATCCTCTATTTATGTAAAGTTGAGTTTCTTGAAAGTTCTTCCCTGCCTTTGTCGCTAACTAAAAATATCATTGTTTTATCTAATTCATGAGTGTGCTAGTTTGTCCGTTTTGTCAAACGGCCACAAAAAACCGCCACAAAGTTCCATGATGGCGGACACTTTGCCGCTTTACACATTACTTCCGCTTTTATGTCGGCTCGAATCTGAAACCACAGACATTCATCAACGTTTTTCCTGGGAAAAGGGTCGCCCTCACACTGTTCGGTCGGTTAAAAATGAGACGCTACGGCCGTCAAGGAAACAAGGAAGAGGAAACTAAGCGCAGTGGGGGAAACAGTATATTGTCGTTAGCTGTCAGGCATTGTAGCTGCAGGGGGGGCACACAGATGGTAAATTGATGGGTTCTGAGTGCAATGGTCATGTGATCTCCCTCTGCTCGGTGAGTTGGCACAGCAGGGGGGGGGGTGGAGGCAGGGTAGGATGAAACCGAGGAAAGGAGAGGAGGAGCGAAGGAGCAGAAGAAGGAGCAGCAGTAGTAGACATGTCTAACTCGCAGTCCTGCTAGCGAGTAGCTAAAGTGCACCTAGGCCCTAGCGTCGCTGGGGTGTGTGTGTGTGCATAACACACACACACACACACACACACACACAATTGCCAACCCCCCGCTACTAAAGTGGAAGCAAGAGGATGTTTTTCCTTTTTTTTTTTACTCACTTTTCTAACTTTATTATCACAACATTTGTAGAATATTATTTTTTGTTTCTGTGCTTGTGTTCTTTTAACTGTCGATACCTTCCCAGAGCAGCGGCTGTAAAAAACACATAAACAGAGAAACACACACACACTGCTCCCTCGTCCAACACTCTCAGGTGCAGGTTGCATCAGTATTAGCGGCTTTTTTCTAACATGAGAAAGCACTGCTTCATGCTTGCTGTTCACCATCTACTGCGTATTAAATAAGTGTGACCAGGTTCCTCTTTGACTCTGAGACATTCTAGCTTGTGATGGCCCATCTCAATGTCATAACACGCTCGCATAATTTTAATCTCCCTCTCTCTCTCTCTCTCTCTCTCTCTCTCTCTCTCTCTCTCTCTCTCTCTCTGTGCCAACAGTGGTCGGGGACGAGCGTGGCGGTGGACGTGGCGGTGATGGGCGAGGCCCAGGGGCTGATCTCCGACCTGCTGGCCGACCCCTCCCTCCCCCCCAACACCTGCAGCTCCCTGAAGGCCGTCAGCACCCTCCTCAGCACCCAGTTCTCCCTGCGGCCGCTGCACCGGCCCCGCTTCCCCGCCGACCTGCACCTCTGCTCCGACACCGAGGAGGGGGGCGGAGGAGGAGGAGGAGCCGGGAGGGTGGAGAAGCTGGCCCTCCCCAAGGTTAGAGGTCCTGGGTCGCTCTGCGGACCCTTTTCACAGAGAGGTCATCGTGGGACTAGTCTCACAAATCAGACTTTAGATTCATCATGTTGAGTCTGATGGCAGACAAGCTCAAATCTGGGTGACCGGGGGCGTTTCACTTTCTTTCGCTTCGTATTTGTTCTGACCAATCGTGTTGCTCGAGGAGACAATCTCTGAGCTGGAATTGGTTAACAGTGAACACCAACTCGGGCTGGCAGTAGTAAATTGTAGAAAAGGGCCTGTAAAGGTTTTAAGTCAAACAATGTCCTCCTCACTAGCGGTCACGTTACTCGGCGGTGGCGGCGGCTGCCATCGTGAAGTAAACCAAATCACGCCCCATAAGCTAGCTAGCTAGTTTATTGGATTCGTGTCCCTCACAGCGGGCGGAACTTGTCATGAAGTTAGCGATAACAAAGCCCACCCATTTAGAGGGAAGATATGATTGGTCAATTTTTTGGTCATTTGAAATTAGTCTCATTGAATTACTATTACTCGACCCTCTGTGAAATTATAGCAGGACCACCAATCACAGAGCTGCATAGCATTTTCCTTCCCAACAACTGCAGAGTCAGCAAACTTCTGATAGGCTGACAAAGGGGCTTCTTTCATTTAACCCTTTACATTCGAACACAAATTGGATAGGCCGTTTTGAAGGCTTTATTTCCTCAGAAACATTGTTTAGATGCTGATTGTCAAATTATGAATTAATAAAATAAAATTAGAATATCTAGAATATCTTAGGCCCTCAGAGAGGACCTAGAGGGCCCTGACGGTTCCCCTCTGCTATTCACAGACCCTTTTCATAGAGCTGTCATAGCAGGGCAACACAGGTGTAGTCCCCAACATTAACATTGGTTTGGGAGTTACGTTTCATTTATGTTTCATTCCAATACACCAGCAATGGTCAATGTGTGTTACCTCAACTAGTCATCTACCCTTGCCCTGGTGCATAAAAAGAGCGGACCCATAATAAGTGTTATGAGCTACACCACTCATTTCATCCTTTCAAAGAATGTATACATTCATGGCATTGTAAGATGCTTTGGAGAAAGGCATCCACCAAATGCCTTTATATTTGTGTTTTTTATTTCTCCCTATATTCATGTTACATCAGATCCCACAGTCCTCCCTGCAGATAGACCCATATATAATTAATCCCGTAAAGTGATATGCCTATTGTAAGCCCTATACGTCAGTATTTCATATATTTGATGCTTACAACAGGGTTTATAGTGTGGCGTACACACACACTTACACACACGCACGCACACACGTGTCCACAAACACACGCACACACACACACACACACACACACACACACGCACATACGTATACAAACACACACACAGACACACAAGCAAACAGACACAAACACACACACACACAGATGCGCAGCACCTCACTGTGTGCATACTTAATCCCCACCCCTCAGCGCTGGCCTGGCTCCTTAATGCAGCTGAAGAAGACACACAAGCTGGGAGAGGCTTTTTAATGTTTCACAAGACCGTCTCCTCGGAATGCAGCCATCCACTTAAGACGGCCGGAAGAAACTGAATAAAGTGTGTGATGCCATGCAGGATGGCTCTATGTGTGTGTGTGTGTGTGTGTGTGTGTGTGTGTGTGTGTGTGTGTGTGTGTGTGTGTGTGTGTGTGTGTGT
>JAOPJO010000054.1:12908677-12927239 GCA_027123675.1 Molva macrophthalma | reverse complement strand
TTACTTCCTGATTCATGAGTAAAAAAAATTTATTTTTTAAACTTTTTTTAACTTTTTTTTTACTGCAACACATTCTTGTGTTGCAGTTCAGACTTGTTGAAGTGATGATTCATCTCTGGGGGTGTTGGAAGTATTGATTTGGCTGACGTATCGGGTGTTTGTATTTGTGTGAAGAGCTCAAGCATGGACTAGCCTTTGATGGATGTAATGTACAATGTACAAAATAGGATACAATTCCATTAAAAATGTTTCACATTTGGCTGCCACTATTATCCAGTGTACGCTGAAATAAGAAAACAAGTAGGGCTGTTGGTGGATTTGATCGGATTGGGATCGGGAATCTAGTGCAGCTGCTAGGCTGCATCATTAAGTCTATCTGGTGGATGAAATAAAATGTATCATGCACAAAGTTCTGACCTACATGTTTGCCTGTTGGGAAATGGCCAATTAATGCATAACGTAGTTTGTTTACTGTATATTCTCACTGTATAAATGAATACTGTGGTGGAAATTCACCTAAAGTGAGTTGACATCACCATACACAGTACGCTTACATTGGCTTTCTTCATGTGTTTCCTTATTTATTCGTGTTCTTTGTTGTGTTATGAATATACCAGGCTGCGTGCAAACCATTTCGGTGGTGGGCCCCGTGTTTGGTTACCTGCTGGGGTCCATGTGCGCCAAAATCTATGTGGACATTGGATTTGTAGACATGGGTGAGTGCCTACACAGATACTTTTACTTTGCCTTTGGCTTACGAGAAAGCTTCATAACAGGACATTTTAAAAGCGTTATCTCAGATGACATTTTGGGAAGCGATATCCAAGATATATTCTGGCTAGCATACATGATGCTAGATTTTACCTTCCCTTGTTTGTTCACTATGTGTACATTTTTCAAGAGACACACTTAGTGGAAGGTATTTCTCAATGTAAAGTGGGTCGGATAGTGCACCGTAGTGGTTAGGGGTATTCGACTCCCAAATGAGAGTAACTGGGTTCGATCCCCATATCCGCAGCCTACCTGTCTGTATCCTTGAGCAAGACACCTAATCCCTAACTGCTCATTAACCACATGTATCTGAATTCAAGTCAAGTCGCTTCTGATAAAAGTATCTGCTAAATAACAAAATATGACAGTTAATTGCTCCCATATCAATGCAGAAAACAGTGTATTTATTCATTCTTATCAAACTGACCCCTCCGTCCCTGTCCAGAGACCATCACCATCGGGCCCTCAGACTCCCGCTGGGTGGGGGCCTGGTGGCTGGGCTACATCATAGCCGGGGTCCTCACTCTCCTGTCGGCCATCCCCTTCTGGTTCCTGCCCCGCTCCCTGCCCATCGGCCAGAGGGGCGCAGCACGGTGCACCCCAGAGCAGACTAGCTTCATCAAAGACTCCCCTCTGCTGGAGCACAAGTACCCCGCTGACGAGCCCACAGGGTTCCTGGAGATGGCCAAAGGCAAGGAGGTTTTAGAACGTTTTTGTATTTTTTAAAATCTTTTGTTCTTTTTTTTTAAACGACAAACAAACATACGGTCAAAAATGTATTATTATTATAATTATATTATGGTGGCGCTACGGCAATCGTCTGAAAATGCTAACTTTTGAACGAGCGTATCTCCTGACCCCTTTGATCTACAGTCATGAAACGTTGCCGACACATGATGTCTCCTCATGATGGACAACTTTGCCTCAAGAACCTATGATGTCTGTGTGGCAGAAAATCCATAGATTTCTGCCATTTAGAATTTTGTGAAAACCACTAAAAATCAAAGGGTCCTAGGTTTTTGTACTTTTTGTACTACTTTTAGTGTACAGGAAAGTCTGTACACTAAAAAAACAAGCACCAATAACGACAAAGGATGAAAAGGATGTGGATTAAAAGCATGTATAGACTTAAATGCTTATATCGACATCAAGATGGACTCCTATGATCTTGAGTCCAATACAAAAGTTGTTAAGGTTAAAATTGTGAACAAGAGGACTTCCACACATTTTCCATCAGGGTGTGCCGTCAAAATGGGCATAGCATGTGACTTAATGACCACAGTTCTTAAGTCACAGTTCTGATTTGAGCGGGACCAACATTGGGACTGTTGGGGGAAAAGGTTCTAACTGCTTAAGTAAGATGAAATTGATTAGACAGAGGCAGAAAATGGTCAAATCAAATTTAAGGAGCCAAAAGGCAGAGTTAACTTAAGCCAATCATCATCAAACTAAGTGTAGTTAAAGGCACATGGGTCAAGATTAATTGCACCGAAGTTTATTCAGATTGGCCCATAGGGGGCGCTTTATATGCATTTGTCTCTCCTCACGATGAACAAATGTTCCTAAGGAACCCATAACCTATAGCAACATGGCCGCCAGACGGCCAAATAAGCCCAATCACATTCAGGAGCCTAAAGGTGGGGTTAACTTAAGGCAATCATCACCAAACTGTTGGGTACTTAAAGAAACATAGGTCGAGATTAACCAGGCTAAAGTTCATCCAAGTAGGACCATAGCGGGCGCTACAGCGATTGATTGAAAACTTTGATATGGGTATCTCACCCCTTTGACACACGGTCATGAAACTTTGTATTGGTATCACCAGACCAAAGCTGAGGCTATTCCAACGTTATCAACTGTATAAAGACATAGAAGGTTGTTATATTCTTCATAAGGCTTGGCCCCCGATAAATGCTGCTTGCAGCTGTAATTATTATTATTATTATACATTTTGTATAATATCTATAATTGAGGAAGTGGAATGTAATGGAAGGTTTAATGATTTAGTAAAGATTCAATAGAAAAAGTAAGTTATGACAGCGCTGATGAAGGTTGTGTGTTGATGAAGCATGAATTAATACAAATCTATTTTTAGTGTGAGCAGACAGTTTTCTGAGAGTGGACACATTTCACTCGATATAATGCCAGTGTTATGAAGACAAAGGGATTCTAACACCATTCAATTAATCCCCCTCTACCTATAATTTTCATCCTAGAACGGCGGATTGAAATGTACTTATGGTAACCTTACATTTAAGACATTTTATTTTGACATGCGTGGCATTAGTTGTAGATGTTTAGCATGATTTACTGCTTTAATTTATTTATTTGTTTATAAAAACTCTCCAGTATAGCAGTCCAGTATAAAGTTCACAATACAAATATTTTATTCAAAACCATAAAAACTCAATAAATTATAAATAATAAATATCAATAATAATATAACTTATAAAGATATAAACACCTGTAGACTCATTATAGTTTTTAAAGACCCTGAGTCATCGAGATCTGACGCCTGCAGTGTGTTTCTAACAGCAGTGTTCCCTCCACAGATTTCATCCCGACCCTACGGATCTTGCTGGGAAACCCCATTTACCTGATCTACCTGTGTGTTACCATCATCCAGCTCAACTCCCTCATTGGCATGGTGACATACAAGCCCAAGTACATCGAGCAGCACTTCGGGCAGTCAGCCTCCAAGGCCAACTTCCTCATGGGTAGGTTGTAAAACACATAGTACTTTATTTATTTTATTTTTAGAATTTTATGAATACTTGATTCTGATTGGTCAATTGCGGCAATCAGCTATCTGTTATTTCTGTATAGCAGACCACTCCTTTGAATGACAGACCGTCGCTATGAACACTATTTCCAATCTGACAATTTCCTTCCGCAAACATTTTAAATCAATAAAATCATTTTCTGTTTTATATTATATAATTTTTCAATATATTTTGTGTAAAAGTACTGCTCTCTTTAGTAAGTAGCCGATATAAACCCCTACAGGGTGATTCAAGACCTGCATCATCATGTCTGGGTGTATTTGGAGACAACTCACTGTACATTATCCTTACATACACATGTGGCATAATTAAGTTAAATACAGATACAGTGTGTATCTCATTTTAAAATAATTAATTACGATAATATGGCATGAAAATTGTTCTGAAAGCACCTTCCTAATGTTTGCCAGTTTATTTTTCTTACATATTTTAGGGGGATCTCTGGTGTACTATTTGTGATCATCTGAAATGTTTTTATGCTCTGTGTGGAAAAACCAAAAACAATTCAAACGATCAAAATAAACCATTTGTGGTGACAGTGGCACACAAACGTACGGCTCACGGTATCCCTGTTTGCTTGATATTTCCCCGGGTATTTACCTGGGGCCGCGTTGCTTTCGCTGTGTTAACTGCAGGCGTAATCAATATCCCAGCGGTGGCGCTGGGCATGTTCTCCGGGGGGCTGTGCATGAAGAAGCTGAAGCTGAGCCTGATGGGCGCGGCCAGGTTCGCCTTCGGCACCTCTCTGATTGGCTACCTTCTCTCCTTGTTCTTCCTCGCCATGAGCTGCGAGAATGCCAAGGTCGCCGGGGTGACGCTGCCGTACGACGGGTGAGATGAAATGGGGGTGGGGGGGGGGGGGGGAGACACACACACACACCCGTTTCATCACGCCCACCCGTAGAGACAGCCCAGCGTGCAAGCGATAACATCATTGTTTCTGTAAATCTCTCCACTTTTCCTTCTCCGTCTCTCTCTCTCCGCTTCCAGGATGGATGGGCTGACCTTCGATAAGCCCTCGGCATTCACGGCGTGCAACTCTGACTGCGTGTGCTCAGGGAACGACTGGGACCCGGTTTGCGGGGAGGACGGCATCACGTATGTGTCGCCCTGTCTGGCCGGCTGCACCCGCTCTGCCGGCTCTGGGACCAACACTGTGAGCACTTTTCCTTAGAGCGATAGTTTTGAGGACTGCTGAGGTTCTCTCTTTGGTGGGACGTCGGCCTTGCAACATTTGGCCGATCTTAGTAATCTCGACCAAATGTCAAGCATCTTGTGGGTTTGTACTTGTTTTGGTGCACCCCATGATATATTATTATATATTATTTATATCATATTCATCATTTAAGATTATTCATGTTTATTATTTATTTCTAATTTATGAAATACATCAACGTCATACTTTGTGTTGACATCCTCAATAATATATTCAGTCTAATAGGAAGCGATTACCTTAAAGCCACAGACTCCAGCAGAGGCCCAGAGCCCTCCTGTTGCATTTAGCGCTAGAACTCATCAGGGTGCTGCAGTCTACACCTCTTCCCTAAAACATCTTTGTAAAGCAGCCTTGAGGTAGAGGAATTGAACCAACAAACATGGTTACCTTTGGATGTTTCTTGGAAGATGTCCTTGTATTTCACACAATAATGAATAATGGAATTATCTGGCACTTAAGGTTATCGATCGACACAAATCCAAACAATGCATATGAGCAGTAGAACATAAATGTGTCTCAGTTGCTAAATGGATGTCCTCGATAGCAAGATGGCCTTAGCCTCAATTGATCTGTTATCTGTTCATCATCTCTTCATCATCCATTGTCTAATATATATCTTGTACATATGTTATTCACTTGAAATTTCAACTCAGGTTTAATCCCTCAATGAAGTTCTCAAATGTAGCTCAGACCAGCTGCCTTTACATGCAATTATCAATAAGTTATGTGGTCTCTTTTTTTGGCCACTAATGAGGAACCGAGCCGATGCATAACAAAGCTACTGGAGACAGTATTATGACTCTCAAGAAACGGAGAAATACGTACCCAAAGATGTTAAATACATTAAATAATATAGTAAATCAATAGCAGTAGGAAAATTAGCAGATGATCCAAACATAAATATTTTAGTTATTTCTTCTACACAATAAATATGTATTAAGGGGAATTATGGTTTACAAACAGTTACAAATGTACCGGGGTCCACACCCTAGAGAGCTTCAGTCTGACGGGTGATCTGTGATATAACAGTGGGTAGGTATAGGGGCAGAGGCTTCACATGTATAGATTTAAGCAAGTATGTTAATATACATACGTGTGGTGTGTGTGTGTGTGTGCGTGTGTGTGTGTCTGTGTGCGCGTGTGTGCCCCTCAGGTCTTCTCTCACTGTAGCTGCGTTGGTTCTGCTGGTAACCTAACAGCCAGGACGGGCCAGTGCCTCCACAGAGAGGACTGTGACCGGATATTCCCGTACTTCCTGGCTCTGTCCGTCGTCACCTCCTTCATCATATCTCTCGGTGGGACCCCCGGTTACATGCTGCTCATAAGGTCAGATATGAGTTAAATAAATCAGATATAATGTCAGATATGATAGACAGATATATAGATATATAGATATATGATATATAATGTCAGAAACTAGTTATATATATGATATATAATGTCAGAAACGAGTTATATGTATATTGTTTTGTTTATGAAATGGGAACTACTTTTAGTTATATTAAAGGTATTAATACTTATTAATACTACTAATTAATACTACTTTATGTAGTATTCATCTCCAATTGATATGTAGTGTTGAGCTGCACATTGATATGACCCTGTACTTGACCAGAGAACACACAGTAAATTCAACGTCAACTTTATGTCAGTGTCTAGTGCGTTAATATGTATGTTGTGAAAGTGTACAAACACTACAGAATTGGCAACGAGGGTAAAAGTACAGTTTGCGTGTAGAGAAGCCTGGAATTGCACAAGTTTCTCTCTCTGGAGCTTTAATGACAGTTTCAGGACTGTATTCCCACATGGACTAGCCTTGCTGAAAGCTAGCTGGCTGGCTCACTTTACAACGGAGGAATGGAACGGTGGTACCGTGAGTACGCCAAAGTGAAGGAATAACTCAACGGAAACATGGCTAAATGGAATCTGCAAACAAACACAGGAGAAAAGAGTGCGCCAGTGGGAAAAAAAGTGAAAGTGAAATAAAAGGAGAATACTGGATTTGTATGTACTGGCATGTGGGGGTGTGCCTTTATTTGAACGAGATTGGCTGCAATTGATCCAGCTTCACTTGCAGTCTATTTGGGCTGTGCAGCTCATCCCAAATGAGAGCTAATTCAACGTTCAGCACCAGCGTTTCAGGAGGGCATAGGAACTCTCAAACAAATGAAAGCACACATAACAGTAGTAGAGAATGCATCACCAAAATTCCAATTGTGCCACTGATCAAGAGAAATGGTGACATAAGGCTATGTGGATTACTTCAAAGTCACTCTCATCCAGTTCTTCACGCATCGAAGATATTTTTGCTACACTGGCCGATATTTTTGCTACACTGGCCGATATTTTTGCTACACTGGCCGATATTTTTGCTACATTGGCCAAGCATATTTACAAATGGAAATGGATGTCGCATCGAAAAAGTATCTGACCAACAATACCCACAAAGGCCTTCTTCAATGCAATAGGCTGTACCTCGGTATTGCGTCCACCCCTGCAGTGTGGCGGCGAGCTAAAGATCAGGTCCTACAGGGCATTCCAGGCACCCAGTGCTATTTGGATGATATTACTGGGACAGGCCGTGACTACAGCTCCCATCTAGCTAATCTTGAAGCAGAGCTAACTAGACTAACAGAGTGTGGACAGGAGCTAGCGGAGGTTGCTTTTGTGTCAGTTGACATCCAGAGGGGCTGAGCCTTGTTTGGGGTGTGAAGACATTTTACCAATATTTAAATGGAAAACATTTCACATTCATTACGGATCACCAACCCCTAGTGGCCATTTCTAACCCAAGAAGATCAATCCCGGCTATGACTGTGCATGCTTACAGAGATGGGCATTGTTCTTAGGCGCACATGACTTTAGATAGAGTACAAGTGAACAACACAGCATGGAAATGCTGATGAACTCTCATGGCCGCCCTGTGAGCCACAGGACAACTCCCCATCTGCAGATCCGGCCGCAATGTTCCTCCTGACCCAGGCGGAGAACATGCCTCTCATCAGCACACAAATCAAACAAACTTGATCACCAGATAGAGGATTTAGCCAAGTCATGCTCTGGATGTCAACTGACACAAAAGCAACCTCTGCTAGCGCCTGTCCACAGGTGGGAGGGGCCAACCGCTGCATGGCAAAGAGTCCACGCAGACTATGCAGGGCCTTTTCTGGATTGGATGTTCCTCTTTGTGATTGATGCATATTCAAAGTGGCTAGAGGTCTTCATAGTGAAAAATGCCACATGTTTGCGAGAACAGATTTACCTGAACGGCCGCCAATTTACATCTGAGGAATACCAATCTTTCATCCGGAAAATTGGCATCAAGCGTACCACCTTATCATCCTGTCACAAATGTGCTTGAAGAGCGGTTTGTCCAGTCATTTAAGCAGTCCATGAAAACCATGTAAAATGCTCAGATGTTGCTGCAAGACAAAATAGCAAAGCTCCTACATCCTTATCAAAATGCTGACCCTTCTACAACAGGCCAAGCTCCAGCTGTATTTATTCATGGAAAGGCAACTGAGGTCACATCAAAGCAGGAACACGCCATGTCAGAACCTTTGCAGTTGGACAACAAGTTCTGGCAAGAAATGATCGTGAGTCCAAGCAGCACCAAATGGCAGCTTGGTGTACTCGTGTCCAGAACAAGGCCTCTGACATTCACTGTGAGGTTTGGACATGATCTCACCTGGCGGCGACATGTTGATACATTTTTTTTAGACGCAACAGTTCAAAAGACAACCAACAACAACACCGGCGCGGAAGACTCTGAGAAATTCATCTTCACAGCATCAGAGCCATCTCATGATGATGATAACCACATGCTCGTCAGTCCGAGCAGCTCAGAGAGTCCTGTTCTGGACTCCGACCCTCAAGAGAGACGTTATCCTGAAGAAAAAAAAAAGCCAAAAGAAAACGGTTCCAGGCTGATTGTGTGTGTTTAGTGTTTTAAGTGTTCACTACTGATGTTAAGATGTGTATGCATAACAGCGGTTCTACTTGCCATAGGATATGAGTTTTTCAATAGTCTTTCCTTATTGCACGTACATCTTACATCAATGCTGTAAAGGAGGAAATGTAATGTTCGTCAAATGGGAACTACTTTTAGTTGTATTAAACAAACTACTTTATTTTGTATTAATCTCCAATTGATATGTAGTGTTGAGCTGCACATTGATATGTGTAATGTACTTGACCAGAGAAGACACAGTAAAGTCAATGTCAACTTTATGTCGGTGTCTAGTGCATTAATATGTATGTTGTAAAAGTGTACTAAAACAACATATTTGATATAAAATGTCATATAGGAGTTATATATATGATATATGTCAGATATGAGTTATATATATAATTGAAATGTCAGGTATGAGATTGATATGGTATATAAGGTCAGATATGAGTTCTGTATATGATGTATAAGGTCCAATTATAAATCATCTGAGTGATTGTGGGTGCAGTCTGCCGAAAGTCACTCATTTCAGTGACATCTGTTGATCTTTATAACGTGAAGATGATGTGTCAAATGGGTGTGCATGTGTCAAATGTGTGAGTCTATCATAAATAAATACACTCATGTAGCAGGAAAGACAAAGGGGCCGCCCATCCCACTGATGTGTAGCTACAGTGCATGTAAGGGACAGCAAGGCCTCTGTGAGGTGGAACGTCTATAACTCAAATAACTCAATGCTAACAAAATGTACTTGTATTGAAATTGACTCATATCATAGTTTTGTCTTTGCCTCATATATCAAACTAGTTGTATAGATGATGATCGGTAAACTGGGTTTGAGGGACTGTAGTGTGTAGGGATAGTCGTGTGATGACGTGAACTCTTTGACCAACCAGGAGGAACCTTTTGGCAGATCTATGCATGTTTTATGAATAAATGTGTATTCTCTCCCTCTCTCATTCATTCATGCATCTGCACTCACACACGTCTGTGCGCGCACACACACACACTTGTTTCTGGAATACACTGAATTTAAAAACTGTTTTTGCCAATGCTCCTTTTCTTTTCTTCCTCCTCTTTTCCCCCTTCCTTTATCTGAACTGATTATCTCTATTAATATTATATCCGGTTATACATTAGGGTCATTAAAAGGACAGTTATGATCATTGACTAGAGCTACACATGTGAATAACACTAATGCTCTTTGACTTGGCTGTGAACTTGTGCTATAACTAATGGGCCATATAATTTAAATGTCAGTGACATCTTGTGAGAAAGTCATGCCTAAGGAGAACCATGTTGGATTAGTTACTATTCAGCCTCTGTATGTTGGTTCTGTGTTGTCAGCCCTCATGACTCCACAGGCTACACAGGACACATGACACTGTGAATTAACAAGCCTCACATTCTCCTGTCCACCCCATGCATGTTTCCTGCTGCTTTTAAAACAGAAAATGCATCATCAAGAGTTATGCTTGGAAATGCTCTCATGATCATTTCAACCTTTTAAAAATAAATCTGTTTATTTGTTGTTTATTTATAAGAAACATTTTAGTAAAACAACGTTTGTGTTATGAGCAGAGATCACATAAACATGTTATTTAAATGGCCTACATAGCATATTTTTGTTCATTTTTATATTTAATAAGCATTCTGTCATGCAGGTGTATTGAACCCCAGCTGAAGTCTTTAGCCTTGGGTTTCCATGCCCTGGCCACACGAACCCTAGGTAAGTTGGAACATTTAAATCACCTTTCTATTCTCAATTATATATGTATTTCTTACATTTACTGGAATTTTTTTTAACTATATGCGGATAATCACACACTAAAGCCAAACTCAAACCAGTGTGTGGGCAACATGGCACGCTTTGAAAATGCTGTTGTAAATCCTTCAATAGTTGGCACTATTTTGCCATGAATTGTAAATAAAAGTATAACAACCTGGAATAATGCAGCCACCCACAGTATTTTAATTTGATCCCCCAACAGCCGGCATCCCAGCCCCCATCTACTTTGGGGCCATCATTGACACAACGTGTCTTAAGTGGGGCCAAAAGAGGTGTGGTGGAATCGGGGCCTGCAGGATCTACAACACTGCTGCCTACAGGTAAACTCCCACAACAGACTCTCAGTACTTTCAATGGCATGGAAAGGCCAGCCGTAGCTGAGGGAGGTCATCATTCACTATTGTTTCACCTTGTCACTAGTTTTATCATCTTCAAGGATTGGACTTCAGTTGTGTTAGGTCCATATTAGTAAAAAACTTTGGTTGACAATTACAATTGTACTTGATGTTATTGTGTATTTTATACGATATTATATAAGGCAGACCTTGGCACAATGTGGCCCAACTGCCGGTTCTGAGTGGCCCGTATGTTCCAAAACAAACTAAATCACTTTTCCTGAGCAGTTTAATATCCGAAAAACACGTCAAAAGGGCATTTATTGTGAAAACTGCTTGTGCGTGTGTGAGCGCTTACTGTAGATGCATGTGTTGAATGAATGCTGCAATGTTACCAAATAAATTGGAGCTGGTAGCCAGCTAAAAATGAGCAGTACAAATAGGAAGATGAACACAGTGTCGGATGTTCAATAAAATATGGACTTCAAAGTATTTTGTTCACAGAAATCGCCCGTAAAGCCGTGTGTTTAGTTAGTAAAGCCAAACCCGTGTGTTAAGTCAGTCAAGCCAAAAATAAGGAGGAAGCGAAATTAAAGTACATTTCAAAGTACATTTGTTGTAAGGGGGGGGAACCCAACGTCGATGCTTAAAGCACCTCAACGTTGCGGATTGGTTGGAACCACGCTGTACCTTCGACTGACTTTGAGTCGGAACACCACCAAACTCCGGCTGCCGTTGCTGGACAATCCTCCTCCTCCACTCATGATGGGAGCACCCCAACATCGTAGCAAATCCCTTTCTTTGCAAACGTGCTACATCAGAGTTCTCCATAGGCCCCCGGCTTCCGGCTAAACAGCCTCCTAGTGAGATATTGCGGCCGGCTTGTTTTCATATTAAACTAAATGTTATGTCTAGAAATCCGCTCCGTGTTTTCTGCTTCCATTGGTTCTAAACCCACCAACATCGGAGGGTTTACAAATACTTAAGAATGAGATTAAAATGAGATTCTTTTTTTATTTGATGGGATTTATTAGTTAACCTAGTCAATACACATGTTCAGTGCACTTGGTACAGATACAGACAGGTTTTCAAAGTAGTTTTACTTATTCTCTTTATTGAAAACCAACTGCACAATCTGTATTTCTGTTGTGTACACGGTGAATTCGATAAGGGTTTTATTCACGCAACATTTGTAGATGCATTGTTACGAAGCGTACATTAGACCACAAGCGGCACGTAGACACAGCAGTGTGTTGTATCTTCCCCTGTTGCGTGTGCACTCCCGCTCCTGCAGGACGGCCTACCTGGGCCTGACGCTGAGCCTGCGCAGCGTCTCCTTCCTGGTGTGCATCCCGGGGTTCCTCCTCCTCCGGCAGCAGGTGAGGAAGGAGCGGAGGAACGCCGTCCGCGGGGCCCTGGCCAACGGCGGAGCGGAGATGGAGGCCCTGGGCAGGGACGAGCGCCACGACGCGGACCGGGAGACGCGTCTGTGACATCTCCATCCATACTGATGCCACTTATGCATACTCTGCCTATCACCCTCTTTCTCTCCCTCTGTCTCTCTGACACACACACACACACACACACACATATGCAGATACAGATACAGACACAGATGCGCGTGAGCACACACACACACACACACACAAGTGTATATATATACAAATGTTATCATACAAAAACAACGTGCAGGGAATCACAGTCTGTGACTGATCATCTCCTAAGAATAGACTACTACAGGGTCCACAACATGGATCGATGGACCTACACTAGGTTTTGAGAAACCGAGGGTTATATTTATGTTTTTTTTATATGACTCAATTATATGTTAATGCCGTTGTTGGAGGGTTTATTTTTCTCTTTGTAACTGAAATGTATTAACATTTCCCAATCATAGATGGGAGACATTTGATTGGTCAACTGCTGAAAACCATTTTTGCTCTGAACACCAGCACTTTTTTGCTTTCCGTATTTGTATGTTTTCTTCCTATAGCCCTTGTCCCTGGAGACAAGACAACCCACAAAAAGGTACAACTTTGAGGGTAAAATGTATTCAAACTAAAAGTCTGATAGTTTGCAAGGCTGACTTAAGGGTTACAGGGAGAAAATAGGCAAATGGTGAAGAATGAACATATTGTTAAGATATGTGTGTAATTGAACATGTCTTTCAATAACGTCTCAAGTAAGTCGGTTGTTGTCTGGAGAACTGTGCCTCAAGTCTTAAACTGTTACCTCTAAACAATTTTGTCGTTTTGTTAGTACAAAGTATTTTTGTTGATGTTAAATGTCTATATTATTGATAGGAATAGTATTTCACTTTAGGTTTTATAACATTACATTTAACAGAAAGACTGTGACTGTGTTTTTCTACAATTGTATAAAACTTGTTTGTGTTTCATTTTTTCTGACATAAGACTTTTGTTAACTTACTCTCAGCTCTTTGATGACCTTACGGGAAAACATTTGATGTGCCCTTTTGATCATGTTAATGTGTCCTGTTGTTATTTATACAAAGCAGTCTAACAAGAACATATTTTAGAGAATAATGGTTTTGTAAAAGGTAACTACTACTACAACGGACATGGACAGAATTATACAAAACAAATTGCAGTCCAGCAATTTTGGACCATGCCACTGTGTAACAGCCCTCGAAGTTCAGCTTAGACTGAAGTTGCTCTATAAAACAGCAAGGAAAAAAAAGAAATGTATCAGGGTTTTGTATAAATATTTTTGCGTGAAACGGATTTTTTGTTTAGAAGGACACATGGTCTTACGTGGAGTAGTTCTCGTGTAATGGCCGTGGAGAGCAGAGATCTTCTTTTTATTACTTTTTATTTTTGTGACAATGATTGAATTAGTGTACTTTGCACAATGGTTGTTGGGGAATCAGGCCTAAAGCGCAGTGAGTGTGAAAGTATTACCAAAACAAGTGTGCTTTTCACAAAACGAAATGTAACCTTACCTTCCACTCAACCATATCCATTTCAGTGCTCACACATTTTCATATCTTTAGCCATGTTGTGTCGTATGTCTGTATATGTTAACAAGGATGGTCACATGTTCTTGTATTTGTGTGTAGGTTGTGTTTCTATGTTGTCATTTTAAAAATGCCATCCTGTGGCAAATTACACGAACAAGAAATATCCATGTCGATTCTCAGGTGTATTATCAACAGAGAGCTTCATTATTGATTCACTAAAAAGGTTTACTGTAAGTAAAGTTAATTGCTTTATAGAACATAAAATGTCTGCATACCAACAACATATGTATATTTGGTGCGGATATATTTTATTTAAAAGCTACATCCCCTAACCCACAATTAATTAGCAGTATTGTGGAATAGAACTCCTCATGTGTCTTGGCTGAGTAGGCTTTTGTATACCAACATATGTATACTTTTGTATAGATACCTTTATTTTAAGTCACAAATGGCCAGGTGAGCAGCAACAAGTGACAAAGAAACCCTGTCATCGCAGAAACCAATATCTCTGTAATGTTAGCCATTTCTGACTTGCATGTAAAATAACTAGAATGTAGTTAATTTGATTGGATTATTTTTGTACATTTTAAGAAAATACCTCTTGACTGTAATATAAAATGTACAATCCAATCAAGTTTTGGTGTTTGGGACTCAATTGTTTTGGAAGAGAACTTATGAATTCTCAAGCTTACTCAACATGACGTAGTATTCAAGGAAGGAATTCCTCCCATTTTATATTTGGATCACTGACAAAAAGCTTAAATGTAGAACTGCTGACTACCGATACGGTAACACTTTACATTACAGTGTACTTGTTAATTAATTATACAAGTAATGTAATAATCGATGTAGCTACAAGTTATATCGTTTTATTAATATGTTTTTACATTATGGAACAACCTGTAACTACACAGTGTAATTACGTATGTGTAATAGGAAAATATTGTTATACATGTATAAAAGGAACATGTTACATGGAATTGGAACTCTTGTTACATGTTAAACAAGTTAACATTTTCACGTAGCTTGTTGCAAGTTTGCTGCATATGTGTGTAACAACTCCTGTTAAATAACACAATCTAGTTACATGAAACAGGGAACTCTGCTAATATACAACTTAATACATACTATGACCTCATAATTGCATTGTTACTACATAATGTTGATCGTGAATAAGCACTGTAAAGTGAGGTGTAATACTGCTTTACAGCATGTGTTACTACCCTACTCATAATTGCATTGTAACTACATATTCACAGGAATAACATATAGTATAATAATATGTGAGCAAAAAGACAAGGTATTCGTCCACTACATTTATTTATACAGTGAAACAATACCTCTGCATGCTTGAGCATGCAGAAATGCAGAATATTTAATGTATTTATTCAACAGGCTACTTTGTTCATTCAACATACTACTATTTTGATAAAAAAAGCATACAATCTAACAAAGATGTTGAAAAACAGAATTACACTTAGACAGTACAAGTGGTAAGATAATATGAAAAAAAAAGAAAACACCAATAACGTAAATATGAAGCAAGGGGTTTCAATAAAGATTTTAAGGTACATATATTAATAGTTTGGGTAAGGTTGTTTTGTGATCATGAAGTATTTTGTACATTTACTCTTGTGCATGTACAATTTTGGACCAACAGACATAAGCTAACATGGAGAACACACTTCATCAAGAAGACTGTGACTCTTTAAACTGAGCCACTGACACACAGGAACACCAACATCCTGCTCATATGCACTACTGGATTGATGGACAATGTGTATGTAACAAGGTCCATGCTGCACGCTACCTAGGTGCCTGCCACACTCCACCTTGGTAGCTTTTACTGGGCTCCTCCATAACAAGGACACAGGGTCATGATGTTGGTGCCGGTTTATTGCCAAGGTTGAGTATAATGATACAGAGCAGGAGGAGTAACATGCTGCCATGTAGGAGAGCTCCCTGAGTGTGTGTGGTGATGGCTGGTTTAACCTGGGCATAACCTGGGCATAATAGGTGTGCAGCCTCACCCAGCCTCAAAGTCCAATCAGTCTGACTCTAGCCAGGTGAGGCTCATGGTCATGTTAAATATATTCATTCATCTAAATTATTTTTTTGTCCGGAAAGATTTTTATTTGGTGGTCCATGAAATTGTCCATTTTGGTGTCTGCCGAATCATTTTCCATATAGAAATACTTTTATTCACCCAAATCCACGTAATCTTTAATGTAGTGACAATAAAGCGAAATTTGTTTATGAAATGCTTCCAATTTTCTGGACCATATTTTCATTTTGTATTTTAACAACCTGGTTTTGCTTTCTCCAGGCGTCTCCACAGTGCCAAATGTTGGGTGTTTTCCGACTCTAGACGTACAAACCAGAAAACACTCCAAAAAGTGCAAAAATGCATACATTTCATCTGCATAAATCCTGCAGTAGTTTGTAAACTTTGATGGATCGACAGATCGATAGATAAAGGTAGATAGCACCTTTTTAACACAAAGAGCCCAACCCTGGTCCAAACTCAAGCAGCCTTAAAACCCCATTTAATGGGAAATTGAGTATTTGTGTACATTTGCATTTCACATCAAAAGTCATGATCTTCACATTGCTAGCTTTAGCTCAGAGAGCTTTTCCTCCTTGTAATCTATTTTGAAGGCAAATGAGCTTAAGGTCATAGCAGGGTTTTCTTTTTGAGTTCAACATCTTCAAGTTTTAAATCGACTGCATTCATATAGTGCTTTTTAGACCAGTTACCACACTGCTTTACAATTACAGAGATTTTGAGTTCTTTATTAAAGCCCCTTTTTTGTTACGTTTCCTCCTGAATCAGATAAATCCTGCAGTAGTACACTTTGTTTGATAGATAAATAGCAGGTAGTAGATAGCAGGGTATTCACCTTGTTAACACAAATAACCAAACCGCAGCAGCCTAAAGACCTGCACCGTGCAGCCGGACACGTGTAGAATGGCAACATCTTGAAGAACCTCATTAGAAGGGACACATTTAATGGGAAATGGGGTATTTGTGAACATTTACATTTTCTCTCAGAGAGCTTTTCCTCCTATTACTATTTTGAAGGCAAATTAGCTTAAATGGGTGATATTATGATGGATAGATTAGTCTATCAGCCTACCCAGTGGACTGTAGCAGGTCTATTTGTAGAGGCTAATTACCTTTCAAAGAGACAGAAGGATTTAAAATGTAAAATAAATCCTTCAACCACCCGCCATCTTTCATATATACATATCATATATCATATATTAAAAAGTAGAAATAACACATCTAGGTGGCAACCTGTGTATTTCTATGATAAGGGTGAAATATGATTTTATTTGGATATGTGTAATGATCCCTAATCAACCTGGAATGATATACACACCAACAGGCAGGCTGACAGACAGCCAAGCAGTCAGACATGAAATTTGGAATTGATGAATGTACTTCCTTAATTTTGCATTCCAAATGTGAGACAGCTGCAGATGGAAGGAGTTGGGAGGAAGGTATTTAGGTAGCGACAGACGTAGCCAGTAATCAAAATGTCTCATTGATAGCTCAACAAGGAAAACCAAAGGTAAGTCTGTTTATATTAGAATATTTTTTGCCCACTACCGCCAGCACTGCTTAATAGAAACACCCAAAACCTGGATTGATGCGCAGAGCTACTGCAGAGCGAGAGGTTTTGACCTGGCCACCATCCCTTGGTCGCCAACCAAGGTTCAGTGTGGACAGGCCTTTATCCTGGTGGTCCTCAGATGTGGTATTGGTCCCTGGCCGACCATCATTTCACAAATCATCATTTTACAAAGAGGGCGAGAGAAATTACAGAAATTTCAACTTAGGTTCGGGTCTGAAATTCACAACCACTACCTATAATGGCAAGTGGTACTCTGTCTCTGACCTTACTAGAACACGCTATTTCATGTGTAATGATGGAAAGGAACATGCTGCTACAGGTATACACAAACTAATGTTGATAAGGACCATACATTTAAAAACAACATGATTATACACATGATCAGAGTCAAACATGTTTTGAATAACGTATTTTTTCTTCAGCTAACAAACAAGGTGGAGACAGATAGGTCCTAGTCACCAAATCCATGAGAGCAGCTGAGGCGCGGGAGTACTGCAGGATACACCACACAGACCTAGTCAGCATCAGGAACCCAGCAGAGGACCAGGTGGTCCATGAGACAGCCGGTAGTTATGATGTCTGGATTGGCCTCTTCAGAGACACATGGAGGTGGTCAGATGGGCGTTACTCCTCCTTCAGATTCTGGAAGACAAATGCGCTACATGTTAACAAGGAGGAACACTGCGGAGCCATGGTTGAGACGGAGGCAGGAAGATGGATACCAATGATGTGTGAATTGAAGAAACCTTTCCTCTGTACCTGTAAGCAGACATCCGTGTTTTGGGTTTGGTTGTGAACAATGTTTTGTTTTATTTTATTTTGCAATAAATGTGGGAAACAATTTTTTAGTACCGTCCCATTAGTCCATCCCATTCGTCCATCCCATTAGTCCATCCCATTCGTCCATCCCATTAGTCCATCCCATTCGTCCATCCCATTCGTCACATTCCCGATACACATGTATCGGGAATGTGACAGACGGGTGTGTGTGTGTGTGTGTGTGTGTGTGTGTGTGTGTGTGTTTGTGTGAGTGTGTGTGTGTGAGTGTGTGTGTGTGAGAGATAGTGAGTGTGAAAAAAAGAAAAACAAAAAAAAACAATA
>JAOPJO010000054.1:12876305-12887636 GCA_027123675.1 Molva macrophthalma | reverse complement strand
CACACACACACACACACACACACACACACACACACACACACACACACACACACACACACACACACACACACCTTGTTCCTTGTCCTCTTCCTGATTCAGTGATTGAGGCCCAGCTGAGAGGGGGTCGTGTGGTTAACCCTAAGGGCTGGCAGAGCCACCTGTCCATGCTGTAATGACTGGGCCCAATCACTGACTGTTGGGGAAGAGAGGAGAGTGAAAGAACATGACTAGCCCTGCAACAGACACACTCATGAGACCAAGATTACTGGGGCCCTCTGAATATATATATTCTGTTGTATCAGTTATCTGTTCTATCTCTATTTTATCATTGGCCGTACATATTTGTAAAGGTTTTTATATTTTATATCTGCAACAAAATCTATGGCCAAAAGTTGTAACCATTTAGATTGAGATCTCATTTGTTGCCCGTTTATAATGGAGTCCATTCATCATTCAGCCACTGGACAATGGCAAGCCAGACAAAAGACTCACTATTAAGATTCTTATTGAGATTATTTCCTTGATTCCTTAGAGTTTTGCTGTGTTTTATTATATATATGTGTGTGTACTAGCGATAACTTGCAATATAAGGCAGCAAATATTCAGCATAATGGCCCTAGCAATGTTATTGTGTCACACTTTTTTTTATTGTGCAAATATAAGCTGAGATAGGCCATTACAGCAATAAAGGGGTGAATTCAATAAAGTTAGTTAAATATAGAGAAGGAATAGAAAATGCAGTAGTTTGTACCGAGCATGCTGACATGGTGCTCACAGCCATTTTCTCTGGTGGCATTTGGTTCTCTGTTTTATACAATTTCTTAAGTCACTCTTGGCAAACTCTTAAGTTGTATAATAAATGTAGCTGTGAAATAAATCCTGAAAAACATAAATTAGGCATTATATTAATAAATTAAAATATATAAATTAGTCAATATAGTTTAAAAAAAAAAAAGGTTTTATTTTCAAAAGGATATTTTTCAAAATAACAGCTTTTATTCATTTCATGGGACCCCAGGTCAAATTTCCACATTATTTTTTTTCAGGGGACTTTTATTTCATATGCAGCATTTATTTCATAATGACTCATTTATAGCCCAGCTCTTTTTATTTCCATCTGTTCCATTCAATTGAGTGCAGCCTGGTAATCTCAGACCAAAGCAACAACACCAGAGCAGCACGGACCACTTGCCCACACTCCAGCATAGACTGGGATGATCATGCGCCTGGCCCCACCCACTAGGCGACAATCCCGCCGATAATGAGTCTGCTGGCTCGGTCGGGGAGAGGAGTGGCGATCAGGACTGAAGTCACCTCAGATTGTACTGTAGTTTGGGGTCTCAAGACACGCGATTTGGCCATCCCCGTAGAGTCGGTAGGGCAAAGATTTTTTCAAACCTGTTCGATATTGTCGGGCCCGACTTGGCATAGTGTGTGAGATTTGGCGAGTTGTCAGAGAAAGCGCTGCGCTAATAAGCGAACAGTATTGCCTTTATGTGTGAACCCCTTAATGTCCCAGTCACCTAGTGTGGACCAAACGACCCAACGACAAGGCAAGAATGATCATCAAGACCCTTTGTGTAGTGTGCATTGCCGTTATCCGCCCCGGCTTTTAAGAGTCGGCTAGTGGGCAGGAGCCCCACCAGCACAAGAAGAAGAAGAGAGCGTGATTGTAGTCCGCCGACTTCCGGGTTTCCCGAAGGTGTCACGTGTTTCCGGTTCACACATCTGCTGCCGCCCTAGTAGTATCCGTAGACATGGTAGTACCATGGTTTATATGGTCTATCCATGTATAGACCATTCTTGTATATTCCATGCTATTCTGGTGCTGCAGCTTTGGTCTGAATCGATGAGATAACCATGCCATGCTCATTTAATATAACGGACGGAAATAAAAATAGCTTGGTAGTTGATGTGGCATTATGAAATAAGTCCCTGAAATGAATAAAAGTAGTCCTTTTTAAATAACATTCACTTATTGAACTATATTGACTAATTTATGTATTTATATTTATATTCTTAACATATCTATTTATATATTTACCGCATCATTTATTTCATAGTCATATTTATTTGACTTAAATGGCATTCCATACTGTCTGGATTCGGAATCACCAAATATACCGCTAGGGGTTCTCCTTCTCAGACACATCCATACACACTGGCACTTAGCCTTTAGCTTGTCCCTGGTCTCTGTCTCTTCATCCATCAGCTTTGTCACTGTGCTTCTACTGCTGGTTGGGGGGGGCTGTATTTTTGAGTCCTACCTACTCACATTGATTTTGTGCGTGACCCCATCATATCGCTATGTCCACAGCTCACTGTGGTCCTGTATCTTTTCCCGTGGATGTTCCTTTTCTAATTTCTGTCACTCCGTTCGCTAGGTGTGTTGTGCTTTCCCATTGGCTGTTTGACGTCAATGTTTGCTTTGCTGTGTTTGCGCTTTATTTATTCACACACCACCACCATCACACACAGTCTATTCTGATCTCTTTCTTGCATGATGCACACCCGCATATGCATCAGTGGCACACACACTATCTTTATTGTATTTTTTTGTACTCAATACTCACAATTAAATGTTGGCCACAAATTGTCAATCGCCTTTTTAAAGTTGTTATTAAGGCAGACAATACACACACAAACACACATACACTGTGGGGGGTGTAATTTAGGGTCCTTTGTACACAAGAATTAATTGCGAAACCTCGCACCTGTTCTATGGCTTTGGGTTCTCCATTAATTGAGCAAAACACGCCTCTTAGCTCTCCCACTATTTCACTCGGACCTGCTGTGTCTGTCACCGTCTCTAACCATTTACCCGCAGTGCTGCTTGGCTTTGCTGTATTTATTATTATGATTTTCTTTGTTTTACTTTCATTTTCCCTTTGCTGTGTTCGTTGTAATCATGACCTCTCGCTGTTTTAATTTCAGATTTGCATATCCACTTCCACCCCCTTATTTGCATACAGCAAGAATGGCGAGCGGGCATCCCACAGACAAATTCAGTTTCATGTATCAACCAGACACGCACAAGAGGTACGGGGCACTCATCCACACGCAAACACTCGCACACATGAGCATAAACAAACACACACATTGAAAGGTAAGTTTTTAAATAGAAATGTGCATGGGGTGCTTTCTATCCCATAATGATCCAGTGGGGAGAATGGCCTTGTGGGAGGTAAATGGCTGTCAAGTCTAAGTTGGTGTACATTTGTTGTCACGGTTGTGATTTTATTTATCATTAAAACATTTTACATTTAGAAACTTAACTTGCTATCCCATTCTAACCAAATGCGCATACTAAAAAAGGTGTCTGTTTGCAGGTAAAGCATTTCAATTTTGCATTATTTTGGTCTTGCATGTGTGACAAGACAAGTATTTGCTAATCAAGTTTAATCCAGAATCAAATGATTTTTTTTTTTAGATCTCAGGAAAAAGTTGTAGGGTCAATGTGGATTCTACCACCAGCAGTAACAAAATAAAGTCAAATTAAGCTCTCAACCTCATTAGCAGCATTATGCAACAAAATGCATGCAATGCCAGCCTTTTCCTTCCCTGTTCTACTCCTGGCTTGAAAAGCTGAGGGTGGACTGAATCATTTGGGTGAAGGAAAAAGACCAGCAACAGATTAGGTCATCACTAGATCACTTAATCTCCAGACGCGTGGAACGACTCCTCATGACGTTGCAGAATTATGTTAATAGACCTATAATGTTTGGTTTTGTTATGATAAATCATGTTTATGCGCATAGTCTGATTACCTTTGGCTTTTTGAATCTAGAAAAGAGCAAGCACAGTGGTCAGGGCTAGTCCCCTTGTTGTATTTAGTAGCAGTTGTCTGCACTAAAACAAATATTTGGAACAAGGAGATATCTGTAAAATGGCTCTACACTGTATAATAAAGTAGGGGTCTAACATAACAGTGAATGAATGGCCTTAACAAACGTGTGCATGTTGTACCTCAGCAAGCGTAGCATACAAAACCAAATCACTTTTGTGCCACAAAGTGTTTTGAGGCTTGCAAAGTGTTTTGTATCCTTAATCATCCGCAGTTGGCAAAACAGTGGTCTTGCCAGCCCTGTCTATATGATTTAAGGTTGTCAGGAATGTGTTGTTTTCTTCCTCAGAGACTTGTACACAGCCACACTTCCTCGTGGCAACGTGATTGTGGTTTACAAACTGCACAGTCTATGTTTTATGTTTTTTTGTCTAATCCCAGTATTCATGCTAGATTCTTTTATTTTTTATTTTGGCTGGGCAACTTGGCCAGACATGCTTCAAACACGATGGGTAAAGAAGACATTGTGATGGCGCAGGTTTCACTACTATAAACCAAAGGAGTCTATTCATATGATCTTATAGCCTGTTGGCTGGTTTTCTGTACTGAATTTCTTTTTTTAATATTTAAAGATGATATTTTGTGAGGTGTGCTTACGTAAATCTGTTCAAAATACCTTTTGAATTCAACTCTTACCCCACTGTCAGTGTACACAAGGTACAATACAAGCACCTCCAAATCACAAAGAAACCCTACGGACACCAGCATGTTAGGGGTCGCAGTGCTGCATCACAGTGTACCTCGGAGTTCTTACTCACATTCTTAGGAAATGCGAATACATGTGATGCATATGAACATATGTACCTCGATAATTATCCATAAAGTTTCTATATTTCTATTTCTCTATCTTCATACTTTTCTTACCCCCATCTCCTCATCTCCCACTCCATCTCTCTCCCCCTGCCCCCGTCTCTCTCTCTCCCTCAGTAAGAACAGGTTAGCTGCGGGTATGAATCCAGTCTACAGTCCTGTACAGCCCGGTGCTCCCTATGGAAACCCTAAGAACATGGCATTCGCAGGTACTGATCACAACCATGCATGACTCCTGACCCTACTGCTGTGATGTCATGTGAGCTTAATGTTATTTCCTGGTGCGAAGGCTGGATGTCATTTATAAATGAGATTAATAGGTATCTCGTGTGTGAAGCAGCTTTGATCAATCGCAGTGGGAAAGAAACTCGACAACAAAGGGCTGGTTTCCCTCTTTCATTTAATTTGAGGTGGAAATAAATCAGAATTTTCTTTTTGTCTTTCTTTAGTCAATTAAGAAAGGGTGTAGGCTGTAGTAGCATCTAACATGTGCAGTGAGAAATTGCTCCACGAAGATCAAGACTTCACACAAACGTGTGTAGTCGATAAACGCATCATTCAATTAATGTAAGTAGTTACTCGAATCGAGTGCAATTAAAAAAATCTGAACACAAAGATAGACAAGGTACTGACCAGAGGATCTTGTAGCAAGACATGGCACAGTGGTGAATAGATGTCTACTCCGGGGCAGATTAACATGTTGTTGGGAAGTGTGACACTAACATAAGCTTGAATTCAACACTTTCTCACCCAGAGGGCGTTCGTCAGCAAGTTTGAAGGTTTCCACTCCAGACGCCATGAGATGTATAGAGGCAGACTCTAGAAGGAGTGAGGCCCATGATTACAGACCAGCAACCTGTCACCAAAGTCCACCAATTATAGCAGGGCTTCAGTCTTCAGTCTCTCCTCCCTCAAACACACACACTGCCTTTCTCTCCTGCAGGTCTGCCTCTCTTCAGTCCCCCCTCCCCCCCCTCCCCTTGTCTCGCACGATTCTGCTTTGTTTGCTTTGTTTGGGATTAATGGAGTGCAAGTATGTGCGCGCACTTGCCTGCACCTCTCTAGTGTGCCGTTATTGTTCCTTGGTTTATTCCCTCTTCTGCGCCACATTGGAAGGTAGTCCCGGAGCCCTAGGTGCGAGGAATTCAACAGACCTATTTTATTAGTTCAAATATGTGCCGTCTTTCATCTTGCTCAAAAGCTGAACAGCGTGTGTAAGTGCGCAGGCTGTGTTTCTCTTCTTTTGTTTGTGTTTGCTGTTTTTGTCTGTTTCTGTGGTATTCATTCTCCCCCACTCCTCTCTGTCTTTGTCATAAAGGTTATCCAGGAGGATATCCTGCCGCTGCCCCAACCTACACACCTAACCTCTATCAAACAGGCAGTCCTGGGTATCCACCAGGTAACAAACGCATGCCAACGCAGACACGCATCCCACATAGTTGAATTGTGAACCCCAACAACCAACCATTTACTGATAAGATATAGGGTATAAAATGTTTTGAGGACAGATCGGTCCTCAATTTAAACGTAATTCAAATGCAGGCCTAAAAAAACAACATTTGACTTGCCTGAAAAGGGTTAAAGTGTAGTGACTGAATTAATGGTATTTTTAAGCGACTGGAATACATGCCATTTTAAGCTTCTTACAAGCTTGCCTGAGAACAAATATGTTGGTTTTGTTGCTGGCACTTTATTTATATATATATATATATATTTTTTTTTTTTTTATGTCGTATCAGTAGCAAAACATGTTTGGCCACAGGCTATATGCATGGAATGGATCACATAGTTTGTAAACATGAATTACAAATGGGAGCCCTGCCTGCAGGCCATTGGTGACGTTCAAATGGGAACCTAGCTAACTAGCAGCTGCTGCTGCTAGCTATAGAGAGAGACACACACACACACACACACACACTGTTGGGGCTCAGTGTCTAGCCTCTGCAGGAGAATGTGATGCAGAAACAGGAGAATGTTTCTGTGTATATCTGCTTGGCAGGGGGGTTGCAGCTATTCAGCTTAGGCCCAAATGGAGGCTTTATTTAATAGAATTGGTTCAGAAAAATTCTGTTTTATGAATTACTCATTTGTATTCATGATTCTGGATCCACACAATTCTGCATGATTTCGATAGGATATGAAATATGATAACCATGATAGTAAATCGGATAACCAAAAAAATCGTTCAATCAATTTTACATATTACATTTCACTTTTCAATCCTTTGCCTTCAGTTCAGTCGCTACCCGCCATGGTGATGCGACAAAAATAATTCAATAATTCTTAAATTTGGCCCTTGTAAAAACAAAGGGTCTATTGGAACAATCGATCGTCGTGCTCTTCCCATTTCATCCACGCTGTGTTTCGATTTGCCTCTCTCTCAAACATCCTGTTAAGTGCTACATATATTATGAATTCAAATACATTTTGTGGCCAGGCCTGGACTCAATCCACCACGCACGCAAGATAGGTTATTCTATGTCATTACTTCTTAAGAACATTCCTAAGGAAAATAACTGCTTTTCAATCGTTGTGTTTGCCTTTGTGTTATCGTCCCAAAGCATTGTCCTCCTATTCCCGCTTGCATGTTGGAGTGCGGAATGTGTATGTGAGAGAATGTGTGCAGACCACGACACATGCAGCGGCTCCACCATCTCTTTGTTCCCTTGTCCTTGTGTGAGAGAGAGAGAGAGAGAGAGAGAGCTTTCATAAGCTCCCCAGCATATCTAGCTAGTAGCATGTTTGACCTTCAAGCTCCCCCAAGTGGCTGTTGGGTAGTACTACAACAGTGGAGTCACCTCTGTAGTCTAAAATGGATGCACCCCACTGGCTGGTTTCAAAAGGGGATGTTTTACTGTGTCAGGTTAGCATAGCATTTAACTGATGGGATGCTGTGTTGTACAGCCAGCAGGAGCAATGCACATCCTTTGTCACTATTTCATATTTCAGGCATTTGTTTTCTTTGAAATGTAGTCTAGCCCAAACATTGTTAATTTGAGGCTAAGTTGTAGAGATGGCAGGATAAGGCATCTATGTTTTAAGGCTTTTTTAAGGCATCTGATTTTAATGCAATCTAGTGGATAAATATGACAACTCGTTATACCCCTAAAGTTGCTGTTTACCCAAGCCTTTTGCAATGGATACAGGGGATTGTTATGTCAATTCTACAAAACTATGATGAAACAAGGCTACTCAATGTTGGAAAGTCAGCTGGCAATGATGTGTTAGTGTCGGGTTTCATGTTAGAAAATATGTATTGCAATTCTGTCTTAATGAATTGCTCCAGTCAGAAAGGCCCAATGTCTGCAGTGATAAATCAATTGTGACTAGATCGCAAAAAGTTATTAAACTATACGCATTCAGCCGTCAGTCGTTTGATTAATGTCAGTCCTCGCATACCACACCCTTTCTGTAACATCCCCATTCCACACACTTTTGTGTTCTCTCGTACCAACCACAACGTCCCATAGTCGCCTACCACACACCTGTTGGTGATTGTGTTTCTGCCGTCCACTCCAGGATACACTGCGGCAGGTACCCCATACAAAGTGCCTCCCAACCAGTCGAATGGGGCTCCTCCGCCCTACACCCCCTCCCCGTCCCCCTACCAGACGGCCATGTACCCCATCCGCAGTGCCTACCCCCAGCAGAACCTCTACACTCAGGTAGGACCAGCCCCTTGCCTCGGTGCACTCCAACACCCCTGCTGCTTTGATTGTGGTTGATGTATGAAGTGCGCTCTGCACTGGTAGCACTGGTAGAATTGAAATGGCCATCACGGCTAAATGATTAATATCAGGGTGCATGGAACAGACGCACGTCTTTCCTGTTGTTGTTTTCTTTTTAATACGTGCACAAAGTATGTTTTTAAATGTAAAAGTTCTAATGAAATATGGTGTGATGTCCTCCTCGGTCCACCAGGGGGCGTACTACACCCAGCCGGTGTACGCCGCTCAGCCCCATGTGATCCACCACACCACGGTGGTACAGCCCAACAGCATCCCCTCCGCCCTCTACCCCGCACCCGTGCCTGCCCAGCGCAACAACGGCATGGCGGCCATGGGCATGGTCGCTGGGACAACCATGGCTATGAGCGCAGGTAAGAGGAACCAGGAACCACTGTTAAGAGTTTGGGTTCAGTTTTCGGTGGTGGGGATGATGACCAATCCGTTACAGCAGCAACAGCAGAAGCTTTTTGTATGGTTTGAGAGTCGCAGAATCCCAGCTAGTTTGAGGTCTATGTGCGCAAGCGAATTACTCTTCCTTCCTTTCGACATACAATAACATGTAATTCAGCCTTTTTCTCAGTGCTCTTACGGTGTCCCCTGAACCCCTTTGTGCAGGAACCCTGCTGACCACACCACAGCACCCTCCCCTTGGAGCACACCCAGTCACCGTGCCAACCTACCGGCCCCAGGGGACACCTGGCTACAGCTACGTGCCCCCCCACTGGTAGAGCCCGCCCATCATGTGAGTGACGGAACCATTCCATTTGGCAGATTCGAAATCAATCCTCCATCTTCTTTTGCACTTAAGTTGAATGCACGATTCTCTCCTTCATTCATCATCATTAAAATAACACTGCAGAAATTAAAAGGAAAAACAATCAGTAGATAAAAACAGGATTGTACAGCAGTGTTGTCTGCAGGCTCTGGATCAGGCCGGGTAAGTTTAGGGCTGTAACCTCAATTGTGAATAGTCTAAACATCGTTCCGAGTCGACTCAAATTCTCAAACACAAAAATAATAATAATCTAACTACATTTCACGCACTTAAACCTGACAGATGACTTTGCCATATTTAACTAATTCCACTCACATGATGGCTCTTAGATCATATAGGTAGGCTATAGATCTGATATCCGATATCTTCTAATACATCAATTACATTAGGCTGTTAGAGAAAAAAATAGTTATTTTACATCTAATGAGAGAGCAACAAATAAAAATGTTTAGTTTTCTAAAACTAGCTGTGCATGTTAACTCTATATTCCCGCTGAGTTTTAAAGTGATCTTAAGTGGGAATGAATAGGAGAATCCGCGGTCCAAGTCTAGCGTTGTTAGCTAAAACCTGAATTGCTGAAACAATGGGGTTAAGAGAGGGGTTCCCCGGTCCTTCATAGCTGGTTTACATTAATTAGCCTACGATTTATTGTATTAAACTATATTATACTATATTAGGCTAAAGGTAGTTTATATTTTATGTCAAATTGCATGCAGATGAAAGGCATGCACATTATTGTGAACAGTTCATTTGTTTGTAGAGGCCATTTAAAGGAGGCACCGCCCCCCACCTATAGACCGCTGCGGTAAGATGGCAGCCTGATAAGATGGCAGCCTGAATTAACTTCGAGCCAGCCCTACGGCCTAGATACCTCTTTTTCCCCAGTCTAAACGGTCTGTCTATCAGCTGTGTAAAAAGGGCCTTGTAAACTTGGATATTTCCAAAATGTGCCGGTATTATGGTCTTCGGCTTGCTATTTGCTTTGTTCCTGCGTTGAATCCAAACCTCCAATTGTTCCGTCCTTTCCCCTCTTTTCTGTCAGATCTGGAGTCCGCCATCGTATGCAACTGCTCACATCTGTCATGGGCTCTCAACAGGTACCATGGAAACTCGGCACCTGTCTGCAAGAACAAAACTAAAGTGCAACAGCCACTTTACACTTAATGTTATTATTATGCGACATTCTGTAATGTTTTTACAAAAGCTGCTTTTATTTTGTTATTTCCTCTGTCTATTTGCCAACCAGTCATTATTTTTTTATTTTACTTTTCTTTCCTAGTATTTCATTTACATTTTTTTTTGTTTTTTTATTTTCTCACTTGTGTCTGCGATTGGAACTCCAGAAGGACTCTTGACCAATCATGGGTGTTCGTCGCTGCCGTTTCTGTCTTGTGCTACTGTGTGTGGCTCCGCCCCCTTTGCTCAGTTGACTGGACTTTCATTGGGCACAACATTCGTGGTCATAATCCAATTACCAGTCACTACCACAAGCCGCAATTATGCTCGCCATCAACTTATGCTGCCAAATTTTCTAACAACTAGATATCAGCACAGGGTTTTAACAAAATTAGGATTTATTTTCTCATTCTTTTTCTGCTGTTTATATTCCTCGTCCTTAACTATGCCCAATAGCCTTGGCTTAGTTGTCCCCCCACCCCCTGCCCATTTTCCCACCCTTCTCCTCAACCCATTACAATGTTTCGACTTGGTACGTCAAGTCTCAGTTGTGTTCCACTCGTCTGCTACTAGGGCTGTCTTCCAGCTTTACTCTGTCTGTCCGTCAGCTGTACTTTCATATCGATTGGTCCTCCTCCACACGTGTGTTTTAAGACCGCTTAGCTACTGGTACCCATCCATACACCCACCATGTATGTTCCCATTTGTTCACACGAGCATACTCACTATAGTGCGTACTAAACACATCCATACTATGCAGGCTAGGATGTCGTGACGCTGTACCCTAACACCCTTAGGCAACACGCCGGAGCTGGTCTGCTCACGGCAGCTTGTCATGTGGCCAACGTAGGCCCATTTTAATTCTAAAATGTGAAAACTATGTACAACAATCGTGTCAACAATACATTCACATGTACACATACACATGTGCACACACACACACACACACACACACACACACACACACACACACACACACACACACACACACACACACA
>JAOPJO010000054.1:12858116-12869230 GCA_027123675.1 Molva macrophthalma | reverse complement strand
CTCTCTCTCTCTCTCTCTCTCTCTCTCTCTCTCTCTCTCTCTCTCTCTCTCTCTCTCTCTCTCTCTCTCCATCATTTCTCTTCGTCTCTATTTATTTGTGTCTGTGATTCATCTTCTTGAATGGATGAAAGGTGGTGCATTGACTACATTTGGCACATCATGTTGATTTGTGACCACCACTCCAATCCTGCATCAGCGCACACGCACACGCACACAGAGTTAAATTAATTCGATGTGAAGGAATTAAGAACATCGGCAACTTCTGGCAGACACCGTTATCATTTTAGTAACAGTTTCATTTTATTTTCAACCGCTAGTTGGCAACAATAAAACGGGGCTTGCACCACTTGTATCAGGTTGAACGACTCACAGCATTCGCTAGCATTCGCCAGGGGTGTCATAGACAGACAGCGCAAACGTGATCTTAGGGGTTTTGTCTTCTTAATTCAAACGCGTGCGTCTACACTGTGCACTGAACTCGATGTAATTTTTTGACTGAATTAATTGTTGTTCTTCTTTTAGAACATGTATCCGCGTGCGTGATATTAAACAGCGCGTCTTCAAGTTCAGTAAACAGATTGGGCCAAGTCTTGAAAGGGGATATCACTTCTGCTATGTGCTAACGACAAGAAACGATTCCTCGTGTTTTGCGGTCTGACTTATCGCCTGTATCCGCAACAAACGCTGGTTTATACATTACCAAATCGTATTTTTTTCGTCAGTGAAGGGACGCGTGAGACAGGTAGCCGGGAGAAGGGTAGGCGGGAGACTGGTTGCCTGTTGCTTGGCATGGCAGAATCACCCACACATCGAGAGACTGGTGTTTACTGTACTTAATACTTCTTGAGGTAAGTTGATTGCATTTGTAATGGATTATTGTAAAACAAAAGCCACTCGTTGGGAAATTGGGGTTATCACATGTTATTCCTATTTGCATTGGAATACAAAATCCCCATTAGATCATATTGTTTTGACATATATATTGATCACATCGCGACACTCCGACAACCTGAGGAAATAACATCTGCATGATCAGCGTGTAAGTCAAACGGATTTATGAACCGGAAAACCCTAAGGTCTTCCCATAATCTAAATAACATGGAAAGTGTTTGCCCAGCAGCAATGGTAAGTAGGCTATGTGCTGTGCATAAGCAAAGCTTTACATGTGCTGCAAAGAATATTTTCACTGCATCAGTCAGCATGTAGGACTTTTGGGACGGCATGCAGTACATTAGGGATATTGTTGGACGAAAATGCTTCGACGCTGGCGGAAATCCATTGGTATGTCAATCAGTTGCGATTCTAGACCATTTGAACTGACTAATAAAAAGGAAACTCTAGATAATAAACGCGTATGGAAACATTGAAATGTTTATGAAGACAAACGTATAGGTCTGCAAGTCTCATAACTAATGCAAATATGCACAAATGTTGTTTTCTAATGGTTTCTTTAGCTCACCTATTCAGTTATTTTACTTTTGTGTTCCGCAAAGTAAAAGCATAATCATAATGTCAGTCCAGGCCACTAACCAGTGCAACCTCGACGAGAGGTGGAACCTGATCTCAATACAGCCATCTCACAAGGATGACATCAGTCTGAACAACTAAATCATTTCCAAGGTTGAAAATAGACGTCATCAAACCATCATCAGAATCCAAGTCAAACAAAATACAGACCGCGTGTCTGGAACTCTTCTGACTTCCCCCTCCCTCTACACTGAAGTAACGAATCGAGTCGTGGTCGAAGTTTAGTGAGCATTTTAGAATAGAATAGATAAAATATAATTCATTCATTGTCATTCCTTTATTGAGTACAGCGAAATTGACTAGCAATCGTAACGGAGCGTTCACACATGTTAAACTGCATTAAGAAATAGACAACAAAAATCAAACTAGACTGGTTTAAGAGGATAGCAGCCGAGATATTGCAAGCTTGGTCCTCCCTCAGAACTGCCAGTGATTAACCACTCAATTTGTCAATTTAACCACTGAATGAGCATATGTCGGTTTTCATGTTTATAGCGTGAACTGAAGGCCTCCACTTCATGCCATGAGTATTCAAGCATAACCACTATACCTATGCAGCCAAATGCAGGTTTGTATGCTTTTTCTTTTCAGGAGCATATTTGTGATTCTAAAAAAAATAAAGGATTCTTGCAGATACTGTACGCCTATAACCTATCTGTTAGTCTTTGGTGTGTCTTTTTGACACTAAATGTAAGCCTATATATAACGTTTCACCTCTGATCATTCCTAGCTTTGTGAATGCTACACTGTATACCTTAATGCTATGAGAGGACAGACAACATGGCAGGGCAAGTTACACATTTTACAAGCTCTTTGTAAGTAAACTCAATTCTAGTTTCTCCAATGTGTTGGGCATTCGAACCAATACATGGTCTCCCTATTTCAATGCATTGCATACACATACGGATTACAGTCTTTTTAGGTAATGCAATTGCTTTTGTTTTGCCACAAGTCCAAAACAACAACAATTGTCCTGGTAACATAGACCTTATGCAGCAATGCTACAATACCACCCTTCACCTCCCTCCATCCCCTCACCCTCAATCCCCCTCTCCCTTTCTTTTCCTCCCTATCTCTTCTCCCTCTCTCTCTCTCTCTCTCTCTCTCTCTCTCTCTCTCTCTCTCTCTCTCTCTCTCTCTCTAATTACCTCACATTCCCTCCCCCTCGCTCCCTATATTTTATATATTTAGTGTAATATAAAAAAAAGATATTAAGCAAACCTTAATAAATACATATATAAATAGACTGTACTTTTCTAGCCAAAAGTGTATTACAATATATGCTTCACATCCTCCCACAAAACCATGTGATGGCAAAGACCTATGGCAGTTAGGGGTACTTTGCTCATGGAGACAGACCTTGACCAGCAACCCCCCCATCCCACCTGCGAGAAGGCCTATTTTAAAAAGCTGAGGCAGAACCGCTATAGGCCACACCCCCCTCTCCAACTTCAGTGTGGTTTCCATCCGTCACACATTAGTTCGGCTTCTGTAAAAGATTTAGACCATTTAAAGCTAATGTGTGTGAAGAATGGAGGCACAGCCATGCTTCAGTAGAGGCTGTGTGGTTACTTTTGGGGAATTGCAATAAATATCTGGCTAATATAAACTCAAGCTAAATGGCTAAATGATAAATAAAAATGCCTCTTTGGAACCAGCTGTGCGGTTTTAGCTACATTCACTTCCCCTTTGGACTGCAAACACATGACAACATTGGCCGCAGGCCTTGGCTAACTGCTGCTTTGAGCTTCTGGAGGCTTTGGTAATGCTTAGAAGAGAGCAACAAAAGATATTTGTGAGACATACAGCTCCTGTTTGGTAAACATTTTTTTCTTCAACACCATTAAGGATGAGCACTAAGTAGTTTCGCCAAGAGAGCAGTAATTCAGAGGAAAATATGAAGTTCATCCTGTCTTATTCAAGTATCCACAAGAAGACTATCTTGTGCCAAGAGACAGACTTCTTTAGGATTGATGACTATTAATATTGACATTAGCCAAGTCAAATGTGAGCGTTGACATTGTTGAAGGTAACACCCTCTTAAAACTAATATTACTTACACTGATACATACTTCTTAGAGCTGGACACCATGGTGTGAATTTGTAAATACTGAATGAAAAGCAAAGCAAAGAGAGATCAAATATTTACTAAACATGTAAATAATATTTGCAAATATAAAATCTCAGATCCAGCAGTCCTTCTTTGTAATAGCATAACTTCTGGGGGGATATGGCAAGAGCCTGGCCCGGAAACCAAAAACCGCCTTGTTTCCTGTGTCGTTACAGAGATATTCTACCGAAGTAAAACTCATGCGGCTGGCTGAAGCTTAAAGAAGGGATTGTATTAATTGTATTTCTACAGTGGCCAGACTACACACTGTTGATTTGACACTTTTTCTAAGAATGTGGTGTCCAGAAAGGGTGCCTCACCTCGAAGAGTTTACTACTGCTGTTTGTGTTTAGTGTTTCAGAACCCCGCTTCCAGCCACTGGATTGGTTGAAACAAATATGCAGCTAAAGAAAGTGAAATGCCTCGTTCACTCAGATTTCCTGACTTTGTATCAGACTTTGTATCAGATCAGACTTTGTATGATTAATCGGAAGTCTGATTTGTGAGACAACTTAAAATGTAATGATGTATTTACAAATACATAATACCATAGCACATAGTGGGTAACCTTACTCCTCAGCAGGAGTAGGCAAAACCAGGGGAATTAGCTCCAATGGTAGAGCGCTTGCTTAGCATGCGAGAGGTAGCCGAATCAATTCCTGCATTCTTCATGTGTTTTTGAAATAGTCACTGGTCTTGGTGGAGCTAACCTGTAAGGACTAGACTGACCTATGAGTCACATGTAGCCAGATGTGTAGGTGTAAAAGGAAGCCCTATCCTTTAACAGTTGACAGTTCTCCTGAAACAACATTGGTGCTTATTCTTGCAACATTTGTTTTTTATATATCATTTTTTGTGCCTTTTATGGACAGGACAGTGAAGACAGGATAGCGGGTTGGAGAAGAGAGGGACTGACATTTAGCATAAGACCATAGGTGGGAATCTAACCTGGGTTGCTACAAGCTGTATTGCCTACATGCTTGGCGCACTACGGGTTTGAGCCACCGAGCCGCCCCTGTGACATTTTTTATTTTCTGATGTTAACATTGACAATGTCAGGGTTTATGCTTAAAGTTCGATCGGGTCAGAAGTTAAAATAGGCTTACAACAAATATTTATCAAGTAGTAATTCACACTTGTCAGTATAGCTAATTGTGTGCCAATTCTAGCTAAACAAATAGAAATGTGCTAATAGGCCATCGCTATTGTTAATAACGCATTAAGCTTCAAAATCCTCTGCTTCAATGCCCTTTGAAAGCCTTTTCCCAATGGACAGAGGGTGTTCAGCATATAAACAGAAGGGTGTTTACTGTATACGTTAAGTTATATAATCTAGTCGTTGGGCCATAAGGTTCAGCCAAGTCTTTCTATTTACGGTGCAGCAGACGAGTTTACGGTTTCATTTCACCGCACTGCTGGCCTTGGCGGCTATTATCACTCACAAGTTCTCCATGGTTGTCATGCTTTCAATTACAATAAGTAGCTGTGAGATGCTTCCCTTTCGTCTTTCTGGGAGGAAAGTGCCCCCTTAGTTAACAGCCAAATCAATTTTCACATTCAATATGACATATTGGCCGTTGTATTGTTTTGTGTGTGTGTGTGTGTGTGTGTGTGTGTGTGTGTGTGTGTGTGTTTGTGTTTGTGTCTGTATCTGTATCTGTGTCAATGTCGGTGGCTGTGGATGCAAATGGATGCCATTGATCGTATTTTTACCTGAAATTATGTGCACTGATTTCCATTGAAGGCATATCTTTTTGTTTCTCAGTAGAGACAGAGTGGAGAGGACTGGGCATAAAGATTTAATTTGAGTTGCTGTTCACACATGAACAGGATGTGTGTGTGTGTGTGTGTGTGTGTGTGTGTGTGAGAGAGAGAGAAATGCTATCTGTCTCTGCTATCTGTGTTCTTGTGTGCATGTGTCTGTATGTATAAATGTATATGTGTGTGCATGCGTGTGACGAAGTCCTACATGGGATGTGCAACATATCTAAATATCACCCTTGAGCCATACCAATCTTTTCATGAATAGTTAAAATCAGCTAGACCAAAAACTATTGAGATGGATTGAGAACCTCCTTGTGTTTTGCTTCCATGGTTCTCTCCCGTTTGGTGAAGTTAGGCAGCAGGCCATCCAGGTGTGTTTAACCTATCAGTAACCAGCCACAGTCTGACAGTGATTGGGAAACGACATGTTCAAACATTGTCCTCCTAACGTTACATCCCTGCGTGCCTAGTCCCCTGCAGGGATTTGCAGGCCTGGAATAAAGTTTTTACACCCATGTGTGACCTGCATGATTGAATACTCCACACAGACGTATTGCAAGACCACAGTGCAACTCATTGTGGGTAATGTAGGCTTTGAGGTTTTTTGTACATTCCAAGACTTTGTAGGTATGTCTCTGACATCCTGAAAGGAGAGCACAACAGTGTGTTCACGGAAGGTAATTACTCCAAAGAAGAGGTGTGTCTATCATTTGTGTTATGTTGTGCAATATTGCTGTTCATCATGTTTATTTATTGGATGGGGACACCTTTCGTACTTACTGTTGGAGAGCCCAGTGCCTGTGTATGCGTATGTTTGTGTGAGTGAGTTCATGTGTGTGGGAGACGGGATAAAGCAGTTGTCCAGTATCTGGTAACCTTACTACTCAGTGAAAGAGAGCAGCACCAGGGGAATTAGCTAAAATGGTAGAGCGCTCGCCTAGCATGGGTTCAATGCCAGCATTTTCCATATTGAGGTACCTTTTTTAAGTGACCTTGTCACAGCCTTACAATGCATTAAGTTAGCTACAAGCAAGTGCTGACTTGTCCCGACTTTTAGGTGTGAAAATAAAAACATATCAAACTAGGTCTGAATTGCACAGTGTTAGCTGTAGTGCTAGTCTGACCTAGCTTGCATGACTGATCTTCTTCTGAGTAGAGAGTATCCATTTTCATTGTACTTTCATTGAGTTTGAACAAAAGTAAGAGCAACACACTCATCGTCTACTTGTTTTTTTTAACTTCCTTCTCCCTTCCCTGACGTCACTTAATGGATTATGCTGGCAACGACACACAGACACACACCTCAATTGTGAAATTAAATTGTGAGTCACTGTTTGCCAACAGTTGGCATACGCACACACTGACACACAGTTCTAACATCAGACCATCACACCCACGCGGCAGGTTTGTGTTGAAATCAGTTGTGAAATCAAATATGTAACATGCATCGCCGGGATGATTACATGAAAAAAATGATTTATAGCAAAGGTTGTAGCAGTGGGGTTGTTTGTAGTCTGTGTGTGGGCATGTGCGTGGGTATGTACATGTTTGTGTGTGTGTGCATGCCAATTTGTGTGTAATTATTCCAAGACCAAGACCACATTCGTACTGGAGACATTCATGCGATAATCCATTCAGGTTTATTGAACACCCTGCAAGGCGTGAGCAGAGCTGGCTGGAATGAATGTGAAACCTAAGTAGTGTACTGGCAGAAACTACGCTATAATTATAGTATGTAGCTCAGGGGCACAGTGACGGTGCAAATTAATAAATACACATGGTTTAATGCCAGAATTAGCTAAGAGGCTTTTTTTCAATAGTCCCTGGCCAAGGTGTAAACAAAAAAAGCAATAGCAAAACATGCAGTTTCAACATTGGAAAAGGACACACAGGTGTTAAAAACATTAAAAGCATATAAATATAGAATGATTGCTAACACATATACATATAGATAAAAATATGCAGACAAAACTACATATAGAACAACATTGCAAACAAGCAGGATATATAACAAGCAGCTGCAAAAAGAGTTTAATGCTAACATGTGTATGGAATAATCAACCATTGTTTTAATTGATTACTATAATATAATATACTTATATACTAATATATTGATTTCTATAAGATAAGAACATTTTGTGACCTGAGCCATTGAACTTGTGAGCTTATCCGCAAGCAACATGTGCTTTGGTTCTGCCAAGTACAACTAGAACAGTGTTGTCTGCGTACATTAGGGTTTCAACTTCAGGACAAACAGATGGATTGTCGTTGATTCATTTACTGAATAGGAGTGGCCAAAAAATGTATCCTTGCGGGACACCAGTAGGCAACTGCAGTGACTTGGTTCGATGATTATTTATGGAAACTGATTGAGACCGGTTAGTAAGGTATGATTTCACCAATTTCCCTGCACCATTGAACATTTTTTGGGGATAGCTTAGCAAGGAGAACTCTTTGATTGACAGTGTAAAAAGCTTGACTGAGATCAAGAACCTACAGCACCTACAACACCACCCAAATCAAGTAGGGATTTTATTTTCTCTAAAAATAAACAATTGGCCATCACTGCGCCATCATTACTGAGTGTTTGGCTCTAAAGCGAAATTGCATGGGATGGTGCGACGCAGAGCTGTTCTTAAGATGGAAAATTATCTGCTCAGCTAGCCGTTTCTCAGCAACAGAAACGGGCTACAATTACATATGGAAAGGGGGTCACCAGATTTGATGATTGGACAATAGCAAATTGCCAGGCATTTGAGAACGGGCCAAGAGCTGTTGAGAGGTCAATTATAGAAGTAATTGGATGAGCTAGTGCTGAAAAACGTTCTTTGAGCATAGTTGTGTCCATCCCAAAAACATTTTGCTCATGAAAGTTTGGGTGACCTGAATATTTTCATGACTTCTGGCTCAGTGATGTTTTTTCACAGTAAAGGCAGGTTCTAGTATAGTCGCTGGGTACATTCCATCCTGGTTAACCCAGAAACCCTGGGCAGGATCAGCCACAGAGTCAACAAAGTAGTGTTTGAAGGCCTCTGCTATTTCAACTGAATTCCTTAGGACATTGGTTCCCAACCTTTGACTTTAGGTGTTTAGGTGTCACGGATCACCTCAAATGCAAATGGTAAAAAATAGATAAATACACTGGCAGTGGCTGAGCTAAAAGAGTGCCAACACCCCTTAATACACAATTATTACTGCAAGAAGGCCATGGCCAGTTGGAAACAGTGGAAAGAAACAGTAAGCAACGCTGCTTATGCTCCCATTGTGTTTATTTAGCAAACACATATTAACACAAAACATTAGAATGGAAAACATATGATGGAATGCACAACCAACACTATTTCTAAAATAATAACAAACCATGATACTATATTTGCTGAACAATATTAATTCTGTTTTTATTTTCAATTAACTATAAAAAATTCATTCATTTCAGGTTTTTCTTATTTAGTTTATCCTCCCAATTTATATTTAGGCCACCCATAATGAATTTCTCTGTTTAGGAACCACTGAACCACTTTGCATCTCCTACCCTCCCTCCTTCCCTCCCTGCCTTCCTCCAGAATGTGATAGGAACCACCATGCTGGTGCCCACCACCACACACCTATCCACAGAGTCCTCCTTCCTGGGTCTCCTTCCCTCCTCCAGCTTCTACTTGGGTCTGGACCTGGAGCCCACAGAGTCCTCCGCGCTCGAGGGCCTGGCCTTGCTTGACAGCAACGTCAGCAGGCCGGGCGACCTGCGGTGCACCTACAAGGAGGACTTCAAGCGCATCCTTCTTCCTGCCGTCTACAGCATCGTCTTCCTCATTGGCCTGCCTCTGAACGCGACCGTCATTCTGAAGATATGGAGGCTGCGCCCCAACCTGTCTCGCAACAACATCTACATGCTCAACCTGGCCATGGCGGACTTCCTGTACGTGATGTCACTTCCTCTGCTGATCTACAACTATGCCAGCCACGACTATTGGCCCTTTGGTGAGCTTACCTGCAAAATGGTCCGCTTCCAGTTCTACAGGTGAGGGTTTTTAACGTGCTTCTTTGTAGGTTTTGCTCCAGGTCAATTACCTTATATTGAGTTAATTTCCTATGAGCTCTTAATGTACGTACTTGGTGGTTGAAGGTGATTCTCATTATTAGTATTATGTATGTATTAGTATTGTTAGTATTAGTACTTTAGGATTACACACAGCGAGTCACAAATCAAAAGCAAAAACCAAACCCCCTTTTTAAATACTTCCTCCATCTACCATCCCCTCCCCTAGTCTTTTTCCATCTGTTCTGTTTTTAGTGCATGAAGCTTAATCACCAAAACAGCTGTAGTGTGTTCTATGGTCGGTCTATGTTGTTCCTTAATTACCAGGGTTAGGGTTTGGAATACAATATATAATGTCTTGTGGGTACATATAACAATCATACATATTAAGATAATGTTGTCCATCTGTAGGGTTATGTAATGCATTGAGCAAAAAATAAAGACAATTGTAATAACTTGTTTTCACTTTTTTTACACCCTAGCAACATGCATGGGAGCATCTTCTTCCTCACCTGCATCAGCCTGCAGAGGTATGTGGGCATCTGCCACCCCCTCGCCAGCTGGCACAAGGAGGGGGGCCGGAGGCTGGCCTGGATCGTCTGCTTCGGGGTGTGGCTGGTGGTGGCCACCCTCTGCGCCCCCACCTTCTACTTCGCCGCAACGGGCACCCAGAGGAACCGCACGGTGTGCTACGACATGAGCCGCCCCGACCGCTCCCTGGACTACTACCCCTACGGCATGGCCCTCACCTGCCTGGGCTTTCTGCTGCCCTTCCTGGCCGTGACGGCGTGCTACTGCCGCATGGCCTTGCTCCTCTGCCGGCCCGCCTCCTACCAGGGCGTTTCGGCGGCGACGGGCGAGAAGCGGGACAAGGCGGTGCGCATGATCGTGGTGGTGGTGGTGGTGTTCGCCGTCAGCTTCCTGCCCTTCCACTTCACCAAGACGCTGTACCTGCTGGTGCGCACGATGCCTGACGCGCCCTGTGCGACCCGCAACCTCTTCTCCGTGGTGTACAAGTGCACGCGGCCCTTTGCCAGCATGAACAGCGTGCTGGACCCCATCCTCTTCTACTTCACCCAGCCGCGCTACCGACGGAGCACCCGCAGGTTGATACGCAGGGTCACCATGCTCAAGGAAAAGGGCACCAGAGTTTGACTATTCCAGTGCAGTCCAATCCTAGAACCAGTTACAGATTAGTACCACTACTCCTAACACTGCGTATGGCATTCTACCAGGGCCGGGGGGGAAATATGGAAGATCTGAACACCATGATGATAGTAAGAAGGGAGATTTAAATATGTATAACATTAAATGCAGGTGTGGACTGCCACTTCCATATTCTGACCACTAGAGGGTGTATATGTTCCTTGCTGCTGTAGTACAACTACATACCTGCCCTGCTATTTCTAGATTGGAAGCCTCTGGTATTCATAGTTGAGTTAAACTGATACCAACCTGACTTCTTTCTATCTGTCTGATGCATCCCTTGATTCTAATGTGAACACAAAACGCGAAAATATGTGACTGAAATCTAGACTGCTTAGAAGGGAAGGGAAGGAGATGGGGGTTTGTGTTTAGGCTGAACTCTGTGGTTTTCCTCTTCCTGTGTGTGTGTGTGTGTGTGTGTGTGTGTGTGTGTGTGTGTGTGTGTGTGTGTGTGTGTGTGTGTGTGTGTGT
>JAOPJO010000054.1:12775695-12786594 GCA_027123675.1 Molva macrophthalma | reverse complement strand
ATGTGATTGGCTGATTAGAAATTTGCGTGAACGAGCAGTTGGACAGGTGTACCTAATAAAGTGGCCGGTGAGTGTATGCCTACACAGCCACACATCATCAAACCCTACCCATCTTCCACCCAAGATGCAGTCTGTTCAGACTGCATCTTAGTGAAGTAAAGGGAAAAAAAATGTCTATCTATTTATCTCTCTTTCTATCTGTCTCTATCTCTTGTTTCTATATTGTAGCACTTAAAAGCAGTTGCTTTGCTTATTTTGTGAATTTGTATGCAGTTAAATGATTCTGGCACTTGTGCCAGAATAATTTCTTGGTGTATCTTCATTGTTGAATCCAGTTACTGTAAGTTGCTTTGGACAAAAGCATCTACTAAGTAAATTACATTTCACATTTGCATGTACTCACACACAGTAGTAGGTTAATACCCTCTCCTCCCTCTCCTCTCCTCCATGAACAGACGAGGAGGGCCAGGGCCTCAAGGACATGGCCACAGAGACCACCAGCAGTGAGGAGGAGCAGGAGTTCCCGGCCCCCAACCCCTACGGAACCACGGGGGTGTTGGGGGGCGTGGGAGCGGGCCGAGTCCACGCCGAGAGCCCCATGGACGGGCGCGCCATGCGGAGGTCGTCCCGGGGCTCCTTCACCAGGGCGAGCCTGGAGGACCTGCTGAGCATCGACCCTGAGGCCTACCAGAGCTCAGTGTGGCTGGGCACAGAGGACGGCTGGTATGTGGGCACCACACACACACACACACACACACACCATGCACGCAGGTTACATCTACACACATTCACACACACACACCATGCACGGATGTTACACACACACACACACACACACAAATACACCGTGCACGTATGTCACAGACGCACACACGCACACACACATACACACACAGTGGCTCAGGAGGTAGAGCGGGTTGACTGACAACCGGAAGGTTGCTAGTTCAATACCCTCAGGTGTCCCTGAGCAACTGCTCCCGACCCTAACTGCTCCCGACGAGCTGGCTGTTGCCTTGCATGGTGTTTGAATGTGTGTATGAATAGGTGATTGTTAGGCAATAATTGGAAAGCGCTTTGAGTAGCCACTGGTTAGAAAAGCGCTATATAAATGCAGTCCATTGACCATTTACACACACACACACACACACACATATGCAATCGCACACACACACACAGACACTGTGCACGCAAGTTACATATTCACTCACACACACACTAGTTGGATTACATTGGTCACATTAGATACACAAACAATTCCTGCCTGGTACATTTGTTCACAGATTTCTTTACAGCGACATTTCATTCAACATGCAGCCCACATGTTCATGGCTTGAGTATTGTTCACAAGTAATAAACAATGTATTTCTCTCTTTCTTCTCCTGTCTGCTGGGTAGCATCCATGTGTACCAGTCCTCTGATAACATACGCAACCGGAAGAACAGCATGAAGATCCAGCACTCTGCCTCCATCCTCTGCATACTGTGAGTCTCCTGGTCTGAGTCCACACATTTCTATTTTGATTTTACCATTTATTTATTTTTTCATTCATTCATTCAATTAATGCAACAATACGTCCAAAGACATGTTGTTGTGTTGCAGATGGGCAGTTTTAATTGTGTATTAATCTCTTCTCTATATGTGCCTATTCTTTCGTGTCGTTCAGATATTTGGATAATAAAGTGTTTGTATCACTTGCCAACGGAGAGGTCATTGTCTATCAGAGAGAAGCTGGTAAGCACAAACTGTGGATGTGTGGAAGGAGGGGGTTGAAAATCAACTTTTCACATGTATAGCCTTGCTTTATTTGAATACATCAGCACTGAATTGTGAAATTTTAGGAAACCTCAAAAACTGTGAAAATACATTTTTTATACTATGTACTAAATCTGCGAGAATAGCTATATATATCCAAAATGATATAGTTATGGATTACTTCAAGGTACTAAGTATCACACATTACTTCTCTTCCTAAATGGTCAGAATAGCTGTAGCCATTTGCCAATTTGCGATCCATTTTTTAACCTTCTCCTCCAGGAAGCTTCTGGGATGCCCAGTCCTCCCAGACGCTGGGGTTGGGGTCGGCCAGCAGCCCCATCACCAAGATGGTGCCGGTGGGGGGGAAGCTGTGGTGCGGCTCCCAGAACAGAGTGCTGGTCATCAACACCACCACACTGGTGCAGGAGGTAGGGCCGGCCACAGGATGCGGAGCACGATACAGGGATGTAGAGACACCTGGAGGGAGGGGGGGGTCGCAGTGTATGGATATAGATGAATGGAAACGTAGAGAGGTGTGTGATTTGCTGGCGGATGCAGAGGAATGCGTATCGCTGGGCCGTTGTCATGGCAGCAGCAACAACGTGGATTAGGATGACAACAAACAAAATGTATTCTCTCGCTTCTCATCTGTTAAACTGCTCCATGTCTGCTGTCTAAACCCACTCTGCAATTTTTCTCTCTCTGTATCCCTCCCTCCCTCCCACTCAATCTCTCTCTCTCTCTCCCTGTCTGTCTTTCCCTCCAATCTTCATCTTATGCTCTCTCTATCTCTCGCTCTTCCCGACTCCATCCCTCTCTCTCTTTTCTAAACTCTTTTCTCGATCCACTATCTCTCCCTCCCTCCCTTACTCTTTCTCGCTCTCTCCCTCTGTCTCTCTCTCCCTCTTCCCCCCCACCCTCTCTCTCTCCCTTCTCCATCCCATGCTTTCCCTCCCCAGCACTGGTTTCAGGTTGGCATGGACAGCAGCCGCTGCGTGACGTGCATGGTGGCGTACGGCCAGGGGGTGTGGCTGGCCCTGCAGGGCAGCGCCCTGGTCAGGCTGTACCACGCCCAGACCTGGGAGAGCCTCACTGAGGTGGACGTGGCCCCGGCCGTGCACAAGATGCTGGCAGGTAGACATTGCCTTCATTCAATATACACACGCACACTTACACTGGATTCAAACCTCAATGTATGCAGTCTACCATTTGGCGGCCTTGAACAAGATGACTCTGAACAAGATGATCTGGATGACAGTGTCTGCTTTATGACTATAAAGTACTTATGAATTACATCAAGAATGCAAACATGACTTAAAGACCATGATCTCTTAAAATACATTGGGCGCCAGGACATCACATGAGAGCATGACCAAAGCATTACATGACCAAAGCATTACATAATCAATATATAGGGGGATAGTTAGACCACCAGGTGACAGCAACAGCTCAATTGCTTGAGATTCATCAGACTTATAACAGTGCCCTGTACTGAAACGAAATTCCCTCAAGCTCATTATTAATATTTTATTTGTATTTATATTAGCTACTTTTATTAAAATATATAACCATATATATATACAAAGACACCACTAAAATAAAAATAATAAATGAATAATATAAATTTAAGTAAAACCAAAATGTAATTAATTGGCTGTGGAGGGTAGTGGTGTGGGTTATCTTGATACCTAGATACTCAAAGCCCGACTTGGATAGATGAAAAGGAAATTAAGCTTTTTTTGGTGCCACAGTATTGATTCGGAAAACTTCTATTTTTCTGAAAACTCAGTATATAACCTGATCCAAAATACCTTTGGATAGATTCAGTTAGGGGGATGGAAGACACCAGGTTTGTTTTATATAGCAAAAGCTCATCTGCACAAAGGGATACCCTATGCTCTACACCATAGCCCATGATACACTGGAGATAGACCTTTCGACCTTTCAATTGCGTAGAGCAGCATGTCGGGTAGAAAGAGTGATGAATGTATGTGATGAAGATGAATGTGAAAAAAATATATATTAATTTGAAAGTGGGGTTAAGAATCTCCAGGGGTCCACATACCCATCATCCTGCATGGAGTTGGACTGGACATATTGGAAGGAGCTGTGGATTTGGGGCTAGAGCAGTCCAGAACAGGGTCCAAAACACAGTTTAAATTAAGTTTAAAATAAGCGTTTAATAATAATTATATTTTCCTATCTGAGGTGCGGATGCGATAATCCGACAGCACAAGGCGGCCTGTCTGAGAATCACAGCTCTGCTGGCCTGTAAAGACCTGCTGTGGATTGGCACCAGTGCAGGTATTCATAAAGAATTTTTGTAATTGTCAACAGCACACACCTGTGTTTTAGGTAATTAGCTTGAATGTCAACATTCTCTCATGTATTTGTATCACTGAGTTTTTTCATTCAATGGGAGAGAAAAACCTGGGGCTCATCTGAACTAATCCTCTCCAGGTGTGGTCCTCACCCTGGCCATCCCAGTGGTGAGCTCTGGGACTGGGGCAGCCACGCTGAAGTCTCCCCTGGTGCCCATGGGGTCTGCTCATGGTCACACAGGCCACGTCCGCTTCCTGACCTCAATCGAGTTCCCGGAAGGCTTTGACATGAACTTCCCCAAGACGTCAAACGAATTTGCAGGTAGCTATGATGTCTGTTGATTTATTGATGTTTAACACAGGGAGCTAATACTTAAAAGAAAATCCAAAATTTGAACTCCCATTTGATTGGTTCATGTTTGCAATTTATTCTGCGATGTAATCAATTGCAGGTAACCAATCACAAGGCAGCAGTGCAGACAATGGAGGACATGGCAGTCTCCAGAGGCGGGACTCTACACACCACGGAGCGTCCACCCACGTCATTCCCAAGACCAATCATCTGGTGATCTCCGGGGGCGACGGCTATGAGGACTTCCGGCTGACAAATAGCAGCGAGACAGTGGGCCGGGACGACAGCACCAACCACCTGCTGCTGTGGAAGGTCTAGGTCCTAGGACAAATGAACCCTTGTCAACAGGATCCTGTTGACCCCTCAAGCTCAGCATTTGTTTTAGAAATGCACACAACACTGCCCTTTGCCTTGTGTGACCCCCCCTACACCTGAATATTTATATTTATTGTGTCTTGTGTTTGGTGCGGCCAGTCTCTGTGTATAGTGGCCGTCGACAGTCTCCTGAACAGACTCCCTTTGGGGAACAGGTTTCTTCTTTCCAATGTTGTGTCCATCATTCCTCCTGTGCGTGGTGTGTGTGCCCATGCGTGTGCGTGTCCTCTTACTAGTACTGTCCAGTCACTGAACAAACTCACATCCAAATCAAAGAGAGGGGAAAATAAATAGGAATTTGTGACTTTTACACTGCCCTTCAGTATTGAAGATTGAAAGACAGTAGATTGGATGGAAAGATGGAAAAAGAGTGGGAGGCAATTGACTCTGTTGGTCGAGTGTCACACACAACCCCAAGAGAGAAGGAGTAAACTCCTGAAGGAACATGGCTGAAGCATATGCTTCTAGGTTTCATTTCACTCTATCTTTGTAAAAGCATGGGGTGAGACCGGGAAACCGAAACAAGGAACCACGGTCCACCACCTCCCCATCAAATGCACTCTCACCTAAAAAGGGTGTTGTTTTGATTGGAAAGGGTGTACAACATGGCCTCTTGGGTCGATTTCATTGGTGTGATTTTACTTTATCGCTGACTGACGGACAAGACGTATCTGCGGCTGCAGCCCACGGTTAAGCAAAGTGCTTAATAGCTACAAGACTTCAGTACAAGACCAAAAGAAAGAAAAAGGAGATGATAGAGTCCTGTCACCAACATTTATTTGGTTAAATCAGCTACTCGACTTCACAAAATACCGGAGATCAGTTATTCCTTGGATCCAGTGCTGTGGAGCTTGAAAACAGCAGCCAGTCCTCAGGCTGTTCCTATGGATGGTGAGACATACCAACAACACAACTCTTTGTCACTTGCCTAGAAAGGTAGCATAGAGAAGAGTGCAATATATGGTAAGGCAATTTGACAAGGATGTACACGCATGCATAATTATACAAACATACACACACAGGATTTATACATATCAACTATTAGAACCCTGACTTCTTTTTTTGTTTTGATTTACAAATAATCACAATGTGTCTGTTTATTTCCTGTATTCTACATCGGGGGAAACCATACAATTAAATGGACCACCACTGTAACCGGTACAAATAATATACAAATTAAATGGCTGTCTGTCAATCCTGACTTGCCTAAGTTAAGTATGCTGTTAACTGCCATTGTATTTAAGCACATTGGTAGAGCATTCCTTCAGGAGGTCAGTTGGAATACTATTGCTCAGTCCCCAACTCTCTGGAGTGGAAGATGTTCATGTACAGTATTTATGCTTTATTATTTTTCTTTTAAGCGCCTTTTTTGACCACTTAATTTATGGAAGTATGCAGCTTTCACACATTCTGTGGCAAAACCCTGTAACAGGTTTAATGTTTTCTTACACAAAAACAAGTGATAACTGAACAAAGACACGCACTATGATGAAAAAGACTGATCGAAATCATGAATGTGTGTCCGTTCTTGCCGCAGATTTAGACTAGGTCAGAAGAACAAATTTACGTGCGGTCAAAAGGCTAGAACATAATCCACTGCACGCAGACACCTACACAAAACCAGCCTCCCCCCTGTCCCACAGCAGGTGTTTCTGAAGTAAAAGGTGACTAGCTTACACAAGGACACTCACACACACGCTTAGCCCGGCATTTTAAGGGTTAAGTGGTGTTTTAACTTGATCCCTGAAAAGCCTTGGGAGACCTCCCGCTCTATTCCACTGTCCATCTGGGCTCCTTCCACTCCTATAAACTTACTGCATCCCCAGTGTGCTAGCATCAAGCTAGCTCCCCCAGTGGTTTCTAATGTGAGGGGCTAATTGGATTAGCCGTGTTGATAGCTGTCTGCTGGGTAACTAGGTACTGGGCTTCTGTACAATATAATGTGACGTCTGGTAAATGAAATGGCTGCCTTCTGAACCTACGAATGTTGTGTTGTGAATGTAGGCAGGTGAGGAATTGTTTTGTCTTTCTGCAAATAAAGGCTAAATTCTACCAAACTAGGAAACGATAGAGGGAAGAAAAAGATAACTTTTCCCAAACAAATAATGTATGTTTATAATATGTTATATGGTTGATTGTATGTTTCCAGTGCCAAGTGCTGTCCCCCCTCACCCCACCCAGCATGTTTTTGCAATTGTAGTGACATCTGCTTTGGATTGTACTTTGGAAGCCAATTATCTATGAATGTGTGTCACAGTGTTAAGAGTAATATGTCAAGTTTTTTTAAGAGCAGTATGTTATCTGCGTGTGCTTGTATGTGCCATCACCTCCAATAGAGAGTTTGGCATCGTTGTCTACAAACTGGGGCAGGCAGGTCCTCAAATCTCTCCCAATGTACTTCTAGCTTTATGTGAACTAAAGTCTCTGAGGCAAAATAAAATCCATTTCACACCAGTACAGTGCTGAAAATCACTTTCACCCCTGGTTCAAGTGTGTGTGATTTTTCTCAAATTTAAAATTGAATGACAAATATCTAAATATATAGATCTTAGGAAAAAGGAAAAAATCGACCTTAACACATTGTCACATTCTAGATATAAAGCACAAAATACCACATTTTACCAACACCGATTAAAGGAGCATGTATTAGAAGTGTGGCAATGCTCGCCAATCAACATATTTCCATCTTGTCATCGTTAACTCACACTGAAGCTCTTGCAGTAAGTTATAAGTGAGTTATTTCTGCCTGTATGTGAGCCTTTGAGTCTCTATTGATGTAAATATTTGGTATATATTGCCTTTTTCTGTAAATAGTGCACCCATGGTCCTCAATTGTTGATATGACTAATGGCATATTTATATACATGTGTAGCCTATGTAATCCCCCTCTTGTTTGTCACTTTTAAAATTATATCTGAAGGAAGAGCATGAAAGACACTATGGTCATCAGATAGATAAAAATGGCAATTAGACCCCAAACTGTATCAAAGATCACAAATGACTGCCTTTCCTTTTGTTTTGCCAGGGCTGGGTCATATACTAGCAAACCAACACATATTCTAGCAAAGGGAAATTATGATTACACCCGTAATACAACTTATACAAAAGCTTTATCACTTGATCCTTTCTCATTTGTAATGATTATACCTTATCAGTTACTTAAGAGTATGTAGCTGTTTCTGTTTTGTCACTGTGGCATCCTATTTGTAATTAAAACAGTTCACTGGTGACAGTTTATATGTGACTGTGTTATTTCTTTATACAAAAAATACACATGGAAAACGTTTTTTGCCATGTAGCATTAGCATTCAGATTTGTAATTGAGTGGGTATCCCTGACATTTTTGTTTTAACTCGATGTTAATGTATGCTTTAGCCCACTAACCCACAATGAAGTGTATTGTGATATGATAAGGCCATTCAACGCGCGCCGTCCTTTCTCCCTATCTGCGTGCACACGCACACAACACACGCGCGCTAACAGAGAACCTTTATGTACGGTGGTTGTGAATGCACGCTCACATCCATGCAAGTGCAGCTCTAGTGGCGAGTGAGTTAAGACACAGCCAATAGAGAAGAGCAGCACAGGCACCCCCTTGTGTCACCTCGGGATGCGGGCTTCATAATGTGTCATCTATTTGCATCCCGACGCACTAGTTACAATCCAGTCTGTGTCTTTAATTGTAATTAAACAAAAATATTTAATTAGCAGTTGCATAAGTGCCTATTTTGCCTCAACATTATGAGTTTATGCTTTAAAGCCATATCGACCATTTATATTAGGCGACCTTACTTTCTTCACTTTACTCAACATTCTCTGTATAATTACAGCCAAACGTGGGTGGGTGCCACGTGTTGATATGGGCCACCTCTAGTCTATCAGAGTATACATATTTGAATATTTCTACTAGTAATTTACATCGCCTTTCTTCGATGGTGAACGCGATGTAGCTGTCTTAACCATTGAGATGTGCTGCTGTAAAGCCAATTGAAGGGTCCAGCCAATACGACTTAGGACCTGAGACAAACGGCACGAGACAGATGTCTGCCTCGTGCCGTTTGATGGTGCCGGTGGCACCACGTTGGTACCAGTTCTAGTGCCATCGGCTGCCTGGCTCGAGCGTATTCCCGCATTTATTTTTCACTCGTCAACACGGGCACGAGGGAATACAGTTGACGAAATAGACACGAAAAGCAAATTGAAAGAGCCAAATCCCTAAAGAAAAAGAAGGCGAAGTACTAGCTACGCATGAAAATAGTCTCTTGCACATGAGGCACACATTCATGTTCACGAGGAACACGGGTTTCAGTTTGCGGCAGTGACGTATTGTGATCTCATCGAGGGGCTACTTTTACACAGAGGAGTCTGAGTGAGAAGAACCTCCCTTACCGGCACTGTGGTTTTTGTATTTAGAAACTTTTTTAATTACCGACCTAACGGAACAGATGATGCCTATGCTGTATCAGTAATCTCAATCATATTAACCACCCTCGTCTGGTAAGTTTGGCAACTTTTTCTCTATTCGTTGGCATTGTCTATGCGAAACGTGTAACAGCTCGTCACGGCTTCATTGTTTTAATGGCATCATGGGTGATGTGTGTTGGTTTTCTGAAATACGAAGTATTATCCCTAATGTCTAAAAGTACATAACGTACGTAACGTTATCCTCATACAACCCCCAACGTTGTATACCACAAACGTTATACCAGTTAAAACACACTCTTATTGTCGTCAGGCGAGGATAATCATGGTTTTCTCTTTATAATGAGTCGATTATTTTCTTCTTACCAGTATTGGTCCTCGACATAGACCAACTATTGTTAGTATAGGCATATGTATAGTTACTTACTAGGTTTGTGCGTTTGTTGCTTTCACTGGCAAATGCACATCGTCTTTTTTGTTAAACTCTGTGAGTAGGCATATAGAAAAGCAACCCTGGCTTGAAGACTATCAGAAATAAATGTACAAATCTGGAATCGCTCTTTGTCATCCGTCTCTCAGTTAAATTACGGAGTTAAGAGGCAGACGCATGGGCAGAGGTCCTTAACACAGGGTAGTAAAGCCACGCTTGAAGCACTGTCATGGGAACGTGATGACCTCACTGGTAGGCTAGTATTTGATCCCTAGCTACCCCGTCTTCTTTGGCCCACTGTATCTTATAGTTTTAAGCCTATTTCAAATTATTTAAACTGTTCAATTAAATATAATGATCACATTTAAGTGTGTCTGTATGTTTCTTTGGATACATTCGAACCATAGTTCTTCCTGAAGCATATATAACCTTTCCACTGAAGCCATTACTAATTGTAAAACATAAAACCAAACACCTTGTCGAACCCGATGCTAGAGGCACTTTGAGTGTCTTCCTCTCCTTGCCTCTTTCTCCAAATCTGAGAAAATGTCTAGGCTGAGTTTTATGGCTATGCTGTTTAGTGGTTTCTTTTAAAATATTATTTAAGAAAGACATTAGAGATATAAAAGAAAGAGACGTTGAGTTTGTTTTCCCCATATTAAAGCTTTCACAACTGACATTTCTGTGAACAGTGCACCAACCCAAACAGCATGTGCTTTCTCCAAATCAGATACTTAGCCTCCTTTCACCTCTCTGTATCTCTCTCTGGCTCTCCCGATTTCCCTGGCCCTAACTTTAATTGGGAGGCGTTGTAATGATAGGTGTTGTTTTCACAAAAAACCAAACCGTTTTCACACACCCCACCCTGAATTCTTGTGAATTATTTTTTGTAAAGAACAGACTCAGAAGTTTGAGCCACAAACACTTACCTCCCTCCTAATTCCCAATGCAGTAATAAAGAGTAATTGAATGTATTGTAAAAGTGTCTTAAGAGTTATATGTGGATATGTTCAAAATTAGCTGCCGATCATAGCCAGTGAGTCCATAGGTCAATCATTACAAATTTTGAGAGCTGCCTCAGACAGATAAAATCTGTTGACGATTAAAGAGGAGATGGAACTCTACACAGTTTGTATGTATGTGTGTGTGTCCATGTGTGGCTGTCCAGTGTCCGTGTGTGTGTGTGTGTGTGTGTGTGTGTGTGTGTGTGTGTGTGTGTGTGTGTGTGTGTGTGTGTGTGTGTG
>JAOPJO010000054.1:12762407-12775595 GCA_027123675.1 Molva macrophthalma | reverse complement strand
GTGTGTGTGTGTGTGTGTGTGTGTGTGTGTGTGTGTGTGTGTGTGTGTGTGTGTGTGTGTGTGTGTGTGTGCTTGTATACATGTGGATCTTTGTCCATGTGCGTGCATGCATGTGTTTATTCCATGTTTGTGTATGTGTGTGCGTGCGTCCATGAATGCACCAGAGGGGATCAAGATGCTTGACTATGGTTATCTACCAGTCCGGGGGTCAGTCTGTCCATCCGGTGAACAGGAATGTAGCCAGATGATCGTGAGCCTGGGTGCCACTGCGCCCTGCTTCCATAAATCCATAAATGCCAGGCAGGAATCGCTGTGCCATGGAAATTCCCACTTCACTAACCCTGAATCCCATCCCTAGAAGCTAGAACTGGCATTTAGATCAGGATTGGTAAGGGATTGTATAATTAAAGAGGAACTTAAAACAAAATCTGAGGCCGAGCACTTTCTAGGCATGGAGACACGCGTGTGTCCGTACCCAATGATTAAACTGACCCCTTTCATTTTTGCACTTCACCACAAGAGCTGTATTAAAATACATTTTTGAGTTGACAGACACCTATATATTAAACTATATGTCTCATGGTCAATGTAAGGAATAGGATTGAAAGTATAGGGTATATAATCTTTCTTTAAGTTTTAGAATGGGTGTGTGTGTGTTATTTTAGAAAGTTTAATGGTGGGTCACAATTCTCATAGGACATAAAGTTGTGGAACTACGTGGGACCGCAAAAAGTGCAAAAACGTTTTCAAATGCTTCAGGATACACTTTCAATAGAGGAATTGAAAAAGAGTTGCATGCGCTATGTCTCAGGGCGTTTTGTGACTGAGACGGGGGAAAGATCAGGTGGTACTTCCATTCCTATGTCTTTGTTAAAGGACTTTGATTGTTATAGGACAGATTGAAAAACAAAATATGTATGTACTATTTACTTATCATGAGCAAGTACCCAGGCCCAAATTACCTTATTTAGAATGTAGTACTTACATTCTACATTTATACATTCTTGTACAAATACACACACTTGTTTAGGTAGGCACGCAGGCGTTACACATTTAGACTAGAGTGCATGAGGTTTTGGTTAACGTTTGTTTAACATTCCAACATTCCCATCCATCTTTCCAAGATGGAGATCCAATGGGAAAGTGGACTCAGTGACCCAGCCCTCCAATAAACTTAAAATAGTATTTTACAGTTAACACTATTTTCTATAATGGTTCACCCACTCCAGGTAGCCTATCTTTAATGTATGTTTAGGAAGAAAAGGGAGAAGGAGGACCACACTTTTATGTTATTTTTAACTTCTAACTTCTTACTTTGTCAAACATTTAAAACTATCTTACTTTCTTTAGAATAGGTTGGGTTCTTTTTTAGATTTTGTTCAAGTGTTTTTCCCCCCAAACAGCCCAAGTGAGTAAAACAGTGATTATCTAAATCCTTGGTCTTTGTTTGACAAATAGAAATTACAAATTGTTTTCTTGTCCCGATGTTGATGTGATGAGTGTTATCTGTGTGTGTGTGTGTGTGTGTTTTCCTATTTTTTGCTGTTATGACAGGCACCGTACCCGTTTGAGCCTGCATGGTTACATGAATATCTCTAAAAGATTACATGTAGCTGTTGGGACGGGACGATATTATTATGTGTCATGTGGTGATTGCTCATAAGTTTCATTACAGATATTGCCTATGGTGTTTATAACCTAAGGTCAAATTCATTGAAACAAACTTTTAAAGTAGTCCAATCCTCTAAAGTTCTTCTGTCTCATAAAACTGATGAAGGAGATGAGGTTAGAAGTGAACAGCTGGCTGATTTTAAATGATTCCTCATTTAATAGCCAACAAATTCCATTACCAAAAGGAAAGGAAACCTCACTCTGTCGTTAAATGTATTTGTTACTTGACAAAATGAATACCCAATAAATTATGTACATAAAAGACCTGAATGTCCTTTGATCATGAAAATAACATGAGTCATGGCATTTAATTGATTCATTTAATCAAAAATCTTCATTTCAAAAGCAAGTTTATTAATTGTATCTCAGGAATTCCTCTGTGATTCCAGGCTGAACCCTCAATGTGAACAACTTGAAGATGAGTGCTCTTCCTGGGAAGCTGTACTCAAGCCTCTTCAAAATAAAGCATTTTTCTTAGGGGGGGATGTGGAGAGGTAGTGCTTAGGACATCCAAAGTATTTCAATAAATGTTTGGCCATTGATAGCGTAGGTCCCGCACCCCTTGTAGACGCTCACAGGGAAACCAAACAGACAAGCCTCACGGGTGTCCCATGTGAACATGATGAAGTCTGCTTTTGTTTCATCACTTGCGTTGCTACGGTGGTGCACATAACAGGGCCGCTACCACAGCTGGATAGCCCCTCTACGCTAGATGACTCTCGGCTCAACGCAGTCCTCTCCTTAACCTTGGTGAATGGCGTGCGGCGAGGAGACAGGAGAGGAGCTGCTGCTGCAAGGCCAACTTGCTGGTATACTGTTCCACTGTGGAAAAACCATAGCCTGTCTGGTGACATCATGGCAACCCAAGGACAGGCCTGAGGAAGAAGTAATACCATGCGCTGAGACAAAGAGTGAGAGAGAGAGAGACGGCTCCACCACCAGCAAGAAGAGAAGCTAGCCTACATATCAGACTTGCCCCCTCCCCCTCACCACCCACCGCGACCACCATAATGAGAACATTGTCTATACTGTATAATAAGTGAGAACCTGTTGGCGTAAATCAGCCATTTGCTTGACGTTAATGGCCACCTCCATGTAAGCCAAACAGAGGGTATGGTTGTCCCTATCGCGTCGCTGCGATGTACGTGCACATTATCTGCTGGTCCTCCCGAGTGTCTGATGGCTAATAGAGTGTAATTACCTCAAACCGTTTTTGCAGGCTCAGTTCTTTTGAATTGTGTTCACCGCCTTTGGATCGTAATGAAATGTGCACTACGACTAGGTGCATCGTCCCCGGCTTACCACGCTAAGCAGTTCTGAATTTGAAATAAATGGAAGCACGCACATTATGGGGAAACACGTCTCTATTGGCGTTCGAATGGTGGTGTTATTGTCTGCTCTATCTACCTATGTTATTACAGGGTTAACAACCTGGGCCTTTAGTCTTTGTTTGACCTGCATTTACACTCCTTAAGTGTCCTATTGCAGTGCCGGGTCAGCCGTTTTGCAGCGTAGCTGGAATCAAGTTTTCAGTGACCCACTCGAGGGCATTTAAGTCGGGCGGAACCGTTTTGGTAAATGGAAAAAAAATAAGAAAAAGTTGAAACCTGTATGCCTTTTAATCCAGGGATGTGTTGTGGTTGTAGAAGGCTTGAGTAACTTTGGTATGATATGGTTTCCAACTGACAGAAGAAGTCTGGAAAATGTGCCAACAAGTTGGTTTGACCAAAATGTATTTCAGTTTAGAGTTTATACAATATCTGGATCATTTTTAGCCTTCGATGATTGCAGAGCATTGTACATAAGAACAAGTTATCTTGAAATGAAGAGTTAAAAGTAGATTGTGGTAATGTATGCATGAACAGCTGCCATTTCTTTAATTGCCCTCCGAGTAAGGGTGAGCCCTAATGGCCAACAAATCATTGCCAACTTCCACTTCCATCACTGCGGCACCAATCTTGGTTGTGTTTTGGCTTATTTTTGGATGCAAGTGTAAAACAATATCTCCTTACAGTGAGAGAGTATTCATGTTGTTCTATTATTCCTTCTCTTACTCTATCTTGCCCTGATATCCCTCTCTAGGGAGACTCTATGGAATCAATGGGTTTCATGCTGTTAGACTTTGTGAGAGTGTATGTATGTATTGTGCAGGTTTGTTACTTGACATGCCATGACTTGATTTCCGCATTCAAGCATAAAGTTTATTGTTATACCACATTCTAATATACTTGTTAGGTGAGAGCCTTCAGTGTGGCATCCTAGATGGCAAACGTATGACTTTAAACGTTTTTCAAGCTCTGTCCTGAAATGCTCCAGTATTTGGCTCATTGTTGTTTCCTCTGTTGTGGTTCGTTACTTCCCACTCAATGTTACCAGTTGCCCGGAATGACATCAAGAAGCCCAAAACAGCTCAAACCCATTGGCTGTGATTTTAGCGTTTAAACCCCAAAAACCAACCACATAATGGAATAATGTCAATGTTGTTCTCCTCGTGCCTCTTAAAAGACTGCTTTATTGTAGCTATTTATAGCAAAAGAAATGTGACTCGTCGTTTTGCTGTTGTCGTGACTTGTTGTTTGAACCTGTCACACGGTGGAGTAATTACTGTTTTTTGCGCTTGTTAGCAAAAGTCATCATATTTGCCCCCTTCTCTCTCTCACCCCTTTCCGTTTCAGCCTGGTTTTGCATTAGTCTAGTGCGGTTTATACAGTCCATTCACACACAATTTATTTAACAGTGTGTGCTGCATTGTATTCAGACTATGTGGGAGTTCAGACTGCGTGTAACTTTCTTTATTGTGCTCCCTGGGATATTCTGGGCCGTTCATGTCTCAATATTTCCTTTCCCCCTCTATAGTCTTAATAACCTTCTTTTTAAGCATTTTAATTCGTTTTCCAAACACCCACGCTCTAGCCCCAAATATACATTTCTGGCACAGAATTGCGAGTTTTTAATCAAGCGATTGCTTCAAACTCTAAATACCAAGTTTAGCGCTAACTTCAGCTAACTTCAACTTCAAACGGTATTATATAATACCCTTTGAAACAAAGTAGTGAGAGAATGAAAGTTATAGCACTTTGTGAATTCCTGATGGACATTAATGGAAAGCCTTGCTGGTGTTGGTGGGAGGAATTTAAATGAAACGACCCACACATCACAACCATAAGTACCAAGGAGTCAGTGTTTCGGACATGGGAAAAAAGTGACCGTTCAACCTACATTTACGAGCTCGTAGTGAACAGCAAGGGTTGACGGGGTTCAATGAATAAAGAGATAAAAAAGAGTGCTATAGGGGTGTAGAAAGAGGTACGGCCAGACTTACAGTTGAGGAGAATGAAGAGGTTGCATAACTGTGAAAGGGTTCACACAGAATGCGTTGCCAGACCAAGTGCAGATACAAACGCATGTGAAAACTGGTTCTATGCAAGACGTGCACTAAAGGTGACAGTGGGACCCACGGGTTTTAACACATGGGATGTCAAGTCCCAACATGTTGCTGTTGTCTCTACGTCAGTGCTTTATGGGAAAACCTCAGACAAATGGGACATAAATCCAACTGATTATCCAAGCATGTAGTGATTGGCCGAGAATGGATTATTGTAAAAGTCATCACATTTGAGACTACTTTGTGTTCTTAGGAAGCACTTATTATCTGGACAGTAGGTCACTGCTCTTAAGGTTTGATATTCATTTCACCTTGTGGCATCATCTGACTTCAAATTCCCCCACGGCCCTGTTTGTTATATTAGCTCCCATGTACAAAACCGTGCATACCTGCAATATTAAAATACCAGAAACTTCCTTTCATAGTGTCCAGGACGCATTCTTTGACTGATCCTAATATTTACAAAACATTTTTAATAAACAGAAAAACTCCCCACCTAGTAGGAAATGGAGATTCAAATTAAGATTTCTTCTCTTATAACTACATAAGAAGAATAAGTACAATCCAGTTCAATAACCAGTGCTATATGTTAACTTGACACTTTTCATAATGGCGATGCTTAATTTAGGTCACCACTTTACTCAAGTCTCTATATCATTGCAGTTTTTTATTGTGTGTGTACTTGTGTGCATACATACGTGCATGTGTGTGAGAGTGACCTATAATTAACCTCTTGGTTTGGTCTATGGCATTTTAAGGGATGGTTCTATATTTAACGTGCTATCAGGCAGTAATGTGTGTGTTTCTCTCTCTCTCTCTGTCTCTCTGTTTCTCTGTCTTGGTTTAGGCTCTGCTGGTTCCCTACTGCTGTGTAGTACTTCCAAACTGGTGGCTTTGCAGTCACTTTATCATTCTCTTTGCTCCCTGAAATTATATCCAATGAACCTTGTCATTGCCACAAGAGCCCAGTTAGCCCCAGAATCACAAACCAATTAAAGTTTTTATTTCCTTGTTTGTTGGATGGCATACTTGGTTCTGGGATGTAGTATTTTCCACCGCAGAGAGATGTGGATATGTCGCGCATAAGTTCACGTACCAGAGATATGTTGTCCAGTGGTTTATGTTTTATATGTCTGTTCTGACGAAACGAATGGCCACAAGCCCTTTAAAGATGGTCAAAGTGGAAGAGTTGTATTACTGACCTCATACAAAACTATACACAACAATACGCACACTCACAAACACACTCACAGCCATACACATATCCAGGGACACATGCATGCATGCACATGCACACACACACATACACGCACGTATATCCTTGCACACACTCTCACCCGCACACACACTCACTTAGCCACTGTTGGCAGCAGAAACATAGGGGGGCATGTCCTATGGCCATAATGGGTGTGCCTGTGGTAAAAGTGACAGTATAAGACACAGGCAGGTACACTCCACTTTACCAGTCTACTAGACTATTTGAGTGCATACTGTGTGTGTGTGTGTGTGTGGCTGTGTGTGTCAGACTTGTTGTTAATGTCACAGTAATTCTCAGTTATTTGAATACCTACATCGATCTACATCTGTTTGATTTGAATTGGATTTTTTAGATATTAGTTTGCATTTGAAGTGCTACTTTTGAAGACGGAGAGTGAGTGGTGTTGCTCGGTACAGTGGAATAGAGTGTGTGTACAGTGATTATACAGCTGTGATAAGCGACAGCGAGGTTGCATGAGGTCCTGACTCAGCATTCGTAGCAGCACACATAGCATCCTTGCTGGGTTGCCAAGGCAACCGGTTACAGTTACAAGTCTGGGGTGAGTTTGCATCCCTCTCCCTCCTCTCTGCATCTTTCACATTAACCTATTGCTCTCTTCTGCTTCCCTGAATTATTAAGTCATTTCCTTCCTCTATTTCTTCCTGTCTTTCTTAACACTTCACCACTGTACTATGTGTACTATAAAATGTACTATCTCTTACTCAACCTCTCTTCCTCATGCTCTTTTAAAAGTACCATATGGGTTAAGTACTTACTGCAAGTTGAAGGAAATGTGGTTGCTGTCTTTCAATATATCTATGAAGGTTTACACTAAGTCAGTGTGTACAACCATCTTGTGTTGTGCGTCAGTGCTAGACCTAACACACCAACTGTACCGACCTACTGCATTTTCTTTGCTAAGACACCCGTGGCTTGAAGCAAATTTGCGGTCCCACTGCGGCATTAAACCCTTTGGAGCTGAATGTATACAACCCATTGCCTTTTTTCCCATAGTCATATTCTGTGACAGTTTTCCATTAGTAATTTTCGTAAGTGAGTATGCAATACAGAAATAGAAGCAGTAAAGCCCCAGTTCACACCTTATTGTCTGTAAAAAGAACCTGAATCATCTTAAACGCTATTTACAGCACCTGGTGCTGCTCCTTACCCATGTCACTCAAGCCTGTGTGACCTGGATTATGACAAATGTGTTTTCTTTTGTGTGGGTGTGTGTTTGTGGGTGTGTGTGTTTGGGAAACTTGATGATCAAGTATGATTATACTTTCATAAATAAAGCCCATTGCCGCAAAACAGTTGTGTGTGTGTGTGGGAAGCTATGCTCTCCAATCGGACAGAACCTGTGTTTTATTGACCATGATGTGAGGTGTTTCAGTCTAACCTCCAGCCTCTCCTTGCGTGTAGATCATATGTTCATAGCAGAATACCTTGAAGAAGATGATGAACCACCTTTGCTGCTCAGCTCTCGTCCTTCTCACAGTGAGTGTGTGTCGATATCCGTGCATATGTGTATGTGGCTGAGGTGTGAGGCTTCCCGCAAGCTATCCACTCATTAACCTGTTACTCATGATCCTGCGATGGTGTGGCCATGTGTGTGCGTATGTGTGTGTGCGTGTGTAACTCTGTGCATGCATAACTCTTATGTGTTCATGTGCTGCTTCCAGGTTTTGGGCTGTGGTGGGACTGCAGCAGTGCAGTGTCGGTTGGGGGAGACGTGTGTGTGTCTGCAGTGCCCCGCTGGCCAGGAACCATCCAAGGTAATGTAGCCATCTGGAGAGGAGTGATATGGGATTGGTTCACTTCTGGGTTCCCTTACAGAAAATGGAAACACACTGTCATAATTGGTCACAGGATCAAAATCACATCATCTAGGTCTATGACCCTGGTTGAGAATCCCTAGGTTACTGTACTCTTACCATACCTTAGCTAGGGTCTACTTAAACCTTAGCTAGGGTCTACAACTTACATTTAAACAATTGTTTTTTGCAAAATAAAACAGTGAAATTGAAAAAGGTATTGGATATATTCACTCTGTACATGCGTTAATGCATGACAAAAGCAGGACTCTTAAGACTTTGAAGTTTGAATCTTTGAGAAACAGACAGCAAGTTGATCAGTGATAAAGATGTAATAGTCTCTGTTTCCCCCATTCTGGACTTGTCTTACCATCTCTAGGCGTGTGGACAGCTCAAAGCACCAGAAACAGACGTGCAATGCCAGTCTTGCCCACAGGGCACGTTTGCAGATGCGCTCGACTCTGAACTCTGTCGCCCTCATGCATCCTGCACGGACCTCCAGCGACAGGTGGCCACCCCTGGCAGCGCGGTGTCTGACACCGTCTGTGGAGACTGTGTGCCTGGGTAAGCCTTATTACGACACACTACTTAATAAATTGCCAGTACTGTGTTGTTCCTGGTTTACATGTGTTCCTCTGACATAATTTGTAACTCATACATGTGTATATAAAATGTGTTTTGTGTGTATATCTTTAACTGTTAGTCGCTTTTGACAAAAGCTTCTGCTAAATAAATGTAATTTAATGTAATATCTCTGTAAGGTTTAATAAGAAAGAAACCGAGAATGCCAAAACAACACACTACATCAATAAATGAGTTTTATTTGTGTATATATGTTTTTTATTTGTATATATATATTTCTGCGTGTATGATCTTCCACAGATTTAACCCGTCTTCCGTCGAAAACGACGCCCCCTCGAGTCTGTGCGTTGAGGGTACGTAAGCAGCCGTGCTCTGCTGCTATAACTACTATAACTCCCACATCGCTCCACACCTTTCCTCTCCGGCCCTCCGTCCATCCTAACCGCCTCTCCTCCCTCCCTCCCTCACCCCCCAGCCGGGCAGGCGGGGCACGTGAGAGCCGTCCGCACCGCGGGGAGCGGCCCGGCGAGCGNNNCACCGCGGGGAGCGGCCCGGCGAGCGCGGGCGGCCGGCTGGCGAACGGCACGGCGGTGCGCGGCGCAGAGGAGAAGACGGCGGAGTACGCCGTGTTCGCGCTGGTGCCCGTCTTCTGCGTGATGGGCCTGCTGGGCATCCTCATCTGCAACATCCTGAAGAAGAAGGGCTACCGCTGCACCGCCGAGAAGGAGGGCGGAGACGAGGAGACCGCCACGCCCCAGAAAGAAGGTGAGAGGGGAGAGGGGGGAGAGAGAGAGAGAGAGACAGAGAGAGAGAGAGAGAGAGAGACATGGAGAGGGAGAGAGAGAGAGACAGAGAGAGAGAGAGAGATGCTGGATAAGGGGAAATGAGAGTACCTACCTGTAACACTTACATACATTTATAGGTACAATAATGTACACAACCCACACATCAACGTGCATCGTTGTGCAAGCATGTTACCTGTTAAAGCAAAAACCTTACTGTGCAGCAGGCATGTTTTGTGCATGTGTGAATGCCATCTAGTTCTCTCTGTGATGCGATCACATGGTACAAGGAATGCTTTTATCTCCCCTGAAATGAACTTTGACCCCTGTGGAGGTCATTGTGTGCTTTGTATGCTACTTATCCCTAAAACCCAGTTATTGTATCGTTTTTGCTTGACAATAATTCACTGAAAGAGAGAAAGAAAGAATGAAAGAAAGTAAAAAAGAAATAAGTAAACTAAGTAGAGCATGAACTAAGAGGACAGAGAGAGAGAAAGAGAGAGAGAGACAACAGAGTACCTCTGAATACATCCATAAATAACTCATATCATGTATGGAGCAGAATGAGGGAATGATGGACACATCAGGCAGGCAGGCCGACAGACTCACATATGTAGATCAGAAGCACAGCTCAGCCAATAGAACAAGTGTTCTATTACAAACATCCCCCCATGGTTCCCACAGCCTTTTGTGCAACATGAGAGCCCTTCGTTGGTTCGTTGGCCTCCTCAGTAACCGCATAGAACATGTCCCTGTGTCCCAGGACTACCAATAGACCAACCGATCCTGAGTCTCTTTTCAGTTGAGATCCAACCACAGATACTACATCCTAACACTTACTTGCGTGGTTTCACTGATAAGGCTTACAAGAAAGCATCACCTATTTTCACTTCTTTTCAGTGGCACCTGTGTAGGCCTGCACACAATGAGAGGCGTGCAGGCCCACATTCTTCTTTGTGCACTGACCTGTTTCTATATAAGAGGTGACGCCACGAGGACCTATGTGTGGACGAATGTCCTATCACCGTACACATAATGAAATGTTATCAGTTCAAAATCCTGGGTTCGTCAAACGTCAGTATTGTCTGTCTAGTATTTAAGCTTTATTTAATATCGGACGTAAGATCCTATCTTATACATGCCCGGTATCGCTCAGGTAGTTTGTTGGGTTGAGCAACATTACCAGAGGGTAAACACTAATGTTGAACTTACACCAGACACTGTACATGCACTGGTGTTATGTAACATTGGTGCGGTATTATGTGACAGGTAGTCAAGCAGGGTTGATACATAAAATAGTTTCATGAGGCAACTCAGAGGCTAGTTCTATATGTTCATTGCTATTATATTAACTGAACGGATTACAGATCTGAATGAAAACGTCTGCTTATCCTATCTGCCTCTTGCGGATTTGCTAGACTTGATGCACACTGACACAAGTGGGTATCAACATTGTGCCACCATTTCCTGTGTTTTCATCACCATCTCAACGGAGATCAAATACTATGCTTTAGCATCTTTCTACTGCATACTTTTGTACTGCAGCAAAGACATTGCATCTGGGTTCAGCACTGAAGTTGTCTATTGTACAACTGAACACTGTAGTGCATGGGCTCCCTTTGTCATTATCACCTAAAACTGCTCTGACAGAAAAAGGTAAAAAATCCGGTAGCTTTGGCTGTCGCAGGTCTGTAATAGGCCAGTCCAATCATTTCATTCGGCTGGAATGAAATGATTGGATGGCTTACCCGTCTGTCTACTTAGCTACCCTGCTATCTGCGCCGCATTGCCCTTGCACTCATTGCACATGACCAGTTTTTCACAAGGCTAGTCAGACTTATTGCTAAAGCTAGCAAAGTAGTCACGTGTTTTGGGGGAGTTGCTTTGGAGGGAGGCCTGAAGGGAGGGTTGGGATTCTTTAGTTGGATACAAAATAGCAGATAATTCAGCAGAGACCTAATTCATTGATATGATATTTCAGTATTGATCTAGCTTACTACAATGTGCTACCTTGACAAGTGGTTCATTCTAGTCACTAAGCTCAAGCAGTGTTTCCCACACGTAGACTTTACTTGGGGCAGCGAAAGTACAGCCAAAGTATATTTGGCGACCAATTTTAATTAATTTTTTGTTTTTTTTATCCGTACGAGAGTACAACGCCATCTGCCATCGATAGTGTTTCCCATACATTTGAATACACCGGAGCTCCACTTGCCATGCATTTTCTTTTTTTTCCTGCTTCTTGCTGTTGTACAATTAGCGGGATACACTTCTAAACAACGATTTTAATTCATTGGAACCATTTTGAAACATGAGACTTATCCGGTTTCATTGCATTTTAGTTAGGCCATTGTTTAGGGCAGTGAACTTTGTTAGTCACCTATTGAGTAGGACTATTGACCAAACGACAGCTGTCTAGAGAGGAGTGCTGCTGCCCAACGGCTGCACTTTGATGCCCCGTCTCCTCGTCAGGGAGAACTATGGTTTTCATGTTTCAATGCAATTGTCCAATTTGTTGCCCTTCGATTACTTTATCTAAGACAGTAAGGCCCTCTGGAAAAAATGTTTGCCCTCCCCTGTTCTGTTGCCTGACTTGATCAACATTTAACTTGATTGATACCTTTTTTGTGTGACTTTAGTGTAACCCTTGTGTGTGTTGGTGATCACAGTGTTCATACGTAATATGAGGTCAGCTAACAGGCTCAGCCTATCCAAAGCCAATCCAAGATGAGGATTAATCAGACAGCTGGCATGTTTGAAAATAAGTCTCAGGGCAATGTTAAATTAATGCTTAAAGGACATTTTCTGAAAGAAGCAATTCACATTACACAAACCACTCTATGCAATGGGGAAAATACTGAAGGTGGTCAATTAAAAAAAAAAAAACAATTTAATTGTGTTGTTGCAGAGGGTAAAGAGTCAAACTGGGGTCTTTCCGTTAGTGATCTGCACCAGTCGGTTTAAGTTTTGCATTGCTAACCTTCTGTTGTGAAACTAAAGAAGTACCTGTATCAGGGAAACTCCCTCACCACTCTTGCTCTCTCTCTCTCTTTCTCTCTCTCTCTCTCTCTCTCTCTCTGTCTCTGTTTCTCTCAGGATCCTTCCTTCCTTTCTCTCCATTCATCAATCTCTCATTGGTTCTTCACCTCCTCTCGTCTGAACACGACACTAACTGTCCATCTCTCCTTTCCCTGATCAATTATTCAATCAGGCCCTGTCTACCCGTTGACAGGCCCTCGTCTCCCCATGCTCCCCCCTCATTCCCCTCTTTCCCCTTCTCGTCTCCTGCTCTATCACTTTTTCCTCTTCCTTGCTTTGTCTTTCCTGCAGTGCTCTCCATTCCTCCGACCTCCCCTTCAGTAGATTTTGACAACATGCTCTATTCACTAAGCTCCTATATGCAAGGGGTCCTATGTATAGATTCAGGTTACCAAAACATTTTAATGCAGAGACTGCGGCTACCACTGCTCCTGTAAGCCACTGTCAGTCAGGCGAATCCAGGATAAATTCTCATCTACTCTGGAGTCTGGTCCCCCTTCACACACACAGCGGTTAATACCCCTCCCACTCTTCTCCTCATCCCCTCTGTGGCAATTATGTGGAAAAGCTGATGCAGTGGTGCAGAGATAAAGTGTGTGTGTGTGTGTGTGTGTGTGTGTGTGTGTGTGTGTGTGTGTGTGTGTGTGTGTGTGTGTG
>JAOPJO010000054.1:12722502-12732880 GCA_027123675.1 Molva macrophthalma | reverse complement strand
GTGTGTGTGTGTGTGTGTGTGTGTGTGTGTGTGTGTGTGTGTGTGTGTGTGTGTGTGTGTGTGTGTGCGCATGCGTAATGTCTCCTGGGAATGTAGGCCTAACTGACACAGTACGTGGGGTAATACTTGTGCTAATTTATGTAGCTGTGTGGGTGGGTGTTTGTGTGTGTAATGTGTTTTGTTTTTTCTAGAACTGTCATGAATTTCCCACTGTTACCGCTGTGAATAGCCAATGGAATTCTCCCGACAATTAACAATGACCTTCACAGTGACTCTCAGCTTGTGTGTGTGTGTGTGTGTGTGTGTGTGTGTGTGTGTGTGCATGCGTGCGTGCGCGCGCGCGCGCTCGTTCATGTTTGTGTGTTGTTGTGTAGTACGTGCAGGTGTGTGCACGTTGTTTGTTCATACTGCTACTGTGCACATCATCATAAACATCAATCGGATCCTGAAACCTTACACCATCAGCTTCTTAGCCAACAAACCAAGAACCAAAAATATTTGGACAAAACATTTTCTGGTCTGACTGTGTTATCCTGTCCTGGCAGGAAAGCTAAGCAATGTATTTTACTTTAAACTTGTGTATAAAAAAACAGATATTTACTTCGGAATCTGTGCAGTTTGCCAAGGTTCATCCATTCTCATGGCATTTTAAGTATCGGTTTTGGCAGTATTGACTGAATCAAAAAGCCTGTTGTGTTTTTGACTCATAAACCCTGCTGACAATATATGGTTTTCTCAAGATTTTATTAACTCCACACTACAGTGAGATGGTTGTTTCACATATCTGGACTACAGGAGTCTAAAACAATGTGATCACTATACAGTGACAACACCTTCAATGCCAATAAAAAGACAACGTTGGAGTATATGTAAAAATGGACAGAACCACCCAGAAGATCATCACACTCATGGATCTGCTGAGCATGTATCCCAATCAGCTTTTCTTTAGTTCCTGATCACACACACTAAAGATGTACCCGTGCAAACAGTTGTCCAGCTGACCCCAGGTTGTGGGTTTGAACCCCAATGACTTCAGTCTACTTGTAGGTGTCATTGAGCAAGATGCCGGACCCCTACCGGCTTCCTCATGATATGTGTTTGAACAAAATCACTGTAACTCACTATGGCTAATTGACTCAATAGTAAAAACTGTGAGAATGAGGACTCAATGAAAAGGACGAGGGTGCTTTAACCACTGTGTGTTGTGTTGTTCAGGTCAAAGTGACTCAGGAGTTGAAGAACACGCACACAGACCAGATGACCAGGCTGCACTTCAAACATCAGACAGAGTGCGACCTGCTCGATGATATGAGGTACACCATTGAGACACACACACACACACACACACACACACACACACACACACACACACACACACACACGTCACACAACACAAGCACACGCAGGTTTACTTTACTAATTAACTTTTTTAAATCTCATCACAGTATCTTGTTACCCATCTCTCCTGGTCCGTCGCAAATAACACTCACATACCCACACTGCCCAATTATCTACAACAAAGACATGAAGGAGAAAAGTGTAACTTCATATTGGCCATCTGCTGGTGATGACTGACCATTAGGGTTATTATAATTAGTACAATGTTATTGTTATTACACCTTCACCACACACACCCACACACACAGACTTATGTCGACAGTCATAGTTTAGTTTAGTTTAGTTGAGATGTAAGGGGTGAATGGAGAGCGGCAGCGGGGAAGAGAGGAGTATTCTCATTCCAGTTTACTTAAGCTCACAAGACCGGGGAAACAACGAAGGAATTTCCTGCTGTCTTCTTCCTGCTCTTTCTTTCTCTCTCCCTCTCTGGCTATCTCTGACTCTGTCTCTCTTTTGCTTTCTTTCCTTTCTTTTCATTTTTCTGTATCACTTTCATCATGTTGCTTTATTTTAAACTCATCAGGCAGGTTTTTATTCTTCATTCCCCTTTGTATTACTGTGTGTTTGTTTTTGTGTGTGTGTGCGCACGTGTGTTTGAGTGCATTTTTGTGTGTACTGTTCCATGAATATCTGGTGGATTTCCTTTTTTGGCAGTGGGTGAAAAAGTGTTTCTTTATTCCCTTGCTGTCTAAGTGTTGATTATTTATGACATTATACTTCTAATGTTTAGCATGTTTAGCCCTCTATTCCTCACCCTTCTTCTCCATGTATCACTTTATTATTTTTGCTCTTGTTCTCTCTGTCCTGTCTATTTACAATGCACAGAAAATAATCTGTCCATCAGACTTTATTTTAAAGTCTTTATTCTGAAACAAATTATTCTGAAAAAAGGATTCATACAAATTCCTATGTTTGTTTTACGTGTATACTTGGGGGCAAAGCACTATGCCTGTGGCATATGTAGATATTGGCTTTCAGTCTCTAACACTGTATTATTACTATTGATGTTTATGTATTGGAATGAAACATCATGGGAACTTCCCATGATGTTTCATTCCAATACATCAACCAAACAAGGATGATCAAGGGATGGGGGGAGTGGAGCCAACTTCAGTGTTGGCTGCACTTTTTGCTGCGAGGGGAAAGCATATGTCTGGTTTGACTCGTCTCTGGCTCTGGTACAGACATGATGAGACTGAAACTGGTGTCTTCTGTGAATTCAACCCAAACTGCTATAAACACAGGTGGGAACACATACAAGATGCCACAGAAGATCTCATGACTCAAAAACACATTGGAAGGAAGATGTGTGTAACCACATTGTCAATGGAGTGTGAACACGACCATCTTTATATGCATTTACAGGGAAATGGTTGTTTCCAGTTGTCTAAGCATTGCAACTTGTGTAGGACAATATTTTCCTTCCTACAAAAAGGAAAGTTAAATATGTCTTAACAGACACTGAATTATTTGCCTACTACTACAGTATTGTCATTTGCATTACAATTACATTGTGGCTCCTCAATTGGGATTACAACTGAAGACAATATTCTTCCATTCCGTCTCCACAGTATGTGCCCTGATCTTAAATCCCCACCATTCCTCACAGTGGATTATAACGGGGACAGCAGCTTCATTGAAACCAATTTGTCCCGGCGATATGCTGGGCCACTTGTACTGGATCCATTAGCAAAACAAAACGAGACATGATAAAGTTAATTCTTGCCGCCGTCAATCCCCTTAACTGCCCTGATCTTAGTTAAAATGTGAAGCAAGTATTAATATGAGTGCATAAGGGACACACCACACACACAAACTGGGCCAAGCCTACAATCGTATTTACCCTAATAAATCCACACAAACACACACATACACACAAAAAAACCCAACTATAGAGAGAGCGAGAGAGCGAGAGAGCGAGAGAGAGAGAGAGAGAGAGAGAGAGACCCTGTATCCTTTTTCATATCAGGGAGGATAAAATGTTTTCCTCCGTCCTCTCCACACATATGAAAGATGCAGACTTATAAGAAGGCTGGAGGCTTTTTTAGTGACTGGACTTTAGAGTAAGTGTTTCGAACAGTCCGTTTCAGCAGTAGTTGGCATGAATAAAAACAAAATACATTATTCGGACAGAAAAACCTCCCTGAAAACACAATTATGGATTTATTTTTGGAAGAGATTGCAAGGTTAGATGTGGTGTGATATGAGATTGTCATGAGCGTTGATGGAAAGAAGAGAGTTTAGGGTTTCCCCCTATTTTAATGGAGTGGCGGTCTGATTCTTGTCTTATGAAGGTTGTAAGTACTCACCCTGAATCTGTGCAACTTTCTTTTTTAAACTGAGCAAGTTGCTTTTATCTTTCCATCTAGACCTATCAGACTATGAGCGTGATCTCATATTTGTTTGAACAAATGTCCAACAGTATTGGCTTTGCTCAATTTGTGAAACTGAATATGTTGATACAATAACACTATCAACAGTATGTAATCAGTTATACTGACCAGAGCAGGCACTTCCTAGAATATTGTGGCAACTTCCGTTTAGGTTCCCCTTCTTTTGTTTTTAACACAGCTTTCTTTTGACCAACCCCTGTCCTGCCAAGACAAAGGCCATGTCTGGTTGGTTCAGGCCAAATAAGGTCATTTAAAGTAAATGTTTGGTTCAGGCCAAATAAAGTGTTAAATTCAAGGTTAGGTACCCTTCACTATGAACTCCAAGTTCAGGTACCATGATTGGTTGTGCAGTGCACATGATAATGGCTTGCACACTTGGAAGAGTGAAGGTAAGGCTGCAATAGTTATGACACGTGTCTGCTTCCCTTGTTGGTGAGGAGGTGGTGAGAACACACTTTGTTATGCCATGTGTCACCATGAAAACACGACTACGCCATTCTGTCTTCCTCTTTTCTTTTTCCATCTCCTTCTGTCCTTCCCTTTCCTCCCCTGCTTCTTTCTCCCACTATTGGTCCATTGTTTGTTGCTGTGTAGCTTATATTGATTTCCTCTTCACTGTTTTCAATGTGTCATCCACACATTTCTGTTTCTTACCCCAGCAGTCATGCCATATATGTCATATTTCATAATTCATACCAAATTTGTAATGTGCAAAAAAATAGGCCTGGAAAGGCATGAACAAGGACTCCTTTTTTGTCCGATTCACAGAGGTCTGCACACCAATCATTTAATTTGTTTGGTAGATCGGGCTTCTTGAGACACATAGGTGTGTGTGTGTGTGTGTGTGTGTGTGTGTGTGTGTCAACCGTGCAGTGGAAAGGTGTGAACTAGCTTGTTTCACCTTGGCCAAAATGCCCATGGGCCTAATTCTCCTCTACCATCCATCGCACATTTACTAGGCCTACGTCAAATATCTAAATCTTCAGACTTCCAATTACTGCCGCCCACAGCTGTAAACCCTGCTGTTCAAAGCAGACTAATATAAATATTACTAAATCACACATGCACATAAGGTTACATAATTCTGGGCTTGTTTTGTGAACCTATAATTACAGACTGTGTTGTTGTGTAAGCTTTGAGCCAAGCTTTTCACTTAACACCTCTAGAGTATGTATCAATTTGTCGGTCTGTGGGGTGTGTATTCTTGTACATGTAGAATATTTTTCTGAATATGAGGAGAAATCCTGATCCTGAAATAATGAAAGAACACAGGCCAGAGCATTCATTTTATCAGATGTTTTTTAGTCAACATGTTTGAACATGTTTTAAAGCTAGCAAGAATATACAGCAGCAATCGGGCGTATTCACAGTGGAAATGTGATGTGTTTGCTGTCTTTGGAAACCTAGAAATGCCTCTCTTTCCCCAGGTTGGGTTTTAACTACAGTTAACCTTTGGATCTCACACTACCGTTTATGTATTTTCAGTTGTCCAATGTTTCCCCCCACCAAGGGAGGCTAATAGCTTTACCTATGAATATGCCTTATCTTGCATTGAGCCAAAATCTACTTGTTTTGGCCCCTTAAGAGATAACTCACAGTTAGGGTGTTTTAAAACCATTCAAAGTAACTGTCAATGCAGGCATACTTGGTAAAAACATTTCCAGGTTTAGGATGATTACAGTCAAGCTGGGGATATTTAAATTCCAATGTCCTTAGATTTATTTGAAATGAGTAACCGCAGTGGTAATATTATAACATTGAATATAATAAATTCAATAAAAATCATTTTGATTTTTGATTTTTTTTAGTGATCTGCCCAAAAGGGCATGGACATGTTCCTGGGATATATTATTTTGTGTAGTTTGATGTGAGACTTTGAGTGAAATATAATTGTATGGATTATGAACTCTGGCTGCACTTGGGTGAGCCAGGATGGGCTGTGGCCTGGTTGGTTAAAGTAAACAGGAGAGCATGGGTTTGAATCCAAGCAGAGCTTTTTCAACAAAATATATATAAAATATAATATCGTACACCATTAACTTTGTCTGTTAATTGCCTATCTTTGGGCTAACCTGGTTGTACATTTGTTGAGGATAGTTGTACTCCAGTCAACAAACCAGGATAATGTGGTGTGTTATTCTGCTGGGTCTCTACGGGGAAAACTATTTTTTGCCTGTCAGTGTAATATCACTAGGCCAGATTAGAAGCAAGGCCTGAAGGCCTGATTGTGATATCCCTGGTGTCAACTTAGGAGGCGCTGTGGCTTAGATGGTTAAAGCGCCTGTCTAGTAAACAGGAGATCCTGGGTTCGAATCCCAGCAGAGCCTTTTGAAACGCTACTGTTGTGTCTTAACAGTACACAAAATCGAGGCCAATGTTAATCACCATCAATCTGTGAGTAACCCTGTCTTGCAAAGCAAGCCACACTATTGTAATTTAAATTATTGGTTAGTTTGCTTTGTTTTTATCATACAAACTACATTTTTCTACTAATACTTTTTATAATACTTCTTACTAGGGATGCACTGATCAACCGGCCGTCAACTGGAACCGGCTGGTGTTTTCTCCTGACACGTTTTCTCCTGACACGTGACCGGCCAGTCAACCTAAAAAGGAGCCGATCACCTGACTCAAAAACGATTAACACAATTTTTTCCTGCAAATTCCTCTTTAAATTGCCCTGACCCTCAATAAAGATAGTCTACAATTAAACAAAGACATACACCCTGTTTAGGACAAGGCAGGTATTTGTTTGTTAAGAAACAGCAACTGGAATCAGCCATGCGATATCATGATTGGTGCATCCCTACTCAGTACTATGTAAAATATGTAAAACATTGTGTATGACGATATATTTTTGCTTAATTACAAGATATTTGTGTGAGACATTTTAAAACTGAATTCACATGAAAATTGACAATATTTATTTTAGATATTCAAACATCTTCATTAACAGATTTCCTTTATGGCTTGAGTCCAAACTAATTGCAATTGGTGTCATTTCAGGGTCTAGGAGATGATGCATGTTCGCGCTTTATATTAAAAGAGATGCTCAGTGTGAGGCTCAAACTCACAACCTTCAGATGATGAGCCTGACACTCTGCCTACTGTGCCAACATGGCCTGAGTACTTTGTGAAGCATGCTGGGTTCAGAACGCTGAGCTGAGGGGGAGATGTTGGGGGAGCCCATTGGAGGGAGGAGTCAAATTTCAACTGACTGCTGAAGTATGTGCTCAGCACATGTTGCAACCCTTCACAGCAAGAGGACTGCAGACCTTCTGCCATTCTGCTGCTAACCTGTTTATCCAGGATTTTATGTGATAATAAATACATTATCCATTCACATTAGCATACATTAACAAACATACACTAATATACATGAGACTCCACCATGCATGCCAGCGAGGGCTCCAGAATGCTCACAAAAGGGGCTTCCTTTTTGCGTCTGAGCTGTAATTAGCATAGAGGGGTTTGACGGTAATTACGCTGTCTGTCTATAACTTGAGTGTGCCTCTCTTTCTTTTTATTGCCCCGCTGTTCCCACCTCCTCTGTTGCGCCGCACAATTTATATATTTAGATGTTTCAGGCGTCAGCTTCTTCATCAGTAGTTCTCACGCCCTGGGAACCTCTAACCACCGTAGGCCGCAGGAATACAACAAAAAAACAAGGAAAGCACATCCTGTTACAACAACAAAGGTGTTTTTATGTTTACTTATAGGGTTGTTTGTTGTTAAGGCCAACACAAATCTACCTTTATTAAGATAGTAGTTTTGATTATTTGTGAAAGTAACATACAACGTTCAAGCAACATTTTCTTTTATCAAAAATGTTAAATCGAAAAGTATCCCCATAGTGTAGAGCAAAAGTTATCCCAAACCAACAAATAGACCAAACAAATGTTTAAACCAGGTGGCTGGCCTTTTAGGTTTGTCATACAAATGTTAATTACATCGTCGACTATTGCTAATGTATACTTTGATGGCTTTGATGGCTTAAAGTTGAAGACCAAAAGCCATTGTTGCCTTTTACACCTTTTTTTTACACCGGTGATTAATACAGAGTAGATAAAAAATACATGAAAGACATTAGATAACCACATGTAGCACTGTTGGCTGTTTTCAGAGCTAGCTGTGCATGTGCGGAGTGTGCGCACATACTTTGGAGATAACGCAGGCCTATGGGTGATGGGATTCCCAAAGCGTCCAATCACAACCAGCCCTGGAGCCCTTTAGAGTGCTTAGCATGCCCCTGCCGCAGTCCCATGTGACCTTATTTCGGCAAACATATTTATGGTAGTTAACGGCGAGAGACAAATAATTTTTTTTGATCACGTTCGAATTGTGCCATGAAATACACATATTCTTTTGTAAATTCAAATGTCGCATGTCACAAAAGTCGCAGTTTATCGTCAAACAGTAAAGTAACATTTTGTTTTGTGTTTAACCGCTCAGTGCACTAGATCTCTCGTCACCAACACCAACATGTATCTTACCTGATGTGTATTATCCAGCGACTCCTGGTCCTTTTATCAGCCGGGGATCGAAAAAAACAGCAAGACCCGTTGCTCGTTTGACTACATCCACAAGAAACACACAGGCATCCTATTTTCACCATGTTGTGCTTCAATAGTTTTAGGACAAACTGACTTTCTTGACTTTCAGAATGATCCGTTCAATTCTCAAACATAATATGTGTATTTCATGGCACAATTCAAACGGGATCAAAAAATGATTTGTCTCCATTGCCATGGACTACTGTACATATGTTTTCCCGAAATAAGGTCTCATGAGGGGACAGCATGGTGTGTGTGACTTTTGCATTCTATAGTGGCCAGGTCTGTATAAGCACATATAAACAATTATACAGCTTATGTATAGAAACAATGACATTTTCTCAGTCTCTGAAGTGTGAGCAAACTGTTTAAATAGCCTATGCTATATTTACTTTAGAATAAGATGGGAGCCATTTGCCATGTCTGGTCCCTTGATCTCGACAATTATCCTCTTACATACTTTATATATTTCCCTTTTGGACATTCCTGAGATGAGATAAGACCTGGTTCTGCTACCCGGATGCTGTTGGATGTCTGATACCGGAGCAGCAGGGCGGGGGACTGCAGTCTACGGGATTTCTTTGAATACAGTCAACAGGACTTCCTGCCTTCTTGTGTCATGTGGTGGTTGCCAAGCTCATTCTCTTGTATATTAAAGTGATCTCTAACTTTAATTAACCCATATATATTCTGAGCTAAAAGGGTCTGGCCGCTAGGAAGAAACTTCCCCTTGTGTGTTTTACATCACTGCCTTTAACATGCATGCACTTTCTTCTTGTGCAAGAAAAAGATTTGTATGTTTACAAATGCTAAAGCTCTCACTACTCTCTGTCTCCCTGTCTTCAGGAGTTACAGTCTGAAGAAAGGACAGCTGGAGAGAGACTATGCCCAGGTAAGAGACTACGGCTAAACCTGTGGTGATGGATCTGTCCTATGTGATACCCAATCAAACAATCTAGTGCTTTTTGATGGGTTAATAAAACGCTGTTGCCAAGCAGCTTAAGAGGTGGTCATCTTAACAGTGGAACATAATTGTGGAGCTCACTAAAGCTAGTTCTGTGAATCAATTCTTACCCCATTTTGCTGCCATAATAAACGTAGCCAGAGATATTTGGCGGGCTGACCAGAAATGAGGCAAATGCTGCAAAGGATTGTGACTGTTTGTAGCCAACTGCATTTCAAATTTATTTGACCGGCTAGCTTTAAAGTAACATCAGACTTTATAGAAATGTACCGGGATGAGTACCAATACTGATTTAGGAACAAGGCTGTAGACGGGTTATGTGCTGTGGATACCCATACCTTTACTCTGCTTATAAAAGGACACGTAAAAGGGAAATTGGCCCTTTAACACCTAATGGAGCTAAAGCAGGTTTAAAAGGTTGTGAGATGCCTAAAGACAGGTGCACTAATCCAACCAACTGTAGGGCTATTAGACCAGAAAAGTGTTATTTATATTTTTAAAGATCTGCATTTACATCTGCTGTGCCACCTGCAGAGTTCATTAACATCCCTGGTGGTTAAGCTTTATCACTTCTAGCTTCTCGTTGATTTGCTTAACAAATTTTGGAATGGATTTTTTAGGATTAGTTCAAAAAAGATAATGAAATACCATCCACTTTTATTTGACACCGTATATCAATGCGGATAGATCATGTATTCCCCCGTTTTTCAATTGGGAATTGATTTGGCAATATGGTCTAAAGAAACACTAGCAGTGGGCCTAACGCATCAGGGTTGAATACAGTGTGCAGAGGCTGAGGCTGGGAGACAGACTGGAGCAACGCGCTGTACAGTGGCAGCAGACGTCACCCACACTGTACACCACTCAAACCCTGGAGACTCCCTGGTGCTGCTCAGTATAAGCTCTCCTTCTCTCACATTCATATGACCGCACACACATATAGACACACACGCGCACACACGCAAACACACCGAAAAGCTCTCGTCAATCTTGGCAATCACACACACACACACACACACACACACACACACACACACACACACACACACACACACACACACACACACACA
>JAOPJO010000054.1:12682975-12698363 GCA_027123675.1 Molva macrophthalma | reverse complement strand
GAGAGAGAGAGAGAGAGAGAGCGAGAGAGAGAGAGAGAGAGAGAGAGAGAGCGAGAGAGAGAGAGAGAGAGAGAGAGTATATAGGCCTCGAGAGAAAGCAAGAAAGAGAGTTGGACCAGGACTCACCAGTCTGCGTTTGGGCTTGATGAGTGGTCGGTTCTGGCCATTCATCTTGTGGTACAGTCCGCAAGCGTTGCATAGGTAGTGGCCCGTACCATCTCGTCGCCACAGGGGGGTGGAGGTGGCTCCACAGTTGACGCACTCACGACCCTCTGCGTAGAATTCAGGTGGGCAGAAGACAAAGGGACATTTATATAATTAAAAAATTCACTTTCCATCCGAAGCAGCGGCTCTGACGGAATCAACAAAGCCAGACCATCGTACAAAACAATCTGACCACCATGCTCCACACAGCCGCGGCCTGTGTAGCTGCTACTGCCATATAAAAAGAGCAGGCGGTCATATGCACTGCCTGGTTACAGCTGGGCCGGTCGTGGACACGGACACCGCTCTGTAACCTGAGCCACAGCTTGACGGGCCAGAAAACAGCCAGAACATGTCCAGAGGTGTCCGACGAGATGAATAAGACGCACCATCAAATTAGTCCTCTATTATTCAGCAGCTTAGTGGGCACCGCGAGAGGACCCTGAAGTGTGTTCTGGTGGTATTGGATGTGCCTGACAGTGTTGCGGTCGTGGATTAAAATGTCACGCGCCACTTGTTCCTGTATATACGGAGATATACTCTTAATAACGCCTTAACGTTAGCCATCGCTCCTCCTGGTACTACTGATTAGGTCGGATTTGACCATAACAGCAATGGAAAAAGACCATGCCATACACATATCTCTTGACCATTTGCAAAGCCATGGACCAGTTTAACACCACTTGGAACAACCGGGCATTCCTTATTGTGTGTTTCGTCTGTAAGCAGGTTTGACCGTTCAGCAAACCTGTTACTTCACCAACCTCATTTAACTCATGTATTCGCTCTCTCCCTAGAGCATCACCTCATTATTTCTATTATAATGTCAGCGACACTCACAGTCCCACCCTAAACTCTACAATGAAATGTGTCCCTGAACAATAGCCTGAACAATGGCTCAGCTCCTTTTGAAGTGAGCGCGGTGTTGCAGTGATCTGGGCTCTGCGGCCTTCACAGGGATCTGCAGGTCCACTTCACTAACACTTGGAATGTTAAATATGCACCATTAAGGACTGCTGTGTGTGAGCCAGAAGAGTTGAGTGAGATGGGCAGAAATGTGTGAATAAACAGGTTTCAGAAGGTGATGGTAGGGTGTTGTTTAGAGACTGAGGCGGAGGGATCAGAACCAACATGATGATATGCCAAAAGAGCTTATTACAACACTATAAGCTTATGGTTTGCAAAGTTATTCTTTTGTACAACAATCCATCATATGTCACTGGTATTGATCATCAGATAGATAATAACCAGTGTGGTGGCAGAGCTGTAAGCTCTCCTGACATAGAGCCTGGGCTTCTTTTAAATGTCACCGAATAACTCTGTAACAATGGCTTACTATCACACAGACATATCTGCTTTTATTATGAAAACGCTAAAGGTTTTTGATATTGCCCAACTGAGTAGCAATGAAAAAACAATCCTAAATAGCAATTTACTTTGCTTATTTTCGTCCAATATTAGTTTATTAATTAAGTCTAATAATGATGGTTATAATAAAATAACTCAAAGTATATTATAAAGTACTAAGTAAGTAAATATAATATAACAAAAGATTTGCATCCTGAAACACATTGCCAATATGAAGCAACCGTCAGACAACAGACTCATGTAAATGCGTATCAGCCGGCTATTATCCCTTAAGAAGACTCATCGGCTCTGTGCGGAAGTTCATTCCAAGCAGGCTCAGAGCACCATGCCTAAGAACACAAACAGCAGGGCTCTGTCGCCTGTGACGGCGCGTCCCGACGATGCTTTGTTATAGGACTACTGGGGGGGGGGGGGCATGGGCGGGGGGGGAGGTCGTGATTTGTTCACTTGAAGGTATACAGGATATGGCAGCAGCCAGGGCGTCGTGACTAGCCAACTTTACCTTGATGGAGTGTGAAGGCCACATTCATACAAAGAATAATAATAGACTGAACAAAACATATTCCTTACCCCGATTCAAATAACACAACGTATTTTGTTTCAGTATAGGCATTAAAGGCATATTTGTAGATGTAATGGCTCTTTGTATTAATTGTGTTCATTGTTTCTGAATAAAAATATAGTCGTTCGAGAATGCATTATATATTCATTATATATACACTTATATATATATATTTATTTATGATGGAAAATGTGTGTATTTAATCATGTTAAAGGTTAACTTGAATTGTATTTGTTTAGACCATTGAGCCTCCGTTCGACCCCTTTTACTTTGGATTTCGGCTAAGTGAGAATGTTTAAGAGGAGGAATCGACAGAGCCGACAGATGTGTTAGCCGACATGAAGTGTGGTCTGGACGGGTTTGGAAAATCCAAATCTCTAAAAATCCTAACGGGTTGCAGCCCACGTGCTAAGGCCTCATACATAAGCAACAATGTGTCAAATTTCAATGTTTTCATTAAACCATAAACTAAATATAAAGAACCCATTTAAACTGTCGACTTTTTTTTTTGGCCTTTAACAGTTGCTTCTGCATTATCAACACTTGGGTCAAGCGGTTGTGGGACTCACCTGAGCACGACCTGGCCTTGCTTTTACATTTGGGAGTAAAGCTGGAGGAAGACCCACCGAGCAGGCTCCCTGGGTGGAACAGGCTGCCGCTGTACTCGTGGGGCGTGTGGAGGGGATAGGTCGGGTAGGTCGGGATGGGGTGGTGGGTGGCCGGGGTCTGAGCATTCATCGAGGCCAAGCTGCTCCGGAGCGGACTACAGTTCTCCATTTTCATGCCGTCCGACAACGGCATCTGATACTTGATAGAATCTTTCTCGTCCATTCTCGTCGAAGTGGAGGTCGGGGAGGTAGGGCCGGGGTCTGGAGACACGTCTTTTGGTGGTGTCGGGGGGAAACTGTAGAGGTGCTGGCTGGAATGGGACGCGGGGGTAGTATTGGCGCTACTGTTGCAGGGGTAGCCGGAGCTGGCGGGGTGCAAGGCGGGTTTGCTAAAGTGGCTGACCGCCCATGCGTTATGGTGGTGTGCTGCAGACAGGGCAGCCTTGCCGTGGTCTAACCAGGGGATACCGGGGCTGTGGATGAGGTGTGGTCGGCAGACCTGGTTTCCAGTTAAACGAGCTGAAAACGGACGCACAAAAGCATTTTAGTTTTAAGTCATTGATACGGTGAATGATTCTGTTCTTTTTTTCACAATCAACCAAACAAACAAGGCCTACTGCTCACCTGTTGAGTAATCCCAGCTGGTCAAGTACGACATTGAGAACTATGTTTCAGACTCCTATAATGCTGCGATTGTTTTAAAACGAGACCGCTTCTTACACATTCAGCTTCACATTCAGACATTATTTCTAACAACGAAACGGGACTTCCATCTCTACCGTGTGGAGCCTGACTTGGATCAGTCAGCTTAGAAGTTACGTTAGCTATAAGAGTTATTACCACACACTACACCAGCGGCTGCCTTCGGACTAAAGATGTTATTAGGACATTTGCGGTTTTTATTTTATATCCGGGAAGTGCCTCTCTCTCCCCTCTCCCGAACCCCTGCCCCAACCAAGAGGGTTAAATGACACACTTCCCTTTCCTCTTTACTGTCAGGAATTTCTGGATTCATTCGCGTTGCCGTAATCATCAATGCTATTTAAATACTAACATCCATGCATCTTTATCAAGTGTCAAACAGTCGGGTTTATGGTTAACTGGTGTTTAATTTACGATATTCAGTCTTCTGTAAACACACACACACGCGCGCGCGCGCAACCTCACATTCCTAAATAATCTGATACAATATATTATTGTAATAAAATGGCTCTGAAAATTATCGTATTATTAGGGCAAATATTGATTATAAATGTATGAATTAATACATAATATTCTTAAAGAAATACAGGGGAAATAACATGGCATCTTACCGTGTGCTTGACTGTATGTCACCCTCGCCCGGGAGTTCGTGTAGTAAGGATTCCCCTGCGAGTCCAAATGGTTCAGAAACATGTCCACCTCGTCTTGGGGTAGCAGTGGAGCCATGGGCTCCATGTAGTTGTGGCCCAGGCTGTGGTGATGAGCGTCTGGGTGCTGGCCGTTCAGAACGGCGTGATGGTGCGCCATCCACCGAGACTGGTCGGCCGCTGCGACTTCCATGGTGAACTTTGCGGTCTCTATGGTCTCTTCTGCGGATATGTATTGCTGGCTTGCGTTGTACACCTCCAAGTAAGAAAAACCAAAAAACTGTTTTTTAAGGCGGTGTGATATTAAACGTGTATAGTTCCCGAGCTCTGTCGCTGAGGAGCGAACAGGTCTGATGTTTTTTTACGATGGATAGTGAATCCCGGTCTTCACCTTTTCAACACCTGCAATGACAAGGAAAAAGTCCTTTAAAACGGCGAAAAATTCAAAGCCGCTACACATTTCTAATGGCATACGAAGTAAGAATTGATTTTTAATTACATTTGCCGACGATCCTGCATACTCGTTTCAACAACAACAACAACAACAACAACAACAACAAAAGAAAACACATTAAAGAACTCATAAAGACGCGTACATTGTACTATACCCTCGATGTTATGTGCATTCCGATCATAGGCTATAGTCCATGAAAGTGTGTTTTTTTTCCTCCGGATACCTGTTGAAATTGCGATTAACCACTGCGATCAGCTGACAGACAAATACAAGTTGGATGTAAACCTCCTGATCCGTGCGGTGCTTTAATGACATGTGGTATAAGGATACACTGATGCGTCTGGCGCCACTAGATTCTCATATTAAGCGAGTCGGGGCGGGGCCGGAGTCGAACCGTGACCTCATAGGAGCCAATCACAGGCCAGCTCTGTCACAATTGGTCCGTACATCCCAACTCTCTTCTCATTTCCATTTGAAACAGTAATTCCATGTACCAAAAAACTAAAAGATTTATCAATCAGCAGTTGATTTCTCTCACGAAGCTCCCACTGTGGCCAAGATAATTTCCTCCTTTTTTTACAAGCCGTTACTAAAAAGCGGCGTACAACATAAAGGGACATTTCATACGGGCCCAGGCCTATCTTACGCAATATGTATAGGCCTATCACTTTGAAATTACCCTCACCTGCAAGATGTTCTCTTAAACACATATATATATCCGTGTAATTTCTAAACGACTGGACTACAGCCATGTTTGGTCTTGTGTTTAATTTCGAACATCTCACAAACCTAAACATTTAAATGTATTCTCTGCATAATAAAACAGGTTTTCACATACTGCTGTTATGCAAATACAGTTTGTTTTCGGCACCTCTCAAACAAACAGAGGAGCGGTCGATATATAACCCTGAAATTGTGGCTTTTGTTGTAAGCGTGTACATGTCTTTAATTTCCCGCATTGCATTCCACTTGTAAAAACAAACGCTTTGTCTCAGGAATTGAGCGATCAAACGTAGTTTACATACCAATGGTGGACCTTTTCTCACTTGGTGATAGATATATGTGGGTGTAAAGGCTCACCCACAGGGACCAATAGGTGGCCATTAAGGCTCGGTCATATTAGAGCGTCTTTCTTCAGGCCCTCAGACAGATTATTTGAAAACCTACCACAGACATGCTGTCTCTGGGTTGACACTGAGACACGGACACCGAGACAGTATTTACAGACCACCTAAGTCTAATTGTTCGACTACATTGCTGACGGTCTCGTTTTTTATTGTGACCGCGAAGTATAAGATAAATTAGCCCGGCACAAGAAGTATTCAAAGCCATTGTATTTGGATACATACATGAACATTGCGTGACTATTCTATTCATTGTATTGAATTGTTGTACTGTACTCTAGCCTGCTCTATTCTACTCGTTGCAATTACCGTAATTTTCACCGTACTGTAGTTTATTATATTGTATCAGAGTTCACACTTATGAACTTATCAACACTTATGTAATCTGGCGCTTCTGCGGGTGAGCTGACGTGTGTGTGATTGACGGGACATAATTGGTGGGAGGTCGCAGCCCAGGCTGGCCGCCATTCTGACGCCGGGGCCTTACGGCGCAGAACCTTGGAAAGTGGGCATGCCTATATAAGAGCGTAACGTTTCTTCATATGCCCAGTCATAATAACAAAAAAAGATCAAAAGAACAAATTGTTTGTAAGTGTTTCTTTTTTCTCATTCTCAGTTATTGTCGCCAGGGGCTGCGACTTGATGAGGTCATCAGCTGCTGAATTCAACCAACTGCATCACGTGGGATGGAAGGGCTGTACCTGGGCTGCACCCGAATACCCGGGATTCCTCCACCTCAAGCCATATTTAATGATTATGGTGATATTGTATCTATTATTAACATGTAATAATCAATTCTATTTTTTTATATGGGTTATATTATTTTGGGGGCACAATGTTTAAAGGCCAAGTGTTCAGCATAACGGGGCACTGCCAGCTACTGAATTACTGCAAACCTGATCTGTGGCCAATGGATTGAAGACATTATGTGAAAAATATGGCATGCCTCTATAAGGCTGAATTCACACCTCAAGACCAGACTGTGTGTGTGTGTGTGTGTGTGTGTGTGTGAGAGTGCACGTATGAGTGCCTGCAGGTGTAAAGATGACAAACCCCACCATGTCTTTTGAATGCGCGCCCTCACCCTATCAGATGCAGGTCAGCGCGGGACGAGCGCGGATGTGAAATTCACTCCGCTCAGGGTACGGCTGGCTTTGTACTCATGGCAAAAGGCTGGGCTTCCTAGCAGAATTACACCAGCTTTGTGTAAATAATCAAGAGCTGACCCGTGGGGTTAAACCCCGTAATTGAAGTGATACTTCAAAGAGACGACCACCACCTTCTGCAGGCGGTGGGCACAGCAGCATGGAGGGAGAGGGGGGACAGGGGGTCTGCTTCACACACACACACACACACACACACACGCACACACACACGCACACACACACACACACACACGCACACACACACACACACACACACTCACACACACCAGCACGCCTGCAGTAGGACAGGAAGATTGCCCAGAGAGGTTACTTACAACATTTGATGAAATGGTAGTGAGACATTTTCCGGCTGTGTTAGTGAGCCTGCCAGCCGAGAACCAGTCAGTCAGCCGCTCAGCAGGCGGCGCGGGGCTGACGGAGGCGCAGGCGGAGGCGCAGGCGGAGGCGCAGGCGGAGGCGGCCACAGGTTCCAGCCGAACTAGCGAGCGCGCGGCGAGGAGCTGGTAAACCGGCGAGATGCAGAGCTGCTCCGTCCCCCCCGCTCCCCGTCCGCTCCCCCCCGCTCCCCGTCCGCTCCCCGGCCCCTCGCGGACAGGAGCTGCAGCCCGACGCAGCGACACACACGCACACACACGCGCAGCGACACACGCAGACACACGCGGGCTCCTTCTCCGCAGGAGTCGGCGGGAGGTGCTGCTCCTCGCCCGCGGCCGGGGGAACGTGAGAGGAAACCCAGAAACCCCCCAGTGCCCATCGTCGCTCCGGGGTCTCCTGTGTTGCTTTCCGCCCTCGCAGGAAATGAGAGACAACAATAAACGACGAAATAAAAGCGCAAAACAAACCCCTTTCACGGTGGCAATTAATCGGGAGGGTTTCCTGATTCCAATTACCTGCTGATTGGCTCCAGGCTGCGCCCGTGCTGCATTATTAACAGGCATGTCGGAGCGGGGCTGCGTCTTTAGGGTTTTACGGGCGGGTCGTTAGGGCCCTGTCTCGGAGCAGACATGCAAGCGGCGGAAATGGACCGCTAATTGCCCGTTTGTTCGCAGCGGAGAAGAAGGTTGTGCCTACGCTATCTCCTCTGGGTTATGGTTGAAATACAATAGAGTGAGCATCTATATATACAGAGAGAGAGAGTTGAGTATTGATTGATAGAAGTGTGGCCTATCAGCAGCAGGCGGAGAGTTGGTGGGGGGGGTTACGAGTGACAAGAGACAATTAAGAGGAAGGGGAACTCCGCCGGGACGAGTTAGGTGTTGCTTTGAGAGGGCGGACATTTCTCCACGGATTCACGAGGCAGCAGAAAGACCTTACCGAGGTTGAGGATGATGAAGATGATGACGAAGAGAAGGAGCGGGTGGGAGTAGGACGAGGAGGAAGGTGCTTGGGGGGAGGATGAGGGGGGGAGGAGGAGGAGGAGGAGGGCGAGGGGGAGGAGGGTCCATTGATGTTCTTCAAGATTGAAAGAGTACTGGCTAAGATGACTTTTGAAAAAATTGATTTGTTTGACCTTTTCTTTTTGCGCTCATTTTATAGTTTTCTCTTTTCTACCATACCTAGAAAATAAGCATTCCTCCATGAGCCACACAGACAGACAGACACACACACACACACACACACACACACACACACACACACACTCGTACGCATTGCTATCTCATACATTATTATACATTATACATTATTAGAGGACTTACTTATGTATGTCACTCTTGGTTACTGTTGTATGTGTGGTTTTATTGTCGCATCACTGGTGCCAAGGCGACCACAATGGGTTTGAGCGAGACGAGCAGTGTTCATTATGGGACGTGTGGGGAAATGTAAATCTCTCACACTTTCTATTTCTAGCTCAATCGACAGCTTTTTCCCGACACACACCTCTTTTTTTGTGCGCTAACAACATCCCTGTGTGCGTGTCTTTGTGTGTGTGTGTGTGCTTGTGTGTGTATACACTTTTGTGTCTGAGTGTGTGTGTGTGTGTGTGTGTGTATGTGTGTGTATGAGTGTGTTTTTTTTCATGTGTGTATGTGTGTATGTGTGTGTGTGTGTTTGTGTTCATGTTCATGTGCATGTGCATGTGTGTGTGTGTGTATGTGTGTGCGTGTGTGTGTGTGTGTGTGTGTTTTAGAGCCGGCAGTTGGAGTCTGAAACGGGGACGACGGAGGAACACAGCCTGAATAAGGAAGCCAGGAAATGGGCGACCCGGGCCGCCAGGGAGCACAAGAACATCATCCATTACAAGAGAGTGAGCTCATAGCACACACACACACACACACACACGCATTCATAAAAACATACACACACACCCATGTGCCTGTTCTCTAATTGTGATATTGTTCACTCCTATATATTTCCGTGTGTGTGTGCGCATGTGCGTGTGTGCGTGTGAATCTTTTCAGTCCCTGGAGGAGTGCGAGAGCCACGGCCTGCCCTCCACAGAGCAGGGCAGACTAGACCTGGAGCTGAAGATAGAAGACACCAAAGAATGCATACGGAAAGCTGAGGTGTGTGTGTGTGCGCGAGTCAATCCAATCACGTCGCTTTCCGACGGCACCTTTGGTAGTGCTCTTTGGTAGTAGTGCTCATTTTTGAATGATTTACCTGTTGCATTGCAATCAACAGAAACCCCAATGTGTGCAGCATTCAGTGACGCGCTTCCTGAACCAAAACCCCCTTCTCACATTTCAACCGTGGCATACAAGATAAAAGAACCGTAACCACAAACACACCCGATGATTTGTGTAGTTCTTCTTACTTCTGCCTAGGTCTGGGCTGTGTGACTAAATGTTTTGGTTAATATTTGCATACAAACAATTGTGCAGAGTCTGCTACCTCGACACTAAAGCTTTTAGTGCCCTCCAAATATGTGACTTAATGCACAGTGTGTTTTTGTCAAGCTGTGGATGGTCACAGTTTTCTGAATGTGATTCTGAACAATACCTCTTCTTGGACATTCAAATATATGCTAATATTTTAAAAATACATTCTCAAGGATTACAGAAAATACCTTACGACTTTAAGATTTATAGAGATTGGTATTTTTATCTATCTTCTAGTCTTTGGGAGAGATTGGTTTTTAAATGAGCACACTCATTTCTCTCTCTCTGTCTATCTTTGTCTTTCTCATCTGTTTTAATCTCTGTTATACAGTACGTCTGTCTCCCCTCTGGCTAACTTGCTTTATCGTTCTCTCCCCCACCTCCCTGCTGCAACACCCTGTCTGTATGCTAGCCAGAGACAACTATTATCATCACATTGATCGTCTCCAATACAGCCTGTCTGCGGGGAAGGGGATTAATGCATTACCCCTCATTGCCTTCGCTCACCCGCTCTCTCCACCCTCTTTTACAACAACCCAAACACCCCCTCACTTTTCTATTCCTTCTTTTTCCTCATTCTGTACATTGATGTTGTATTGGCATCAACCCCCTCCTGTCTCTCTGTCCTCTAGACTACTGAGATACCCTTACCTCATTCTGATGCTCCTCCTCCCCCTCCTCCTCCTCCCCCTCCTCTTGGCTAGGCCTCTTGAGCACGTTGTCATCCACCTATCAACGATAAGTCGCCCCCTGCTGTTTGTTTTGGATATTATTGTATTGATACACATACAGTGCTAGATTTCCCAATTGTATTGAAGGCATTTTAGTTTGTGGATTTTTCTTTTCCCTTTTCTTTTTTTTAGATAAAAGTGACAACGATACACATCCGTCCACGATGTCATAAAATTACAACATGGTCTTAGTCATTTTAACCACATCTGGGTAACTTGACGATATATAGCATCTTGTGCTTTGTTATTGTTTTGGGGTTTTTGGGCTTGGTGTTTACGCTGGTATTCACTGTTTTGCTGGCTCATTCTTCATCAAACTCTTTGTCTTCGGGACATCTCCTATTTTCTTGGGCCCCCATTGGCTGGACGGGAGGACGCTGATGCATATTTAATGGCTCCATTAGTCACTAATGGAGTCGTTAGATAAAAATGTTTTATTAGAAAAACAAAAAATAGTAAATGAAGGACCCTATCAGTCATTATTTGAGCTTATATAACCTTTGATTTACTTTAACTCTGCTTCACAAGACTCATTGTACCCAGTTCACGGTATGCATTATAAATAATATTCATAATAGAGAATATAGTGACTGAAGATTACGTCTGAAAGGTAATTTGTGTACCATTAGAGCTATTTGCATCTGACACGTTGAGAAATCTCTGCCTCATTTTGTGGGGCTATACCTAAAAGCATGACTCTTACTCTTTACATCTTATCTCTGCCATACTCCTCAATCAATAACACACAGCCAAGCCAACCACGGACATAAAAAGGGAGTCCTGTGCTCTTTACCAATTTATATGTGTTTGTTAAACGATGAAAGGCCTTTGCTATTCACCCTAGGTTTTGACTTCACATTAAAAAGTCAGTCCCCCTACCCCCCTGTCTTGTGAAATGAAAAAAACAGTCTCGGACAAAGCCACATAATATTTTCAGTACAAAGATGACTAAACGATTTGCTCATTAGCTGGTAGTGTCACAGGTTGTACTGAGTCAGAAAGTGCAAAAAGTCACTGAATACAACTGGATACAACAGTGTTAGTCAGGACCTGGAAGATATAAAGGCCTTCTATCTCTGCCATAAGACATGCTGAGGGCTTGATTTTCCTTTGATCAACCAATAGGATTAGGGATTGAGGAAGTAGCAGCACATGGCCTGGAGCAAAGAGTTCTTGTCAAGCAATAACTTGACATGGCCCAAATAAGGAGTTTCTGCATTCAATTTAAGAGAGTTTCAACTATTGTTGGCCATCTATTTCTCTCCATGCTGATTTTCATCTGAGAGGACTCCCTAGGACTTAAATAATATTTCTCATTGTGATGCTTGCCTCATTTTCTGCCTCATCACACACGCTCTTGGTCTCTTTTGCTCTCTGTTTCTCTCTCTCTCTATCTCTCTCTCTCTCTCTCGCCCACTCTCTGTCTCTATTTGGTCCTTTTTTGCCCTCCCTTTCTCTTTGTCTCTCTGCTTTCTCACTCTCTCTTTCTCTATCTCTCTTTCTGTCTCTCTCTCTCTCTACCACTCTCTCTCCCTCTCTGATTGCATCCCTCTCTTTCTCTCTCTCACTCTGTGTGTGCCTCTCTCTCCCTCTCTGACTATCCTAAGATATTAAGCTTTTTTATTGTGTTTTGGGGAAGAGTGATATTACATCTGGGAGAATTTGGTTTCATAGCAACATGAAACATGTTGGCTCTGTGCCAGACAGGTGAATTAATATTTTTAGTGATAAGAAACTGGCAATATTTTTGTGTATTTTAAATAATTTTATAGTGGCTATTTTCATTATCATGTCTTTATTGGTAATACTTTACAGATCTTATCGAGGTCAGGAACCTTTTCTGTGGGTACCGGACTTTGTACAACTTTGGTACATTTGTTCAATTTTGTGAAATCTATATTGCCTTCTTATCCTCTAGAAATCCATATGTTATTGATTTGATTCAGAACCATGAGTCCAACAATATTTAAATGTGAACACAATTTACAAATATTCTGACACTCTACATTTACATTTGATGAAATCCATCTATGCAAGTACACATCCGCGCACACCTGGATGGAAACCCATAAACAGCTGGAATTAGCTCTGGTATTCAACCTTAGAAATAACAGTGCAGTATATTCCATGCATAGCTTGTCAAAGTGTCTTATTAAGCTCATTATTTAGATACTTTGATATCTCTCTCTGCGCTTTCTCTGAATATTCCTCTCTGTCGCTGATTCATGACACTGTGCCTTCCGGTCTCAACAAAGCAAACCAGCAGCGCTTTCCTGATTGATTGGCTTTTAATGTCTCTTGCACATCCCCCAACATCTCTATAAGGCTGAATACAATTTTCACTTGTCACATTGTCAACAGAGTATGTTAACAACCCCCATAGCCACAGTTTTATTCAGGGCTAGTGGCTTCCTGGGCTCCGTGCAGTTTGTGGAAGTACAAGGTAGACTGAGGTTCACTCTGACAAGCAGGTCCGTGGAGTGTTGGCTGGCTGTTTAGCTGTGATAAGTGTATGACTGGCAGGCTAGCAGTCCCTGAGCATTGTGACTGTGTGTGTGTGTGTGTGTGTGCGTGCGTGCATGCATGCGTGCGTGCGTGCGTGCGTGCGTGCGTGCGTGTGTGTGCGTGTGTGTGTGTGTCCCTCTGCAGTCCCGCTGCTCTGTCAGCACAACGGAATTAAATAATAATGAATGATTTGGTGAGGGGAATAGGCAAAGGCAAAGGAGAGAAGGCTAAATATACATCAGACTCTAGAGATACCGTCTCTTCTCCTCAGCTCGTTATTATAATCATTGTCATAATGATTATGACTTTACTTTCATTGTTGCTTTTAAGTAGAAAAGTGCTCCATAGGTGAATCGTTGGAGGAGCAAAAGAGGCTCAAATGAATCGAAGCAAATCTAGATCTAGACTAAAATGTTTTGTATTGGTCTTTCCATTATAAAGCCCATGTCCAATTTCCACCGGTATACTTTGCTTCAATGTCTCAAATGAGACATCAGAAATCAGACATCTAAATATCTCCCCACTTTTTTCTTCTTTACTACTCAACCTGTGAGGTCACAGCCAATGATTACTATAAAAGGGCATTGATATAGTAATAATAATGTGTTCACATCTGCATCACATATGTTCAGAGTATACTGATGAAACTAGTTGTCCTCATGCCCAACGGTGGAGGTGGTATCTATAACAATTTTATGTCAAACAGTGTTACCAGAGTCAAGTCACCTATTTGTATCTCACCTGGAGAAAATTTGAAAATCGACAGTACGTAAACTTCCTAGACAACTTTAACTAGGTGCCTGGGGCCTGCTAAGCCGGGAGATCTTGTCATATAGTATTTTTAATAACACAGCAGCAGAATATTGACTGTCTGCTGCAGTGTTATTGCCATCACTGTGTTGTGGTCTGTGGTCCACTGCAGATGGTGATACAGAGCCAAGCCCCAGTCAGACCTTATTTATTAATTTTCCCTGCCTTTATTTTCCCAGACCATCAAATTGAAAGCTGAGGCACGCTTGGACCTGTTACGACAAGTGGGCGTTTCCGTGGATACCTGGCTGAAGAGTGCCATGAACCAGGTGTGTATGTGTGGCTGTTTTTGATGAACAAATTGGAAGCGGGCAGTTTGTTCATGTAGTGGGCTGGCGTGAGTGTGTGTGTGTGTGTGAGAGATTGCCTGATTTATTTAGTTTGTATCTGCATGTATCCCCGCATCTGCACGTGAACACGGGAATGAATAGCATGGGTTTGTCTGTACTTTATATTTTTGTGTGTGTGTATCTTTGTTTGTGTGTGTGTGTGTGTTTATGTTTGTGTGTGTGTGTGTGTATGTTTGTATAAGCCCCTCACACCCCTCACTCTCTCTCTCTGCATGGCCCCAGGTAATGGAGGAGCTGGAGAATGAACGCTGGGCTAACTACAATTCCATTGATCCCTCACTCTCGGTGAGACCCCGGCCCCTCACCTCACCTGGGTTACCAATTTATCAGCAAACAAAAATCCTCAATAGGCTCTCAAGGACTTTATATGGAAATTGACTATGAAGCCAAACCACCCAATCTGAAACCCAAATCTAAACTAAGCAGCCATCAGAAACAGAAAGAAGCTACATCGTTCAAATGATCAAATTAAAAATACAGAAATAAATACACCAATTACTGACAGCTTTCTTAGAAAAGTGGAAACTGTTGGTTATAAATTGAAAGAGTTCAGCCATGCATGGGAGCTAGCATTGAGCTGTGAAGGAATATTTACACACAAACAGCGGTGTGCCACAATTTCATGAAACCATACTTTAGATTCCCACACATTGTCCCTGTTTTGCTCGTGAGATGCCACTATCATTGAGCTTGTGTTCTGTTTGCCTTAATGACATGGTATGGGGTAAACCTAAGAGCAAGAAGGCTGTTCTGCCCTAAAAAATTCCCTACTCAATCATTTCAATTGCCAGCTAATTGCAGCCGTTGCCTGTGACCCAGTCATTCATTACAGCAGATAGGCCTGTAGCCTCATACTTCTTCATAACATAACTGTGTAAACAGCCTATCCAGACCGTGACCACTTTTTGAACCAGAGTCTTATGAGAGAGTACACTTCAGTCTTTTGTCCTGTTTATTGTGCATTTCAACATGGGTGAGTAGTTGAATGTGAGCTTAGATTTTACAGGACTATATTGGGGATGTGTGCGTCTGTGACCATAACCAGCATAGTCTGTTCACACAATATGGACGCCATTTTCAGCAGCTTGAGACAAAACAACCAGGAGGCAGAGACAGAGAGGGAGAAACCTTCTTCTTAAAAGAATAAACACATATTTAGAATGTGTGTGAGAAACTTAAGGAGGAACGGGTGTGAGCAAGGAGAGAGAAGGGGAGAGAGAGAGGGAGAGAGAGAGAGAGAGAGAGGGAGAGAGAGAGAGAGGGAGAGAGAGAGAGAGAGGGAGAGAGAGAGAGGGAGAGAGAGAGAGAGAGAGAGAGAGAGAGAGAGAGAGAGAGAGA
>JAOPJO010000054.1:12583355-12600265 GCA_027123675.1 Molva macrophthalma | reverse complement strand
CCCACCCCCACCACCCGCCAGAAAAGAACAAAAAAAAAAAACCCAACTCGACAACAAAAGGAAAGACAGCGCCTCCTCTCCTCTCCTCTCCCTCTTCCTCTCCTCTTTCGCGAGCCGTGTTCTCCTCGTCTCCCGGTGGAGGTGCCGCAGTGCCGGGTTCTCGTGCCAGGAAAAAAAACCAAAAGAAAGCGTCCCCTTCTCCCTTCTCCCCTGGTGTCTGCGGGAGCGGCTAGCTGTGGCTGTACTTGTAGCTGTAGTTGTAGTTGTATCTGTGGCGGAGGAGAGGTGCCCAGCCCTGCAGTCCTCACCGCATCGGCGCCAACACACCGACGGGACTGGGCGGATAATTGCAAACAAATGCCAGCAGGATTCGCTCAATTTTCCTCCTCCTCTCCTAACTATGTGTCCCTTTTTTTTGTTGGTTTTGTCCAAATGCCCGACACAAAGCTCTCACGCTTTCTCTCTGACAGCTACTGTGCTCCGTTCCGCTCACGCTCGCTCACGCTCGCTCACACACACACTGGCACACTCTCTCTCCCTCCCTCCCACTCTTGGCCCCCACTGCTGCGGATGAAAGCTGCTCTTGCCGGGCCCGGGGATGAGCATGCGCACGCGGTCTCTTGCTCTGTCCCCACATGGCTCTCTCTCGTTTCCCGTACGGCGCTCTCCCTCGCTCGACGCGAGCCAGGGGTGTGTCAGTGCGTGTCGGCTACAGGGTGGACAGATGACGCACTCCTTCTGAGAGGCTGCTGCAGGTGGTTGGTATTGCTTTGATCAGCTCTTCAACAAACACGGCCACAGCGGGTGGGGAGGAGTGGGGAAGAGGGGCGGGGCCGACCTGTTACCGGCCATTTAGTCTTTTTGTTGAACTCAAGCCCTGATCAGTGTCAGCAGCCAGGGCTGCTAATCTCTTAATACACTCAGTGTGCAAGAGGGCTACTTTTTGTGTTTGTGTGCGTCGACGTGCTTATTTGTCTTCTTCATTTCAAAGTCTCGGGAGGTTCATTCGATTTTGGATGTGTCTTTTTTTGTTCGATTTAGATGTGTTTTATCACCATCGTCAACGTAGTTTTTCCTGCTTTTTTTTCCTCTAATCAAGGGCCCATCTCCCATGCTTCCCGCTTCGAAAGCGAACAACATGGGCTTAACGCTCAGGGAAATCCCCCAGGGACTCCGGGCCAGATGGGTCACAAAGCCCTCTGCCGTCCCCTGTAATGGGCTTCCGTGGACCCACAATGGTCCACTTGACCACGCTCGCCGGGTCAGAGTGCAGAACATTCTTCACGGCTAATCCCCTTAAGACATTGCATGCAAACTACACCTCGTTAGCGAGGAGGCTAATGCCTAGGCTAATACACACAACACTCTCCATAAACAGAATACATAAGAATAAATCCAGCTTCATCCGCCATTAAGGAATCAACAGGATTATAGCACATTAAAACAGCCCTTTTATGTTAGTAAATAGAGGGGGCAAGGAAGCTTGAATAGTAATAGACACTCATTGTACTTATTTACTGTAATATTTATGCTGTTGTTGGCATTATGACGGACTTACATCGAACCAGCTAGCGATACCAATATCTATAGACACAAGACACATGGGCCACATAGAACCCATGTTGAAGCCCAGGTTCCTTAGTGAACAACATGAACAAGGGGGTAGGAGTGAGTTTCACGTTGGGGGTCACAATAAGCGGGGCGTCTGGGGGTCGTCCCCAGTGACATTTTGAGCGCAACACAATGAATTATCCTGCATTCGGGTGAATTTCTATGCCCCAATTTGTACCTTTTCTGCATCGATTCATGGTGGAAATGGCTTTGTTTATGTCAAGGAAATGATGTTCAATTGGATGTTCCTGGCTGCGTGACATTCATGTTTTCACAACACTCTAGCTTTTTAGAGAACGCCGTTAACAGTTTCTCTAAAGATCAGGTACAGTATCAGTACTGGACTTAACCATTACAAAGGCTACATACGATTTGTCACAGACTGAACCGTTTATTTTTAAGATTTAAAAAAAACTGATTTGCGGACGCACAAATGCTCATACACATCTCTATGTTTACAGCAGAAGAAAACAAGTGATCACTAAGCCTTTTTAAACCCCTCCCTCAGGCCCTGTATATTCCTCTCCTCCGGTCCTGCTGCTGCCTTCCTGCTCCTAAAACTATAATGTGGCTTCAGTGATGGATGTCTAAGGTAAAGCCATTTTAAACCTGATGTGCAGCACGGGGTCCTGGTGCAGCTGGTGAGGGCAGCAGGCACCAATGAGTCCATCAGCAATAGATGTATGCATGTTCACATTTAGTCGGTTTCGTCGGTCAGAGAGATGGGTCCCTGCCACTGAGGTCCCGGAGCTGAATAGCTGCTTGGAAACAATTTTGAAGGGGACTCAAGAGGCTTACGAGAAAAGAAGCATATTGTATTATTTCTGTTTATTCATCATCATCAATCATGAATCAATGTTAAAACCTCACACCCTTGAGCTCTTCTGTATGTGCAAAATGCTTGATAAAAGGCACAAACTTTCACATATTCATCATCACTAATCCCTTTAAGACCTCAACTCACTCCCTCCACCTGTCCCTCCTCCACCTGTCACTCCTCCACCTGTCCCTCCTCCACCTGCCACTCCTCCAACTGTCACTCCTCCACCTGCCACTCCTCCACCTGTCACTCCTCCACCTGCCACTCCTCCACCTGTCCCTCCTCCACCTGCCACTCCTCCACCTGTCACTCCTCCACCTGTCACTCCTCCACCTGTCCCTCTTCCACCTGCCACTCCTCCACCTGTCCCTCCTCCACCTGTCTCCACCTGTAGGGATCATGCTGCACCCCCATATCAGGTACAATGACCAGTTATATAGGGCCCCCAGCAAAAAGGAAATGTGTAGCACCCCGACGACACCCACCCCGTGTCTGCCCCCAGACTATGAGCCTTGTTTACCTGCTTCTTCTCACTAGCTTCAACCCAAACCCTCCTCAGCGTTTCCATGACAAGACGTTACACACGAGCAACCATCAGACGTGCCATTCACAACTCATTCGTTCAATTCATTGGAACCATTGTTCATTTAATTAAGTTTGCTATTTTGAAGTTACCTCATTCAGAGGCGAGTCGACCTCAGGTAAGTTCAAAGCTGGTGAAAGGTCACCTGCTCTGCCAACCCGACGCTCGACGAGGTGAAAGGGGAGGCAAGTGAAGCTGGTGATATTCAACTAGAGCATGAAATGGGAAGGTTGTCTGATTTGCTGGAAAAAACGCGCTACCCTCGGTGCCACGCTTTCAAACGAACTGACTAAGTTTCAAATTCACCGGTTTACTCCCCCGCTGTATAATCCTAAATTGGAGGGGGGGGGGGACACACACGTACCACTCATCCCCCCCGGTTCCTACACCAATGAATAAATAAGAATCGGTATGCATATCATTGCTAAGATCATGTGAACTCTCAGTCTCGTTAAGTGTCATCACTTACCATTGTTGTTTTATGAGCCTAGCCTGGCTGACTGACCCAGCCCAGCCCTCAACTCTGCCTTCTATTCTGCAGAAAAGATCCAGGTGTGACTGACTGAAGCCTGGGAGTGAGGAGGAGGCAGAACAATATACATTAAGACTGAGGGGCTGAAATTCTATATATAGAGCTTTGTAAAGAACTGTAAAGAGAACTTAAGTTTACAATGACGGGCTTCTCGTTAGGCACAACAAGTGACAGTAGCAGCAGCATTGAACCAGACCCAGGTAGGGATTATTACTGCAATGAAGAGAACTAGATATGGGGATCAGCAGATATCCTACGGTGTGTAAGCTATGGTGCAACAGAGGACAACCCGGGAGAAAGACATTCTCCATCTGTATTGTTAGCAAGCCCCATCTCTCTCTCTCTCTCCCCCTAAGGCCACTGCATATGCTGTCAAAACAGCAGTCTGAGACCGTGTGAGAAGCCAGGAAACACAGCCAGGAGACAGACCATACATGTCTCTTTCACACAGGTGTCATAGCGCCGGTGGAGCACGTACACTGTATTAAATCAACCCTGTTGTCCGCACTGGTGTCATGGCAGAAAGGGAAATAGTTATTGTGCAAGCTGACGTTACCTAACCCCTAGCCCTACTTGTAATAACATAGAACATAACATAGAAACCCGTTCCACACACGAGATAAGACAAGGGGCCTCGTGCAAAACCACTCGTATGCAGATTTGTGCTTAAATCGCTTGTTACAAGAGCACCAAAATCCTTGTATTCAGAATTTGCTCTTTGGTATGTCCTGTTCCATGGTTTTGACTAATGATTACGTCTAAATCAAAAAATAAACATGTACTTGGTATAAGGGCATTAATATTATACTGTTTTGTAGTCAGATTAATATCATTTTATTGCACTAGGTTAAATCCATTATACAACAATACTCATAATCAAAACCGTTTTACTAACAACACACGTAAAATACCTCTGTTGCGGAGGCTCTGGTACAACTGATTACTAGCATTAATAATCACTGAGTCAGCATCGGTCAGAAGTGGGAAGAGTTCCATCAAGTCTTCCTTATTCAAGACTGCGGCGATACCCCTCTTTGCTGCTTGGTGGATGTTTCAATGATACGTGGCTGTGGATATGTGTGTGGGTTTGTCTGTGGTGTGTGTTCGCAGGTGTTTGTGTGGCTTGATCCATGGATGCACGCTTTCAAACGATGGGCCCTTTGTATTATTTATCTCAACAGCGCTCGACTTCAGCTTCTGTGTATATTCTCTAAGGCAGGCCTGCGAGAAGCTTCATCGCCGCAGACCTAGTGAAACTGAAAGGAATCGCAAACTAACTACCAGTCCTTCGTGGGCACTGAGCTCTGTGCGCTTGCCCAAACTGTCCTGCCTTATAGCCTACCCTTCAGAACAACTGTGATAGTATTAAACATGACATGATTCATGTATTTAATTTGCAGTAGTAATAGCAACACCCCAAACTACATGGATCCCTTGTTATCGCCAAGTCATCTTTTGGAATCTATTTAAAAATTCAAACCAGTTTTTGATTATATTGCGGACAGGGGAGCTGTCAGTGAACACTGCATTGATAGCATTTGTAATTTATTCTCACTCCTTTACTTTAGCAGGTGCTCTAATGCCACTCCTGACGCTGCTTCATATTATGCGTTTTCTTTCATGAATTGTCGAAAGGATGACTTCATTCCATACACCTCCCAAGTAATACTTGGTAGGAGTGCATTGTTAGCATTTATTTAGTGTTTAATTCAGTTGAATTAGGCTTTGCACGGGGACAAAGAGAATACACTTGTAATTCATTGTTTGCATTTTTGTTTGCAATAATTTGTTTATTTTTTATTTTAACTAACGGTTCAAATTTGTATTTGTTAATGTAAAAGCAATGCATGCATGGCCGCTAATGACCAAGAACATTTATATCTGCATTTCTCAAGGTAATATGTACCTTGTGTGGGTACAAATTTGATTTCTAGTTAATTCCTGATAAGTGAACACATACGTTTGCCATCAGAATAAATACACAACTGGGTTAGGGTTAGATTCTTCATGAGTGACAATAAATAGATTCTAAATCCATGCTTTCAGTCTCAAAATGTATGTTATTCACTTCATTCCTATGTGTGCTTATTTCCACTTCTATGCTCAGTATTGCAGTCTCACTTGTTCTGAGCGGCTGAGCTACGTACCACACATGATGTATGACAGCGTGTTGAAGTGTGGGCCTCCAGCACTGCCAACAGCATGGTGCTGAAGGGACAGCTCCTTGGGGAAGCCTTTCTTTACGACCGGACTCCGAAACATATGTTTCTCATTAACTCCCCCTATTGACAACAGCAACGCTTCACGTCTGTATGATACAATGATATATGCGGGTTGAATGTTTGGTAAAAAAACACTAATGCCAAAAGAGAAAGAGCAAGTCCTGTAATGTGGTTCTATCTATCATTGTTGAGGTAAAAAAAAAGTTATATATTTTTATGCCGTGATTATTGTGTTAATTATTTAAATGTTTTATTTGTCATTTTTGCTGATGGGTGATATAAACACTAATCCATTCCAAGACCTTGATGTCCTCTCCGGAAGATTCCCGACAAGACGGTTGTCAAGTCAGCATAATAGCTGAAAAAAACACTGATGTATGTTTCAGCAGTTTCTTTTTAATGCACCCTGGTCCAAATCATCCTCCCACCTCCCAGATGTATTTGTAAGAATAATGTGATGACATAATCTGGATGAATCCCTGTAAAACCTAATTTGGGTATGGCTGCAATGTCTGGTTTGGGTTGTAGAGCATGGATTCCTCTACCATCAAACTCGGTTATCGTGTGATTTCATTCCGACTTGGATGAATCCTACAGACGGATCTCTGCTGTTTAATCTGGGAGAAGTAATGGGGGCTGGGGGAGATCATGTGACTGCTGACTAAACCAATATGTTTTCATTGCCAAAGTGAGCATGTAAAATGAATCCCAACTTGGCACAAAATGACTTCCGGGAATAAGAGGACAATATGGAAAAGTGGAAGTGTACATTCACTGGAAAATGATGCCAATACATCACATAATAACATACGCTAATAAGAAATATTGATAATACATTTTCGGACAAACCATTTGTTGTCAAGTCCCAGCTGGAAACTATCTCACACATACAAGGTAACAGTGGAGTCAGGCTGTTTAGTTGATTGCAGTTTCCTATTTGCCACGTCTAACTGCATGCAAGCTAAATAAATGGTCAAAAGAAATCAATAACGCCACTCAATATCTTGTATTTTGTGGTCTAAACATCATTAGATTAAACATCCTCTTATCTCATCATGGCCGCCTTTAAAAAATTAAAACCAAATATAATAACATACCGAAATACCGATCGGAATACCGATTCATTCCCTGCTTCGTGCTCACAGCACACGGGATGTGCAAAGTGAAATGTCAGCACAGTAGATTTTGGTTTGAAAGAATAAACGTCCTCCTGCGTACTGTATATCAATGAGTCATGGAGTCTGTGACCTCAAATCTCCTTCATCACTGCACTGTTCTAGGAAATCATATCACACAACAGAGATCAGTTTCACCTGCCATCCCTCACGGTCAGCATTCAACACATCGTGTGTATACAAAATACCTTCTTCCAAAAGGGCATAGTGCTGAAGCATTTCTGAAGCAGTCACATACTGTTTACATTGAAAATGTAATTACATTGAAAACGATCATTTCTATATTTTAATTTGGACTTTGGCAGAATCTATATTTGCAATACCCATCACGGGTTATCACATAATCTCAGTCTCTGTGGCTCAATGTTCAGCTTACATAACAATCTAAGAACTATGCAATTACATTAAAAGCATGAATGGGAATAGCATGTGGGCTTATTGAGACTAGAATACAGATGGATGTCCCCATCTCTGTTAATGTGCTGTGTGCTGTAATGTGCTCACCACGACCCTTAGTATGCATCCCTTTATTAAGGACAGAGGAGTATTGCAAAAAATAAATTGTACAGACGCATTCCAGATTTGGAAAAAGAAACGGTAAAATCAATGCTTGAATTTCAATGCTTTTCTGTGGTGTAGACGCTGACACACGAACCAATACAAAATACAAGTGTCTTTGTTTTAGAGGGGAGGCTTGAATTTCAATGCTTTTCTGTGATACAAGTGTCTTTGTTTTGGAGTGGAGGGAGTGCGTTCTGTGTTTGTACAAGAATTCTTTCCTTCAATCGAATTGAACGACTGACGAAAGAACAATAAGTAGAATCAAGCACAAAAGCCAGTGATTGAAGTTGTCCCGGACACTGCTCTGACGCCCGACCGATGAAGGAATAAAGGTTTGAATGGCCGGAGAGAATTTTGGAGGTTGATATTGACTAACTCGTCTGCGTCAATAGTCCCCGTACCGTCGCCATAGAGACAGCCTTGTCATAATCAAAGTCTGGAGCTTTGAGGCCGTCTCAGGGCCACCTTGCCTGCTTTTTTTGTTTACAAAAAAAGTACAAAAACGTGAAGACAATGGCAGACATGCACAAACACAATGGAGGGAAAATCACTCCCAAAAATTGTGACACAAGAGGGTACTCAGATATAAACATCCCACACACACACACTGAACTCACAAAGACAAATGAAGTCAGATAAAGACCCAGGCCTGTGTGGACATAGCGTTACCACAAACAAAAACATCGGTAGCTAGGAATTGAACACTTTTGAAAAGGCACTCAAAGCTATTCTAAGCCTTAAAGACGGGCCCCGTCACTCATAGGGACCACTCACAACCTTTCCCACACAAAGCACACATTCTTGTAGTTAACCTTGATTACAAAACATTCAAATGACTAATCTGTTACAGGAAACTATAGTTCTGCCTTGTCCGTGTCAGTTCAGATAAGAAAATGATTATTCGTTTAGAGCCTAATACTGACACTGCTTAACAAGCAATATGATGGCAATATCATGTGGGGAATTTAAACATTATGTGGGTTGTTCTACGAAATCAACCTAATGCCCCATCAGCCTCCTTCATCCTATTTGGTGCAAAGAAGAGGAAAGGGGCTAGAGATGGTAGAGGCCCTGATGTCATTGTATTTTTTGTACAGCTCCCCCTCTTGGTGAATTAAGGTATGTGCGAACAATAATGAACCATTTCACTAAAATGATGTAACATAAACGAGTCATTTCATCGAGACATGATTATAGCTATAAATGTGAAATGAGCAAATCCCTGTGGTCAGATACAGCAATTACTTTTATATAGTTTCTTTTTACTTAAGTATGTGAATTTACACACAACAGACAAAGAAAATGAATACAAATAAATACATAAATACAAATAAACCAAGGGGAAGAAATAATAATAATGAAATACTTTTATATTGTTACAGATGAGGGACGTTTAGTACTTCATAAATAAATACCATCTGCCTCCTAAGGAGGTCAGTGGTAGTGTGTGTAATGTTTCTGCCATTCATGGACACCCTACCTTTGTGGTTTCCACAGTTTCTTCCACCTTCTTTGCTTGGCCTATCAGTGAAGGTAGAGAAAAGTAAGAGGTTTTCAGATTACACTTTCTTTTCATAAAATGTTTAATTTCTTTCTGGTTATTGCGGACTTGGATTGACTATGTTTTTAAATGATCTAAATGCTTGTAAAATAGTCATGAGGACTTAAAAATGTGTTTAACCGTACGGAGTCTCTCTTAACACACATCTGTGTCATCGTAAGAAAATACAAATTTGATTTGATAAAATACAAGTCATTTACATTAACAGCGACGTGAGTCAGGTAGAAGCAGTACACTTCACAATCACCCCCATCTCACCCCTACAATAACTCTTCCCTTACAAAAAAGTAGATACCAATTGAAAATAATTTAATTATTTTTTAATTGAGTATACACTTGTCTGATTGAAATCCTGTTCTTGCTCGTGATTGTTTGGCATGTATATGGCAAGTATGATATGCACTGCAATCAGTATGTGGGCGTAGAGAGAGCCAAAAATAACAATGCATTTGAAAGCGTCTTTCGGTACCCAAGGACACTGTAAATAACGATAAAATAAGAGCTGCAAGCCACTCTGAACAGTTCGCTTTTGAGCTCTGCCTTGAATCTGGATGTGGATTCAGGGTTGTGGATGGAGTCACCGAGGGAGCTGCCCTTTTACTCCTAGTGCACTGGAAACCAGTGAGTCAACATGGAGTGCCCACGCTGTAAGTACCTGGGATTTTACCGTTCCCTCCATTCATCCCAATCAATCCCTGTTTTGTTCCAAGCATGATGGCATATTCTGCAGGGTATGCTGAGTCACTGCTTCATCACCAAGTGGGCACCCCAGCCCCTTCTGAGTTCTGCTCACCCACTGTACCATCTCATATAGACTGCCACACAATATTTTTTAAGTTCATAAAACATTCTAGTTTTCTTTTTTGTGGGGAGACAAGAGAATATGTGTGGCATTTTAACAAAGACATCTAAAGGCAAATCAACCATACGCTTGCATGAACTGTACTCAGACTTGTTGATCGTTAAGGGGCTGAGGTCAGCTAACTCTTGACCCATTAGATAAATCAATAGAAGTGGATCCCACTAGGCTCTAGATATCAATGAGACATTTTCACCGCTTCATTCAGAAAGTCTTTAAAACCCCATCACAACGGAGGGTTAAGTAAGAGACAGGCAAGCCTGGCAAATTAAGTTGGGTGTTAATACTGAAAACCTCAGCAGAATCCAACCCTGTGAAGCACCGGGCCGATCACGGAGCAGTTGTGCCATTAGGGTTTCATTTGATAGGTGGTCTGTTCCCACAACATATTGCCGGCACACCCCTGCGGGCGTGCAGGGGAATACAATGGGTCATAGAAGCACTTTCATGTAACGTTGCCCAGCAGAAAGCAGCTGGTCAGCGGGATGGGCATGTTGTGTGCCTTAATAGGCACCAACGTCTCTAAATGCATATTATTATTGTTTTTATGGTTTTTCTTATTATTAAGCTTTCACTCTACTTATATAATGTTCTTTGCAATTTACATTTGCAGACGTTATGGGATCAATGGGACCAGACTTTTTCAAGATCTTTACCTCGCCTGGCCACAGACCTACACCAATGTAGCATTACTGACGGCTACAGCTATCAAGAAAAAAAAATCCATGCATGATCATGCTAGGGATGTTTTTTCCTCTCTAAAAAAGAGATCAAGTCCTACACATAACGGGATATAAAATTGTGCACTATATACTTTAATACAAAAAAATGGGTTACAGTTAAGTTGTGATATACAACATCTAGTGTACCGTTTAGACACCAAATAATCGGACACGAGTTTGAGCCATTATTGTTGAAAAGTCACAGTCACCGATCTAAATTTAGTCAGTAAGCCATCACATGGCTTGTGTCCATTATATCTTTCTTCTGACGGTCTGCAGGGAGGCAGATGTCCACCCAGCACGACACCACGGCCCTATTCACTAACACTTTGAGCAGGAGTGTGAGTGCCAGCGACAGACAAATGGTTCAGAGTCTGGTTATTAATGAATCACCTTCAGTACGGGGGTTCAGCAACAGCTGCCACGAAATGTAAGTCATGTAACAATGACTCAGTTTTTCTCGCTGGAAGAAAATCTCATAATAGCTCACATTATTTATTTCATTGATGTAATACGACCCCCACAGCCACCTTGAATAACACATGGATTAGGTTTTAGTTTTTAGATGATGAGTAATTATGGTTAATGTTGCGGGGGGGGCATTGCCATTGGTTTCCTGTACTCAGTCTCAGCTGTGTGAAGAGCAGATAGGGGGTCTGCATGGTCACAGTGACACACACACACACCGGCTATTTTGGGGGTTCTAATTAGTCTGGCTTGCGTGTCTTTCGAGAGAACAAGGAAGACTAAAGTCCATTCAAGCACTTCATGTGAAACAGTATTTTTATACACACACATTTTTCGTTGAATCTTGAACTGAATGCGATTTAATATACTACCTTTGAAAACGAAAATGTTTTAATTAAATAGTAATTAGATGCAAATGTTTTAATGACGCTGATATTTGAACTGTAGCTACATGTGAATTATGACCACTCAATAATGTGATTTATTTTCATAAAGAAAATGTGAAATTATAAAACGCCTCTTGATTGACCACCTTTTGTAAACAAACACAGAAAAAAAATCGGACAAATGATTGGTACTTAATGCAATATTGAATCAACAAGTGAGAACTCTGAGCGAGATTAAGTGCGTTTCCCAAGCTGCGCGGCAAAAGAAGCTCTAGCTGTTAGCACAGCATTAGGCTAATTTTAAAAGGTGGAGATAAAGAAGCGATTCTTCTTATTTCCTCTGTTGAACTAAATGATCCGTCCCACGGTTCATTACACTGCAGGACTAATCAAACCAGGAGGAGCTGGAGAAGTTCACTTCATGGAATCATTAGTCCAACATCATCAGCCCTTAATTAAAAGGAGGGTGGAATAGTTTTGCAAGGAACGGCACGGAAGGGAATTCATCACACGGAGAGGGAACGGTAGGGCCGGTTTGAATCCCACCCCCGCCCCCAAGCACCCAGAGGGCTACAATAAATCCCATTAAATGACACCTATTGGACCCGGAGGGCACCCATCACACCTAGAGATTTAGGAGACACGCTAGCCAGCTCGAAAATCCGAAAGTCTTCTGTGTATGTGTTGGTGAGCATGTGAGCAATCAATTGTTTGTGTGGGTGTGATTTAATATTTGTGTGTGTGTGTGTGAGACACAGAGTGTATACCCTGGCATTTCTGAAGCACACAGGGATTTATGCCACTGTCTTAAGAGTGTATGGTGTGAGTGTTTCTGTCCTGCTGAGGACAGAAATAGATAACTATATTATAAGGACGTTATAGTTTATATTACATCCTTATAGTACAGCCACTGTTGCAAGTATACTACCACCTATTGGCAAAATGATGTATTTACCCACATCTGTTCATCATTTAGGTACCCTTTATCACCAGTGTCCAAGCAAACAATTGAATAGTAAACAAAATATTATGTTAATATATTCTTGCTAATATTAGTATTTAGTATATTAGCAGAAACATCTTTAAAAGGCTTTAAATACAACTATTTTAATTGCACTCTTCCTGTATAAGAGTAGGAACAAAATACATTCAAATGTTCAAGTCGTATATTTGGTTGGATTTGGCTCATTGATATTGAATATCAATATCAATGGATGTCGTTACTTATATTTTGAAGTAATAACATCCAAAATGAAATGAGAGTGGGATGAGAACAGACGTGGCTATGATAATAGAAACGCTCCTGACCTTATACTTGCATGGGGAACAGGCGGACATAATCCTGGCCTCTCCTGCAGCTTTCATGGCCTCTCCTCAGTTCGGCCACATGCCCACTTCCTCTGTCTCTCGTCCAACATGTTCCATCATTGCCGTTATCATCGTCTCAGGAATACAGTACCTATCGTGCCTATCTGTGCAGCCAAAAACATCCACTATGAGACACCGACGTTGGGTGGCTGCCCCGTCAACTCCCAGCCTGGATGAGTTGGACCGCTCGATTTAACGCCCGACGCTCACGAAACGTCCCAAAAAACGGAAAACCCAACCAGAAAATCACCATACTTGCACTGAAAATCCCATATAAGTAATAAAGTACTAAATAAATGTGAGTAAGTGATCCTATTTCCTGTTGTCATTCATCCATGCTGCACCTTATAAATCCCTCAAAAGAGTTGTTATTCTGCACCCCCACGGAGGGTGCTGAGGTTTCCGTTCAGGTGTGGGTCCACCCTCTCCTCTCTCGGTCTGTTGTCGATGCTCACTTGGTGTGAGCCCGGTTGGAGCAGTGATGCAAGTGATTTGATTGGTTGTCCGTGCCGTGCTACGTGTGTATGTGTGTGTGTGTTTGTGTGGGGGGGGGTGGGGGGGGGACTGGGACGGCCCCTTTTTCTAGGCTCTCTGTGAACAGCTTATCCTGACAGGGTGATCAGCGTGATCTTTCTCTCCTCTATTTGCCTGTTTTATAATTTTTTCTCCTGTTTGTGTGTACTCTTCATCTCCCTTTTACAAAAAACACACCAGCCTGAACCATTTGTGACCCAGATTCCCAAGAGTGACACGTTACGTCACCACCATGGCCCTCACATGCCTCTCTCTCCTCCCCTCTCCCTCTCTCTCTCTCACTATCGCTCTCTCTCTCTCTCTCACTATCGCTCTCTCTCTCTCTCACTATCGCTCTCTCTCTCTCTCACTATCGCTCTCTCTCTCTCTCTCGCTATCGCTCTCTCTATCGCTATCGCTCTCTCTATCGCTCTCTCTCTCTCTCACTATCGCTCTCTCTCTCTCACACGCTCGCTCTCTCTCTCTCTCTCACTATCGCTCTCTCTCTCTCACTATCGCTCTCTCTCTCTCACACGCTCGCTCTCTCTCGCTCTATGTGGCCTGGGTTTTGCTGAGCAGGCGCTATACCGCTATACAGCTAAAAGGTCACACTGGTACTATTATTTAGTAAGGAGCCGGAGACGCTAACATACGCTCAGCGGGGCGATACTTGAAAGAAAGGTCATCATCTTATGAAGCGTTAAAAATGATGTTCTGCGTGGGATAGAGAAATAAAACTGTATCAGCCTTCAACTGCTGACAGCTACTTAGGATTAAAGCAGACAGACAATAGGTTTGCATTGGTGGTAACCTGGATGCCATAGCATAATATTTATAATAATAATAACACTACTACTACTACTACTAATAATAATAATAGTAGTATTATTCTTATTATAATAATGGCATATATGTACTAAACTAAAATCTTAATTTGAGATAGTTATCTGGGTTAATAGTTTGAAATATGTAAAATTTAAGGTCCACTAGTTTAGTGTAACCATTCAATGGTTTATGTAAATGGTAATCATTACCCAACATTGTCAGGAGTAAAATCAGTTTATGCTGACTCCCACTGATGGAAGGTCCTGCCTTGCGCCACGGAAGAGCAGAGGTTAATCACCTCAACAGCAGCTGAAGGGTGGTGAACAGAGGTGAAAGGTCACACAATGAAAACCATTGTTAAATCTGGTTAAGCAGTCAAGTATGACAACTATAAATAGATTAAAAGAGTATACTAGTTCCAACTAGTGACCGGTATGAGTACTTCAGCCCAACCATCGGCGTACAACACGTTCATCGTATGCCTCGCTACTGCTCAAGACTTTGCAAGTAAATTCAACCCAGACAAACTTCCATGGGTATCTCTGCACAACGTTTGCCTGCCCTGCTACAGGAAGAGGGATCTGTATACGCTGCAGACTGCAGAGCATCCAGAAGCACTTGGACTTCTGCCACTTCAGCCATCTGAGGAGCTGTTTGCATTCATTATTCACAGGTACCTTTCTAAAGAAATACAGGGGATCAATCAGCCAACTCACAAAGGTTTGGCAGTGAAGGATCGCAGAAGGGTACAAAACCAAACTGTGGTTTACACAGAAAACAAAACACACACACACACACACACACATATATGTATATATATGTTTATATATTGTGCTTTCAGTGCATCTTTACTCTTACTTAGTCTTTACTGACAAAACCGCTGCTGCATCATGCTGCAAACACAAATCTTATGGACTCATGTCTTACTATAACAGTTATGATACATTATGGTAGTTCAATTGTTACAGGCCCATAATTCAAAGATAATTTGTTGATGTTCAGCACCCAAAGCGCGACCCAAAACAAAGAACAACTCCCATCCCAAACACTATACAAAACAAACTTCAGGAGATGGAAAATGGAGAGAATCGCATCATCAGCAAAGAGTACAAAAAACCCTGAATCGATCTATAGAGAAAAAAAACTGTTGAAAACTATAACAACATAAAGCATGAGAGAGGATACAGAGTTAGCGTACCGGGAATCGAGCAAGGCATCGGTGTTGCATATTCATGTGTCTGTGTACTGTATGAGCTTAAGTGTTTTTGGAAGACGATTCAAGCGATCCATTGATTCCATTATATTTATGGTAACTTAATGGCCATATGCAAAGTGGACAATGTGGACTTGTTGAAACGCTCAGCAGCGGCCAAACCAGACTCTGATACTGAGAACTAAAGCTACTTTGCACAACTGATCATTAAAGTAATTTGTCTTACTAAAGGATGTCTAACTCAAGTTACTTTCCATTAAAGGATGGCTTTTAAAACATAGGGTGAAAAATACGGCAAACGGACCAATCCAATTATATAAGGGGAAGAATATTTTTGCTGACGTATCTATTTCCATGCACCCCGATCTATTCATGCAGAACAGTTAGTCTATTCTAGAACTAGCAGAGGAATCAGCACCACTGCAAATATGACTTAATTTGCAACCCTACAATTATTACTTGTGATAATACTGTAGTCCACTTTATATTTCCACATTTTCAATATTAACCATCACAACACGTACATAAGCATCCCAATAATAATACCACATCAGCCAGGACACATCCATGAGGACCAGATAGGCCACTCAATCCACACCATAAAGTGGAATATGGACATGATCCCACATTATCTCTGTGGATATCACATCTCATAACCAAGGAATAAACACAGTCAAAAGACCCCTCATATTATTAGTTTCCAACTATGTTATCTCAAAGAGGAGAGTTAGGGCATACAGACTGAGACATAGACACCACAACTATGTCATCTGAAATCTAGATCCAAACCGGTAGGCATCTCTTGTCTCAACAGGAAGTACCACGGCAGAATGAGGTTGAGGAGCGTGTCCTCAACACAAATCGACTTCATTCATCAACACTTACTTACCTTTTGCAACGCAAACCTCCAATTCCTCAACTCCACTGTATCGGTGTCCGAAGAAACTTTACGGTCCGAAGAAACTTTTAAGAAAGTAGCCGTCCCCTAGACCTGCTGTCGGCTTGCTAGATAACACCAAAAAAGTCTATACTATAGGTGAGTCCACCGAAACTAACCCGACGCCCTGTTTGCATGGCCGGTGTTGTGGCTGATGTTGTTTGTTCAATAAAAGCAAACAATGACATTCCATGGCTTGCAACTGTATTCATTGGCCTGGCCTCTGGCCTCGCTTAAAGCGTATAGTCAGACACCTCGGACGAGGGAGACAAACAATAGCCGTGGGACTGTGTCACATGGCGGAGTGGGCGGCGCTGGGCCAGAGTGGGGTGATAGTAGAAGCAGAGATCTCACTATACAAACCTCTTTGCATCTCCCTCCACCCCCCCCCCCCAGCACCACACCATATGGGACGATCCGAAAAGACACAAATAACAAACAAAACCACAGGAAGGGCATAGGTTGGTTCAGGGAGAGGGACCTACCCGATCTCGTCGGCTGCACTGTCAGACCTGCAGGGGGGACGGAGAGAGGAGGAGTTGTTTAGCCAGGTG
>JAOPJO010000054.1:12542943-12558345 GCA_027123675.1 Molva macrophthalma | reverse complement strand
AGAGAGAGAGAGAGAGAGAGAGAGAGAGAGAGAGAGAGAGAGAGAGAGAGAGAGAGAGAGAGAGAGAGCGAGAGTGAGAGAGAGAGAGAGAGAGAGAGAGAGAGAGAGAGAGAGAGAGAGAGAGAGAGAGAGAGAGAGAAACAGACTGTCGGATAGCGATAGAGGGGGAGAGAGATAGATGGAGAGAGGGAGAGGGGAAGAGAGGGATAAAGACAGACTAAAGGTGAGAGAGAGAGACAGAGATAAACAGATGGGATACGGGTATAGAGATGTGGGGAGGAGATCGCCATGGGTCAGAACCAGGCAGGGTGAGGTAACTGCAGAATGTCCTCACATCTCATCCATCTTCAGCCTCCCGTCTGGCAGCTGAATCTGTTGCTGAACTTTGGGAAACAAATTCACCTCTGTAGCAGTAAACCCTGCCATACACCATCTAAGTGGCTTTGCTGGGTTCCTCTGACGACCAAGGCTCAGCCAGATCTATGTACAAACCAGTTTATTAGCACGTTGACACAATGCTACAGGCAGAGAAGGTGTTACCTCCCAACATGTCAAGGCGCTCTCTTGAGTGTAAGTGGTGATGTTTGGCTTATCCTGGGTGCCTTGATTGCCCGATGCACCACAGGTGTGCAGCTCACCCAGCCCCAGAGGATTCAGCCTGACTCGGGCCAGGTGAGCCTGCTTAATCCACTTTTCCAGTTTAAAACTTAAATAGGGCTTTTAATGGAATTCTTAATATATTCTTATATAAAACAAAGCTATCCTTTATATAACTTGTGTGTTCTGTATTTATTTATTATTTTGATTATTGTTACTACATCAACATTGCCAACTGCAGCGAAATATTTAATATCATTTTTAGCAGTTTAACCGTGCAACTCATAAAAGCCTCATAAAACAAACCAACAAAGTAAAACCATGACAATATTTCCTGAAGGGTGGACGCCCCACAAACAATGTGTCTAAGAAAAATAGGAGCTGCTTTTACACATGAGTCAACAGAAACTGGAAAAGGATTTCTCAATTACTGACATACTGTGTTACAAAACAAGACCCCCTGTAGCAAAAGTCACTTCCTGCTCCTTCCATCATTAGTTTAGATACTTACTTTTAGATGTACTTTGTCATGCTAGACGCACAACGGAAAGATTCAACACTGTTGTATAAGTCGGAGATAGCATTATTGTCTAACTTGTGGGAGATTCCTTCAAGTAATGGTTTTGCATTTTGTTACTCAACATATAAGTGGTTATTTGTCAAGGGTTAGTATACTGTGTATTCTTTTTAATCATGGCAGTTTCTTTACAGCAGTAGGTAGTTCTAAACATAGGGAAAAAGACGAGATGTTGGCCTCATTATTTTAGTTGGGTGGAAAACTCATCAATAACAAAAATCCTCCACTCAAAGAGGCTTTAAAATAAAGACAGTACAGGGTGATGTAGGATAATTGGATCAAAGCAAAGACAAAGGTTATTTATTTTATCAGAAAGATAGCTGAACAATAGTTGGGAAATGCGGACTCTGCCTTCCTGGCTATCTTTTCACCAGAGATTAAAACAAACCTGTGAGTAAGGAAGGTCTCCCTTCCCAAAACATGGAACAGGATTTCTTATAAACCGTGCAAACAGGTCTCCTTTCTGAAAATGATTGACAGTGTAATTTTCTGTGTTATATTTTCCTATTTCCTAAAGTACCATATGAAGATGAGCATTAAATATAACCCATTTCTTTACACCCTTGGCTTCCAAAAAAGATTGGAATCAATTCTAAATGAAAATAATTGAATCAAACCAAGAAATACGGCAAACAGTGACTTTAGCTAATAAGCTTGATTTAGATTCAGCATTAGCATTTTGGATTATCTCAAATCAGGGCAGGGTGTGAGTTCTATAACTAATCATCACTCAGTCATGCTGTATAGAGTTGAGTACCAGAGAGCAGACTGTTATATAGTGAATTTGTAACTGGCTTCAAATACAGTATATGTAAAAACCCTATATGCTTGTCTTTCACCAAAGGGGCTGTTTTGTTAGAAAATAATTTCAGAGGAGGTGAATGGCTATTAACGGTATTATGTGTAATATGATTTACAGATAGTTATTACATTTTTTTTCTGCATTTTTCTGCAGAGCTTCATCACTGTCGCTCACGCAGAGTGTAAATACCTAATAATACTAACAATATCCTGTTGATCAGAGTAACAAGACACATCACAAGGTACGTGTGAACAATGATTACATCAGTTTATCAGAATTCCGTTCTATGAAGGAAAGGAATCTTTATCTCTACTGGGGACATATCTGCTGAAGTGATTAAGAGCCTCAAATGAATTCCTTTTGAAACAAAATTACCCTGATGTACACCAACAGATAAAATAGCAACACAAACTACATTGGGTTTGAACTATCATGCCCAGTATGGCCTTTAACCAGGACTTAAAATGAGGGAATTAACACAGTTCTAAACTGTACATTTATGAAGCCAAGGAAAATAGGAGAAGGTTTACATAAACACTCCTTCCCTTCAGCACGTTTACATGTATACTCATAACATACTCATATTGTTCATTCACTTAATAATTTAGCCCCGGGCTATCAGAAATTCTTCCACAATATCTCCAGGTTCTCAATGTTCTCCTAGAAATGTAAGTAAACATTGGCCTCCAATGTAGATAGATAGCCATAAAGGTAAAAATTGTAATAGTGAGATACAGTACATTTCATGAAACAAAAGTGTCTTAATGAGTGTCTTGTCTACTGCTTTTTATGTTATATCTTTGACTTGTTACCACTATTCATAGAGATGTAGTAATATCTCATCACTCCTATAAATGAGACGATGCAGGGAGAACAATTATACCACAGTTCAACAGCAAGTTTTATATATATTTGACACCATAAAACCATTAGGAAATAGGAAATATCCCCTGCAAGTTATGCATTTTAATTGACCTATCTTTTCTTCCAGCCGTTTAAATGCGTGGGCCTACATGGATCAGGGGACAAGAAGGGTGAAGATGATAATCGGTTCAGACATAATAGCTGTGCAAACTTAATGGTCTTAAAGGAACATGCAGACACACATAGTAAAAGTACAAATAAAAAGCAACTCATATTATGAACCTAGTTGAGGCTTAAATACCAGGTGTATTATGTTATGTTCTTTTTTAAAGACACCGTTTGAATATAGACAGGAAACGACCCTTAAAACCACTGAGAAAGATAGTTACTTCCTCTCGTCATTTTGTTTTACACAGAAACCCGATATGAAGTGTAAATAGTTGCGATAGAGGTTCACGGCGGTAGGATTTCCATCCTACCGCCGTCCTGATAAACAGTGACGGGCTTTGCAACGTTTTCAGCACAACGGCCAAGAGGGCGCTTGTGATAGCAGCTCTATTCTCAGCGGTATTTTCTCTGCAGCTATGGCACAAGCCTATGAAGTCCATAGTCAGAGCGAATGACGTCAACGCCATGCTCGTCCAACTTCTGTTAACATCGATTACCCAACCACACCGTTGGAAGGGATGGCTTCTCGTGAGGCTTCAGATCTCCAACTGGAGGGTTGTCTGAGGTTATTAACGAAAGCCAAACCTACGTCTGCTACGTCCTTACAGTATGGAAACCTGGAAAGTACAGTTATTACATTTTTTGGGTCATTTTAAACTCTTTTGTTTAGTCAATATATTCTGTCATTTATCACTTATCATCGAGGCATAACAGAGACGCATATTTCCATGAGATGACTGCATTTTTTTGTACAATCTCAAGGTAGCAAGGATTTTCAGTCACACTTAGTCATTTTTTTCATCATCTCAATGCAACCAGATCAGGATAATTTATTAATATAAGCATCCTCCTAATTGACACACTAATATGTATCAGCGAAACATGGAGCTGTGTCAGGACTGATTCAGGAGAACAGTGGCAGGGCAATCAATAAAGGCTTCTCCTAGCCTCCCAACGTTGCTCTTCTACAGAAGTAAATCATATTAGAATGAATGATCTTGGAGTAATAGACCCTTTTCCCATGGGCGTCATTGTAGGACAAATACAGGTGTTGCTCATAACACAGATTATGGGTCTGCTCCGTTTGCAGTACTTATCTTCACTGGTTTGGTGTTCTACCCGTGCCCTGGTACATAAAAGTAGCAGACCAATACAATTGCATCTACCTCAAAAGTTTTTTTATTAGAGAACTAAAACAATCTTGCTGTTATCCTAGGGAAAGAAAACAAATGTGAGAGCATGTCTATTCCTTAAAGACTAGCTCGTAGCTTGAAGTTACCTGGACATATCTGTAGTCAATGCTGTTGATCGAGTGATTTACATAATGTTAGCCGTAAAATCACATCCTATTACTGATATATTCTCAGAAGAAAATGCTGGCCATCCCATACCGCTTTCTATGTTTACAGGAATCTAACTATCGACACTCCAAAAACCCCTCCCACTCACGCCACCCACCCAGCCGAGCTACGCTTGTTTGCGTCGCTCAGTTTTTTTAAATTGTGATTTTAAGGTATTTTCTTCTAAAGTTCACATCATGTCACCTCCATATCTAATCACCCTGGACTCATATTTCAAATAAGCAAAGAAAAACAACAAATTCTTCACATTATCTATGGTCTGCACTTGAAACTTGACAAAAAAACCTGAATCTTCGACTGGATCTTAATTTAACTCGTAAAATCAACTGCATAATATAGACAGACGGACAGAAGAGGCTAATTTGAAGAAGGTGGCTTGAATGAGACCCAGCATGCAGTGTCTTATTATAATCTATAATCATTTTTTCTGTCTCCAGTAAATGAACGCATGTCAAACATGGCAGCTGTATGCCTGGCTTGATGGAATGCTAATAAACACATCTATCTCGTATATAGATTTACAGTTTAAACTCAACACACTTGCAATGAGAGATTAAAGAGATTAAATGAATTATTACTCACATTACCCACATGCTAATAATAGCAAAATATCAATCTAGATCCTAGAGCGTTCAATAATGTTTTTTGTGATATCTGTCCGACTGCAGAAGAATAGAGTACTTATAAAAGAATGTGAATGTAGCTGTGGTAGCTCTACCATAAATAGTTACATTGAGGTAAGTGAGCAATAGTACACACATGCCTTAGGAATGTATTTATGGATCACATGGACGGATGTATGTTGTTACATGACACATGCATTCAATCTGGAACCATATAGGAGGACAGTACTTTGATGTTATGGTAATGCATCTAAAATATGAAAAATGAATGCTGTCCTCTTTTCATGTACCTCAGCACTCCTAAAAAAAAATACTGCTTTTCAGCGTCTTTACTTCTCATGTACCCGCCACATTTAGGCTATTTTTAGCCACCGGGAACAAACGACGCGTGGATAGACACGTCACAACTCCACCCCCCCGCCTACACATTTTCCCATTTCGTTTCTCATTTCAACCCCGCTATGCCCCCGTAACTTAACACAGTCACAACTTACACGGGTTAGAGTCAGAGGACGTGTCAGAGCTTCACGTACACTTCATCATTTAGATGTTCCACCAACACGAGGTGTTACCTCCGCGTGGCCACCTTGACAAAAAAAAGTAATCACACGGCAAAACAATGTCAACTGGATTCCAGTTGGCCTTCGCGTCTCGCCCCGGAGGATGAACCGTTTTAAATTACACCCGCTAGAGAAGATCAAAGAATAATATGATGTCCATTTCAGTGAAATCAAATAAAAAATGTATATAGAAAATGTAAATTAAATTCATATAAATTTAATTTAATTTTCTAATATTCTCAAAACAATTTACCCGACCGATTCTACAGAAGTGCCATTTAATTCGAATTTAAGGGCAAAACACTGAGCAAAGCTGGGGACTGCAAATCACCTTGTCACATTGTCTGCAACGATCCCAGGAGTGTAATGATGAAAAAGTAATGATGAGGAGGCTCACCACAGATGCTAGACAATTGGGGCATTGTCCCTGGTCATGCAACTGGAAGAATTCCAACATCCATCTTCATTTAAGGCCAAGCAATACTACAAATGAAATGCTGCCAAAAAACCCTCCCTGAATTACATCACGTCAACAGCACTGTACAGTGTATCAATATCTGTACAATTTGTGCCCAGAAGGATGAGCCCCGTCAAGCCTCAACCTTCTTGGCACAAATTGTACATATATATTGATAGGAAGGCATAAGGCAGGTCCAAATGCCAAGATATAGAATACTGATGTACTGAATACTGACTGTTTTTGACATGTTAGAAATATCGGCATTACAACTGTACACAAACAGGAAGTATAATTTAAAACTACTTCATAGCAACTGCAAATTATTCATACCACAGTATAACTTGAAGCAGAACCTCAGCTCTACAATTTAAAATCACTTGTATCCAGTGCAATTAATTACTGTACAGAACACTTGCAATTAGTTGATGATGTCTCATTATGTCTACTTGTGTGAAGTGGTTCAGCCTGGGGACCATAGAGCTTAATAACATGTATTATCTTGCAAACATCTAACAGTTGCTTTTATTTTAGCTCAAAATGTCAAAAACATATATATACAAAATGTAGATGCATTTGACAAACTAACTAAATTCTAAGCACAATCGCAAATTGGTTATTTCACTTTTTGTTGCCTTGACTCTGCTTTATTTCTATGGATATACAATGAATTCTTTGTTCCACTCCTGGTGTAAAAGCTAATGATGTCAGGCGTTGCAGGGCAACCAGTTCCATTAGAGTCTTAACAGTCTTGCTTCCCCTTCAACCCTTTTAGGGAACCGGCAAAGAAAGGCATGGGGAACACAAAGGTATAATTATTTCTTCCAGCAAGAGAATTGTTTGTTAGTGACTAACTATTTTGCAAATCTTCCCCACACCACGTACAACTGAGGCCTTCTATTTTTCTAGGGAAATCAAACAATGTAATTCCAGCAGTGAAAGATGTTTGAGAAATGCAACAGCATTGTTTTCAAGTCCTTGGTATTCAAATAAGACTGGCCAAGGTCCAAAAACGTCATCTGATCAAAAAAGTCAAATGTCTGCTGCAGCCTCTTCAAACGAGTGTTTAAAGAAACAATTAGAGACACATTGGGTAATTGTCACACCCTAAATATACATCTCAGTTCAGACAGGTTTAAAAAAATTCTGTTATTATGAATCCAAGTCATCATTTGAAGGCTCAGACGATGACACACTCTTGACCCTCCCAATAAAACACCACATACTCATTGTAGTCATTACATTTTTCCTTCTTTAAATTTTACGTTTGATTTATTGTGCTGTGTGACCACCTGTGTCAGCCAGCAAAGGCCAAGGAACATAGTGTTTGTGTCACTCCCTTTGAGCAGGTGGTTGGCAGGGAAAGACACAGGTGGATGCAGACTCAGGAAAAAATATAACGGTCAGTAACCTTGTTTGTCTTTGACCAATTTACTCTCCACAGCTTGTATTGTTCAGGTCGGTGGCGGGTCACACCTCTGTCCCACACCAAAAGCCACCCCCAAGAATGATGATGATGTATAATATAAAAGTCAGTCATATCAACACTCTCTGAACAGGCGCTGTTGTGGTGGTGGTATCTTAACAAGTTCTCGGCTAACCTGCAGTTCCGCCTCGGGATCTCTTGGCTCCGTTATTTTTAGACTTCATCATTTACGTACATCACATGCACATTGAGCTGTTTCTATTCGCGCTGCACAGACACAAGCACACAAACACTCGAGGCAACACACGGCAGCACACCATGCAGCTACCAGCAGCACATAGGCTTTGCTTCCTCTCTTTGTGTTGTTGTCGTGGTTGCCACTAGAAGCGGTGAAGAAGGGCAGCAGAAATGTTACTTTACCTCGCGAAAAAAAAGTCAGTTCGCCGGGCTACTTTCCAGAACGTGCCATCTGTCAAGCGGATGGGCTACAGGGGGAAGTGGGAACAACTCTCACCCCCTCGTCTCTCCTTCCTGCCCTCGCTTCCACAACAAAGTGCTCCTGCGTTACAGTGGGGGGAAGCAAGGAGGCGTCCGCTCCCCGAGCAAAGGAATCCTCCCTCTGATCCCTGTTCGAATCCCAATCCAAGACGAGGGAATCTTGCAGTCAAACGCAACTCGCCCCTGCACTCTGGTACACTGCCTGATCCAAGACCTCGCTCAATCCCTCTCTCTATCTCTTTCTCCCGCTCTTTTTATCACTCCTTCTACGTCTAGCCTCCCGTTTCCTCCTCGGCTCTGCCTCTCTGTGATCCAGCTCCAACACTCTCTCTCTGTCTCTCTCTCTCCCTCTTGCTCGCTTGCCCACTTACTCACTCACTCACCCACTCGGGCACACACACACACACACACATGCAAACGCACACACACCATGAAAGATATCATCGTTTTGTACTACTCTCAACATCTTAGGAACAGTACAGGGACTTGAGCCCCTTTTCTGTTTCTGCTGCAATTAATGTTTTGCTGAGTGGATGATTGAACACGTCACTAGCAGTGCGATTTACAGGGAATCCCACAGAATGGGGAGGGGGTGGCTGAGCTCAGGGTACAAAATGTAATGAATAAGTCATTTTGAGTCCCACTTCCATGTCGTGAATAAAACAAAATATAGATTTGGAGTCTGTTTATTGGGTACTGCATCGCTTCGAATGTGGAATGTATGACTATTATGGGTGCAGCATGGATAAAAGCCCAAGGCACAGTTTCCACTTTGTGGGACAATGAAGTTAATCTTGAATCTTTAATCCCTACACACATGGGATACCAAATGCAGGGTATTGAATGGATGTCCCCCCGGAGATGGTCTATTTTCAGCCCTCCCTCGTGCTGCACAGTGAGCCACTATGGTGAGGGTCTTCGCAGCGCCTTGGAGACGCGTGTCCAATGTCCATCCTTCATAACTACAGTGGACAAGGTGGAGGTAGGAAGACGCCAAGATATGAATGTAAATATAAACGTGACCTTCGCTGTGAGCAGGTGTTGGCAAAGGCTACCGCCAACCAAGATCATATCACAGCTTCAAAGATTAGCAGACTCAAAGAGAAAAACATGATGACAGTAACGGTTATGCATCATGGGAAGTATTTTCCCTTGGGTAAAGCAACAATGCAACACAGTTTAAATACCCTGCGCCTCAGCCACAAACACACCAACCTCCATTCCTAGTCACGCTTTCTAGTGAGGTCTTTGGTATGAACTAATGAAGGAAACAATGTTGTCAGAAGAAAAAAGAACGTCTTGACCAATGCAAAGGTTTCTGCAGGAAGGGAAGGTTTATCTAATCACGGAAGGTATGCCCGATTGTGAGGATTCGAGGAAATGATGAGGCTCCCCATCATAACCACATCCAGCTGTGCTGCAGTCACGGCTGCTGCGATCTAACAATACATTATTGTTATAACTGGACAAACAGGACCAACCTCTTTGCTACTTCTGTTTACAATATTATCATTTTTTTAAAGGGGATGTCCACCAATTTACTACAATGAGGAAACTGTTGAGGCAGTGGGGGAAGAGTTTAACATAATATTTTCTAACTTCCCAATACCGTGGAATTAGTTAGTTAACAATAGGTGCCTATTTCCGACCACCAGTGACTCGTTTTGCATAATTTTGCAGCGTCATTAGTAGAAGGCCGTAAGACTAGCTGACTACAAACTGTTTCTTCAATTTGAGAAACAGTTACCTGGTTACTGATTCGAGCCTGAATATAGCGAGGAGATAAGTTAGAGGTCGAAGAGGCTGCAGTCAGTGAGAACCAAGTTGCCTTGGATCATATACACCAAGGTTTGCAAGAGCAATTTGAGGCCACAGACAAACTATCAATGTTTCAAATATGACCCGTTTGTCTTACGTCTTACAGAATAAGTTCAAGGAAAAAGAGACACTTAAGGGTGAATCATAATTTGAATAATTAAAAGAATGAAAACAAAGACAATATCAAAATATTGTACTTCAGAGTGAATTTCAACTATATAATGTGCAGCTTTTTCGAGAGGAGAAACAAAGTGAATTCAGAGTCGTTCCTGGCTGGTAGCTTTCAAAGTCATCAAAGTCATCTCAAAAAAGATACATGTGATTAGTTATGTAGTGTTATACGTGGAATTGCAAGCAAGAGTACATATTGAATTGATAAATAATAATCCTAACTGTGGCAGGCAGATACTAGACTGTATCACTGCAGATACAGTAGGATAAACATTATGCAGTCCATTGTGTGGATTGTACTTTCTTTTTCCACCTCCCGCATGAGAAAGGTTGTGGCAGTTTCCATCACCTCTCCCAATCATGACAAATCATTTCTTGATTAATTACTAAACAAAGACCAAAAAAAAACATTACTACCAACACAATAACTAACATCCCAATGCTCCTTTGTAAAGCGACTTTGTGATATACAAGCTCTATACAGTCTACAAAGGATCAGGCCTTCTCACGTACGGTTAGGCTACAGCTTAATTACTAAGCATAATCAATGTGGCACATAAATGTGTGGCACAAAGTAAGTGGCTATGCTACCAAGACTTTATTGATCGCAAAGGAAATGGTAACGTTAATACTAACACTACCATAATATATATATATATATATATATATATGTGGATCAAAATACTTGCAATTAGATTCACTCACCATAATCACTTTCTAAATTGATTGTGTACCAAAACGGCTAAGCTTTAGTTAAACCTAAAGTACTAAATACTTACAGCTATCTTCTTTGTTGTTCACTTCTCTGGTGGGGGGGATGGCCAGATGACCCAAAATGACCCGGCCTGGTCCTTCGTGGCTAACAAGGACGCCTAGAACTGCTGTCGACCTTGATTGCCGACGTGGTTGTGACAGCTCTTCCTCCATTAGAGCTCTTTGATGTGGGCCAAAAGGCCCATGATAAAAAAATGAACACAAGCATTTTTTATTTTGCTCGACGGAGTTTGTTTATCGTACTTGGGGTTGTTTATAGTACGTAGCAACCGCCTGCTACGCTCTTGGATCCAGTAAACGTCGAAAGGGGATTCAGTGAAGAACAGCTGACTACTACGCATTTTGCCGGCATTGCTGGTTTGTGAATCATGATCAATAAAAAGCTAATGAAAGCGTCTCTAAAGCCGTCTTCATATTTGATAAACAAACAGTGTGAATTGAGACAGAGTTGATGGTTGGGTGTTTCTTTGCAATGGCTTGGGGAGGCAAAGTGATCGATGGGTATTGTAGAAACTTAAAATGAGTGGTGTAGCAAGAGGTACTGCTTTATTCAGAACAATTTCTCTGTTGGTGTTGCGTTCAGATCAAATACTTATACATAACCATTACTCATAGGGCATACATTGATTATATATATATGGTCTTATTCAACAGTAGAATGACCCTTTAACTTATGCTTGAATTCTTACTACAGATGAAAAATGTCACTGTACAGAATGACCATGTCATACTTCACATTTGATAAGAAAACACTTTGATAATGCCCAACAAAATGTTTTGTTAAACAATATGTTTGGCTAGTTGAACCCTGTCAGAGATTTAAGTTGGTGTAGGACAATTGGAAAAGTCATTTGTGTGGAAAACGCGTATTTACCTAAAGGTATAAGTGTTCCACTGTGTGTTGAATGACACAGAGATGTAGGGAAGGTTATTTTCTTATCAAGTTATACACAAACATTTACACACGCACACGTGGGCAACCCCGCATCAAAAGGTCTAGACTCTGAATCTTTGACTGGAAATCAGCCATCATCTGAAAACCACAACAGTTTGGGATGGAAAAGTAAGGGTAAAGAAGTAATATAATAATAATTATAATCCATTTCTAATTAGAGGATTAGAAAGCGAGAGCTGGGGAGAGCTGGGGAGCCTGTCAGCAGAGTTAAAGTCTACTTTACTGGGGCCTCCTCTGACCAGAAAGCAGCTGGAGAACATTATGAAACACAGGTTCAGATTTGAATCAGGGGAAAGTTAAACAAGGTAATGTTGAATATAAATGTTCTACTAGTTGAGCTAGAGAGGAACACAGTAACAAGTCATTTAACAGGTTCAAGTATGTAGAAGTTGGCTCCAAAAATATAGCATGCAAGTGGCCAGGAGAGTCGCAGGCAGGAAAAGGTATATAAGGATTAGCCTGAAGGCATTTAATACTTGGATTAGAGTTTTGAAGTAGCTAGCACATTACTGCCACTGACCTATAATCCTAGAACAAACTGCACTCTAACTCAATAACAGCTAACTTTCCCTGCGCATCCCAGAAACTCAATTGATATTCTGCCCTTTAACTTGTAGCTTATGAGTTATATTGATTGAGAGGGAATAGAAGAGTAAGGGCCAGATTGCGGAATTAATTGGAATAATCCCCTTCTTTCCTCACTAGCTGGGGGAGGAGCACATTTTAGAACCCAAGTTGTAGCCTAAATAAAGAACCAATATGTCAGATGGCTACATCCCGATTCCCTACGGCAGATAAGCAAAACAAAGGCTACCATTGTCTAGGACTTGGCAGCATGGCATTCATCACCCATTCATCGGTCATCCATCTCACAAACCATCTCTATATCTTATCCCCACCGCACCACCAACGCTTGTGTGAGGAGGACAGACCTTCATCATCCAAAACAACGCATGTTTTGTTAACCGTTAACAATGAAAACACACTTCAATGCTCCGACAGAACTCACTCGCACATCCTTTCCACTTGTAGAAAATAGTTGCTCCATCATGCCTTCAGGCCACAGAACAAACTCCTCAACTTCTCCTCAGCTGCTCTGTGGCTGATGTGTCCCTGATTGGAGCACGCTACGTCACAGGGTTGCCAAGAGCCTTGGTCAGAGTACTAAAACATCACCATGTAACTAGGACTGCAGCTAACGATATTATTTTCATAGGCAATTCATCTAACCTGTATTTTTAGATAAATCTTTAACTCATTAAGTCTATAAAACGTTATAAAAAATAGCAAATGCTAGTTACCAGTGTCCAAAGTGATGTACTAAATGTGCTTGCTTTGTCTGACAAGAAGCTAAGATAAGCTGAACTATTCCTTATATAATGATCAATGAACCAAATATTTTAATTGAACTGCTCCATTAAGCTACAAATGTTTTTTACTTGTATTGATCATAATAATAGTTTTAAACAATTCACTGATTATCAAAATAACATTTGAATAGTTTTCTGACGACCGACTAATCCATTAATCCACTAATCGTTGCAGCCCTACTATAGTTGGAGCCTAAAGCTCTTTCTCCTTACACGTCATTTTGAAGAACTGAAGCTAGATCCTACCTTATGTTCAACAGCAGTCTGTTCCACTCTGCTGTGCATAATAGGAAACACTATTATGCCAAACCCAACCTCGTCCCTGCTGCATTTTATTAAAAAACATCAGAATTGATCAAACTGCTTAATTAAGGGAAATTATGATTATTCATCATCCACTTGCTTAGATCTATTGAATTCCTACATTCACTACAATGGCTGTCAAGGCAATCATTTCCAAGCGTATTTTTAACCTAGCACACTGCATGGCAACTAGAAGTTCAAAACCGTTTCAGTTACAGGGAGGTTGTATCACTAAAATGCTTTTATCCAAAGATACACAATAACAGACAAAAAGGTCACATGCTACTGGCTGTTCATTTGATATGAATGTGATATTATACTGCATCATTTGTTGAGCAAATTGCATGGTGCTATGTTTAGAATGTAATATGAAAATAAAGAAATAATAATAATTCAGAAAAAGATTATCAGTGCATATGCTTAGTTTACAGTTTAAAGTCTTTAAAACCTGTGCATTCGCTACAGCTCTTAAATTACTGTTGAAAAGGAAGTAATGGGAATTACTTGACACAACTCTTTATATTTCTGTTGTAAAACAATAGCATCGTTATTGTTTGGATGCAACAATGACATTTTATGTGGGTTATACTGACACCATATCATTCCCTTGTCTGCAGTCAGTAGGATGATTCAGGCATAATGAAATCAAAGACTATTGCCTGAATATAACCTTTCCAACAATAAAATAGATTATATGGTTCAATTGTGTTTTGTGACAATCACCACAGGTCTCTTGTCTAATGTATGCAACAGTGTGGCAGTGTGTGTGTGCGCGTGCATGCGTGCGTGCGTGCGTGTGTGAGACAGAGTGAGTGATGAAGACAAATGAATGTGTATCACTATCTACATGTGTCTGTCTGTGTGTGTGTGGATAATATCTGCAGCCTTAGTGCAAGCTCAACTGATGCACTGTCGCCTTATAGGATTTGTTTTTATGAGGAGAGATAATTGGACGACCTTGTCAATTATTTATTTTTTTAAGCATGAGGTATCGCTGCTGATTTGAACTACCTGCAGGCATGACAATTCCTTTGTAACGGGCCATATTCATCAACTGGCTGACTAATAAAGAACTGGCCAATGTATAGATTGAGACCTTTGCAGTGTAGTTGTGACAGTATAATTAGTAATATGTCTAAGAAGAGTAGGAAGAAGTGAGAAGTGTCATAATTTTCATGAAAATCAGCATTTAAAAAGCAAAAACCATGGCAACATAGACTTTCCTCACCAGAGAACCTGTAGAACGGCTGGCCAGGATCAGGCCAGCCGTCATGTGGAAGACAAGACAGCTCTTTCATTAATATTTCAAAATCTTTTCCCAGTCATCATTATCTTGGCCTGGTACAGTGGAACTGCACATGAAAACGCTCACATAGGCTTTTCTTTTCTAAAGCGGTGCTGTCACTTACCTCCCAGCTCAGCCATTACTACTTGGTCATTTGAAATATGTACAGTTATATATCTTTGGTTTCGTTATCTACCCTCTTCAATGTAACCGTTTTTCAGTGTAAATTGCCCATGATTGCATTTATATGAAACACTTAGCAACTGCTGAAAAGTGCTGTCATGTTAGCACCCACATCTTTCTTTTATAAGGAATATACATTATATATATATATTCCCTTACTATGTAGTAGTAGTAGTAGTAGTAGTATAGTACTAGTATAGTTCTAGCATACACGCAGTAGCAGTATATGCATTTATAGCTCCCCTACTTTGTCGCCTCGGTTTTGTAAACTAGTCTACGTCGGTGTTTAATGTGATCTTATGAGGACGTTCATTGATAAATGATCCACATTCTGTAAATAGGAGTACATATTGTCCTTGATTACATAAAAGATTGAACTAAATAAATCACATTGGCGCCATGTCGACCCACCTTGATGGCTACATGACAACATTTAAGTTGTCAAGGTTATTCCACCCCAGTGGGAGTAACACAGTAACACTGTTAAGTGTTCAGAGTGGTCCATGAAAGCTATACCCTGGTTGTGTGTGAACATTCGTGTGTGTGTGTGTGTGTGTGTGTGTGTGTGTGTGTGTGTGTGTGTGTGTGTGTGTGTGTGTGTGTGTGTGTG
>JAOPJO010000054.1:12407842-12415342 GCA_027123675.1 Molva macrophthalma | reverse complement strand
AATTTCATAATACTTCGTTTTATCTCAGTATTATGGCTGGGCAAGACCTAAGTTGAGTCCAAATAACGTTAAGTTACTTATGGTGAATAATATTTAGGTTCCTGATTGTGGTGTTTAAGTACTGGGGAAATGTGTTGTACCTCATGTGTTCTGAGTCGGTCTGCTGTTCGCAGGCTGGACCTCTGTGCAAAACGAAGATTCCGAAAGACAACGAAGGAAAGCAGAAGACGTTCGGCTTTGCTGTTTACCGACATGAGGTGTCCGTGCCTTACGCCATGCAGCTGCTGGATGGGACGACGCTGTTCGGCAAGACGATCGGTGTCCAGTTTAGATCAGGTCAGTGTCTTTATCATGTCGAGAAAGATGCCTAATAAAATTATTATGGTAGCTGTATAAAAAATATTATTCTACCAAATGATTGGCTTAGCCCAGGGATGCTAACTTTGGGTACCTGGCTGGAGTGAGATTTTGATGCGCTTAATCACGTGCACATATTTCGACTCAATTAACCGTCAGGGTTTAAAAAAATGTGCAGTTTACACATGTGGCGGGATCTTAGATCTAAGACTTAAGGATAAAGCCTGACTATGCCCACACCCTGACTACTTCCACCCAGGGAAATACTCACAATTTCACAATGTAAGACATGGACCAAATAAAGGGCACAGGGTTCGTTCACTAATGAAAGTCAAAGACGTGTTGTTTCCAATATGAAAATCTTGTGCTTGAAAGCTGGCTCCGGGCTGTGAACTTTACCAGCTGTCCAATCAACACATAAGCATTGCTCACCAATCAGAGTAATTTAAGATACGGCTCCATGGAAACACCATATGAAACACCCCTTTTTTGAATACTGTTCGCTTGGTTTAACCATTAAGATTTGACCATAAGACGTTCACCTTCTCATCTCTGCTGTCGCAGTGTTTTGCCATGAGGATTGTTTGGGCAGTGTGAGAGCGTGAGGCTGAAGGTGAAAGCGTGTTTCAAATGCCAGAAGTGTGAGAGTTGGCAACCCTGCTTTTCTAAGCTGTAATGCATTAAACGATGTTGTTTTATTAGGATGCTTTCATTTTAATTTGGGGTGAAATGCCGCAGCTTCTCGGATTGTATTCATGAGTTGAGTTATGTCTTCACCAATTGAATATAACACACGTCCCCTTTATTCCCTCTGTCTGTTGTACCACAGGAAGCAGCCACAGCAACAGCCCCGGGAGGCAGCAAAACACAAGCCCTGGCAGCACTCCCAACCCCCATGGCCGAATGTAAGATAGTTGCATGGATGACCCAATTCTTTTAAGTTTTTTTAGAGCCAACTTTACTCAACACATAAATACTTCTGGTTGATGAACCATCCAATATACAAATCTATAATGGTTTTAAACAGCAATAACTATTTACATTTATTTTCAAATATATAGCAACATTTATTCAGTAAGTTTGGTGAAGCGGCACAAAAGAGGCATAAATTAATTCTACCGTAACCTTTTGTACATGAAAATGCACACAAGTTGCAAGATGTTTGTCGGGAATATTTTGGAACGGTTTTGTTGTTGTTGCTCCTCACAGAACCCCGGTCCAGTGGAATTCCCCTCCTTACACCCCTCCTCCTCAAAATCAAAGGTCGTATACTTCTCCAGACAGCCTGCAGAAGCATGTTGTGGTACGTTTCTTTTCCGTCCTCGACCCTGTGGCATGGTCCAGAGTAAAATAATGATCCCGCCTTGACACTTGTTTTTTTTACTTAAGTTTGGACACGCAGCTGATCTGCTATAGCGTAACTATTGGACGATTTTAAAAGCGTATTGTTGCCCTCGTACACCCTTGTTGCGTTTGATATTTTCCATTGTATTTTGGATACAGATGAACAATATGATGCTGCAGCTGCACATGCAGCAGCTTCAGCAGTTGAACGGGGGCTTAGCTGGAGCTCCACCGAGGAACCAGCCAGGCGGCGTCGGCGGCTCTTGGCAACAGGACAACTCCTCCCACTGGCAGCAGCGGTCCCAGCAGCAGTCGTCCCAGCAGCAGTACAACAGCAGCGGCGCTAACGACAACAGCAGTACCCACCACAGCCGGAGCCAGCGCTACACAGACGAGCCCGCTTCCAGCCGTCACCAGCAGAACACTCAGAGTCGCGACAGCTATCACCATAACGACAGGCGGAGTGGGCGTCACCATGACAACGGCGGTGGGAGTGGCGGAGGCCGCCCTTACGAGACCCACCGGGGCGGACAACGGGGGAATCATGAGGGCAGATACAGACGGTACTGATGGCTCCTTCATATTGGAAGGAAAATAAAAGATGGCCTCTGAAGATAGTTTATTTTGTTTTTGTTTTTATATTGATTTGGACTGCTTGAACAGGGATATCCTGAGTTTTATTTGGACAAAAGATATGTGTATACTCAGGTTGTTTGTATATTTTGATACTAGTTTGAGAATTGAAGTGTTTACTTTTAAGTGATTTTATCTTCATACAATTGTTGACGTATTCCATGTGATTTCTCAATACTTGGAGTGGATGTGTTGAGGAAAACATTGATGGGGAAAACAAGACTATATACCCCAAGCCCTCAAAAAAGACAAAAACATGCTGTTGGTATAGAATTTTTTTTATGCTGTTCAAATGTATTTTAATCATTTTGATAATGACATTGGAAATCTTTTTTTTTTTTTTTTAATGGACATTATGAAAAGGCATCTTAAAATTGTGGATACATGTCCTTACTATACTTCAGGTATTCCAGCAGAATCAACCAGCAGCACTTCCGTGACATTGGCTTAAATCCTGGTTTCATTATTATTTTTTTTTAATGATGTTAATCAACCGGCCATTCTGTTGAGTGGTTTTATTTAAAATTTTTATATAATCCTACTCCTGATATTGCAACATGTTTTATAAACACTTCCTGTATATTACAAAGTTCATTTCACTACAACTGCGTCTTGTTTTTGTCTACGTGACTGCACACACATCCTGTGTGTGTGCAGCTTTACAGTACACGCACAGAATGCCTTCTAGCTTAGCTATTAATTTGGTGTTATTTACAGGTTGGTCAGATTACATGTGTCGGATCAAGTGAAGTGCTGGCTATTGTACGGTACTCCATGCAGTTGTGTCAAAACAACACAGCCTTGTCTATAAATGTCACATGTGAAACTAATATGCTTTCTCAGAGGTAATGAGGTAATCTGTAGGTGGCGCCACACATATCCCTGAATTAAATCAATTAGCATGTTTCTATTTGACAATATTAGCAACTTTGTATACAAGGCTGTTGCAGAGTGCTAAAGCTCAGCCCGTATTATCAGTAACATTCAAGAAACAAACATTAGGCCTACCTTAAACTTGCCTAATTTAAGTCTTAATAGTATTATTTTATGTTTTAACCATGACAGCACGATTGCAACAAGATTTGGACGGTGTATATTCTAGCCTATAATTAAAAAAGCATTGTTCTGTCCCATAATTGGTTCAACTTCTGATGTTAAAAATATGCTCCTCTAAGCTGCTGATCTGATGTTGCCTCTGCTGTTGGCTTGCTTTACAACGGGCCAATCAAATCCCTTAATGTCCACGTTGAGGTCATAATCTACCCTTCCGAAAGTGCTTATGGCCCACCAACAGCAACTCCCGCGGTGTAGCAACAACCGTATCCCTTATAAAGCTCCGAGGATCCAAAAGTGGAGGTCCATTGGCACCCCCCGTCTATTCAAGCGTATCTCTTCTCTGTAATCTGCCTCGTGTCGGATTGCACCCGCGATGCTGCCGGAGTCGTCCTAATGAAGGGTATCCCCTATTCTGCGACACCGGGCTGTCGGTACTCGGAAGGCCGTTATTGCCTGCTGCTGCTGATGCGCAGTAGTGGCATAACTGTTTTAATTGAGTGATCTCACGTTGTCTCCCACCATAGAGCCGTCGGATTAGAGTTCAGGAGCTGCTGCTGTGTGGACTTTTATAGAAGCAGCGTGTCTATAGAAGGGGATCCAGTACCAAAGACGCCACCCCGATCCCTCCCTTGTTCCAGCATTGCGCCGAGCCCGCGGGTTAATAAGAGCGCGCTACCATCTCTCGGACCCTTGCGCTCAGGTTGCTGGGTTCATGGGTGCCATGTTATCCCAAACACCTCCAACCACCACCCAATCCCGCGAAATGAGTTTCAAACACATAGGAGGGAGTAGCTTGATCGGCATCAGTTCTCATCTGCTATCAAACCCCCAGATAACCTGAGCGTCTTTCTATGGAGAGCTGCTGTATTTTCCCCACCTTCATCCTTCTTTTACACTCCGACACGGAGGGGTTATTGTGTAGAGATGCATTAGGAATGCAACGAGTTCTATTTAATCGTAATGACTCGAAAGATGATGATTTACGACAGCTCAGTAGTATTTTATATCAAAGTTCCATTTAACAATGGGTCCATCATCCTTACGTTGGTTTCTTGGAGGGTATTTTGGAAAACGTTTCTGACGACCCGAAGAAGCCTAGTAGGCTACGGTGTTTGAGTTATTCTATTTCTCTTTGGGTCGTTTCAGCTGAGAGTGAAGCGAGTCTTTAGGGGAGCCTATTCAGGCCCGTCAGTCAGGCCTCAGTCACAGAAACAGAGAAGGGCGTTGCGATGATAGATATTGAATAATGCTCATGTTGTTTGTATGCCTATGAGACTTTTTTTTCTAAGATGTGAATAGTTTGGAAAAACGAATGACAACCAGCGAATGACTTTAAAAAATGACCGTTTGAATAGCATAGGCCTAAATGTGTAGTTGGATTTGAACGGTAAACAACACTAGATATTATTTGATTTTCTATTTTTTTTCCCTACATTTTCTGTACAGTTTTCTGTTTACGTTTTTTTGAAGTAGGCTTATCTACAAGCCATAGGCCTATGCCACAACCCCATGTTGCCTGAGGCCTACTCTTTTTATATGGGCGTACTTTTTAAGATTTTTGCATTGACATTTTCGTCTATTTCTGCTGAAAGCAAACTGTGCAGCAATAAACAAATATGCCAACTCCATTCAAACTAAGCGTTCTCTTTTGCATCATGCGTTACTTTTAAATGATATGTTAGCCCAGCCTTTTCCTTAATAAATAAGTCAATTGCACATGAGTGAAGCTTAAATCTTTATCATCAAAAAAGGAATCAAAAAGGGGAAAAGGGATTGAAATCATTGCAGGCCTACTTCTAGCGTTGACCTTGTTTGCCATGAGGTTGGATTTCTTAGCTAAATTCGTTATTCGTTAAGTAGCCTATCGACCATACCGGGCCTGTGTACATTTACAAGTTTATTTTTAACGTTTACATAAATTACAGAGAAGAATCCAACCTCAATTGAATACTAATAATACACGATTCTTATTTATATAAATTAGTTATGATTATTATAAATAATAATGATTATTATTATTAATAATAATATATAATTTAAAAAGCATCCGATTTGTCAAAAAAGGCTGTATCATTGTGTTTTATTTTCAATAATCAGCATTATTCTTTTGATAGTTTAACCCTTATAATTTCTCCCCCAGATCAACGAATAATGTATTTCAGATCCTATTTTCTTGTAGGTCTACGTGCGATGGTAAAGCACCAATTTAATTCGAACTTTGTTTTTCACTTTAATTACAAGATCAACACGTTTCAGTAAGACAAAAGTCTGAGATAAATAGACTAAAGGCAACATACCTGGCCTAATCCATGATATTGTCAGAATTAATAATTTATTATCAATATTATCAAACATTTATCCAAACGATAATCATTATTATTATAGGCCCAATACGATTCAAATGAACAAACCGTGCAACCAAATTGTCCAACACCTTCTAATCCCTACGATAGTAGCCGTTTGTATTGTGCGCTGTAATGAATGCGTGCAATGAAGGAGAGGAAAAAAAGAAAGAGCAAGAGAAAGAGAGAGAGAGAGAGAGAGAGAGAGAGAGAGAGAGAGAGAGAGAGGGAGGGAAAGATAGATATGGACAGTGATTGAGAGAGAGCGTATGATTGACAATCTGGACTGTCCAGGGATGGAACAGTAAAGATGTGTACTGGGATGGTTTATATAGCAGTGGGTGTGAGCACATTGTACTCACTTCACACTGTGGCGCTCTCTGCTCAACCTGACGCTCTCCACTCGCTGCGAAAGAGCAGGGGCATTAGCCTTCCAGAAGATTGCTTACAAATATACATATACAATCGTGATTAAGTATAACGAATCCGTTTGTAGCTATTCGTCTATCACGTTTCAACCATTTAGGTGAACGAAATCTGTTGTCGTTGAAAAGTTGTTGATCTGAAGGCGCAAAGCGCGCAGCAGCGAGAAGCCATGCACTGTCAAGCCGAGTTAAGACTAGCCTCTCTCGGGCAGCTGAAAGCAGCGAGGCGGCGCTATAAAACTTTCATGATTGACGAGATACTCTCCAAGGAAACATGTGATTATTTTGAGAAACTTTCTCTGTACTCGGCTTGTCCATCGCTGATTGTTCGACCAAAGCCTCTCCATTCGTGTTCGGGTAAGAAAATTTATGTTCCTTGACTAATCAACGTAAGGACCCTTAAATAATATTTGAAAGGCATCTTTCACTTGGTGATCCAGGGCACTTGATCATTAAGTGATATTTGTTTAGAATTGTATATGATGTTACAGTGAAGGCTAATGCGTTTTTCAACCTGTTTTGACTATAAAAAATAGGTAAGTAAGCCTATTGTCCAACATTCACGTTCAATATTCCCCACGAATGTACAAAGTAAATGACAATCATCGTTGTCAATACTAAGTCTATATACATTCATTATATTTATCTAAAAATAATTATATGAAGCATTCTTCAAAAATACACTCAAGGACTTCACATATAATCAATAAATGTCAATTGAGTTTGGATACATTTTTCATTAACTGAAATACAGCCCTAACCCTATTCCATAGCTGTAGCCTATTTTTTTTTTTACTAATATAGGCCTATTAGTTTGTTACTCATTATGATTTATTGGCTCAAATCAAGTCCCGCCAAAAATATCTTCTTCATGAATCTTAAACTTTAATTATTTAACAAAAATTTAGATCAACCCAATACTCAAAATGATATGGGTCATCAATTAAAAATACTATCAACATGCTCACAAAAAGAGTTATAGCGGGAGTAGAAGATATATTCAAATAAAGGATGCAGTAACTTTGTATATATATATATATATCAAATTAATGTGATTTGTGATAATATCCATGATATATTAAATTATACATTATTATTGATTAGACACCAACACTGATTTGCTAAAGTTTGACTGTATAACTACACAGCACAACATTGCACATTTAATGCCATGCACTAGATTCACTTTGTGGTTATGTGTGGCTTTATATCAAACACAGTCCTACCTATCTAGAGAGCTATTGATACATTTGTTAACTCAATGAAACACACACACTCTCTCTCTCTCTCTCTCTCTCTCTCTCTCTCTCTCTCTCTCTCTCTCTCTCTCTCTCTCTCTCTCT
>JAOPJO010000054.1:12393676-12403964 GCA_027123675.1 Molva macrophthalma | reverse complement strand
GTGTGTGTGTGTGTGTGTGTGTGTGTGTGTGTGTGTGTGTGTGTGTGTGTGTGTGTGTGTGTGTGTGTGTGTTGCTGCACCTGTGAGGATGTCTCTGGGGAACATACAGCTATATAATATGTGCATGATATTTTATGTATCCTCCATCCTCTAAGAATGGACTGGCTTCCTCCAGCCTGTCTAACAGCAGGAATAATAATAATATGGTTTGTCTTATATAGCAAAGTAAAGTGTAGCATTTGTGTGCTCTGAAATGGTTTCTCCGTCTCGCTAGTTGCTCCCACTCATGCTTTTATGCTTTTTGTGTGCTCCCCCCCCCACCCCCACACACACACACACACACACTCTCTTCCTCTCTCTCCCCCTCTCACCCCGAGCATGTGAGAGAGCAAAAAGCATGAAAGCGTATAAGAGGTGCATGATAACATCTTCACTAATACACACGTCTTGCATGTAGATGCGTACATGCGCACACATGCCTGTGTCTCTTCTGTCTGCTTCACTTCTATATCAGATGCAGGGCTCATGGAGTGTGTCACGTCCAACATATCATTCCTGTTCCGTCATCTCCCTCCAGCTATAGTCAGCCTGCTTTACGTGTGTGTGTGTGTGTGTGTGTGCTTGTATGTGCGTGCGTGTGTGTGTGTACGTGCATGTATGTGTGTGTACGTGCATGTATGTGTAAATGCGTGCATATATGTGTGTTTGTGCGTGCATGTGACAACTGGTTTAATGTGGCTGCTTGTGTGGGTTTGTGTGTCGATGGCAGTAAGTGATTTGTCGTTTGTGGTGTGGCTTGTGAAATGCTCTGATGAATGTATGTTTTAGTTGTTGGCTCTGTTTTGATCCGTGCGGCCGTTACACCTTCATTTCCCTCTGCAATTTAATAAATTCATAATCAAATCCAAAATATTGGCACATAGATCAATGTGCATCATACACACATGCATTCACCACCATGGACTACGGGCATATAGTAAATTAATGAAAGTCAATGGTCTTACAGGGCATAAGGATTTTTCAGGCAGACATTCTGTTTTATTCGACCCATAACCCTAATCTCTTTCCCTCCCCTCAGAACCCCCCTCCTCCCAGACGCCCACTCCCTAGTGAAGTCCTCCGTTAGTCGCCTTTATTGATCCTGGCGTCAACAAAAAAAATGCTTTTGTAGCTTCTGTCTGCCCCGGCAACTAGAGTGTGTGCATGTGTGTGTATGAAAGTATGAAAGTGGTAGAGCAAAAGAGGAAAAGAAGGAACTATGCGTATTTATACAGGAGTGTTTGTAGATGTGTGTGTGTGTGTGTGACTGTAGAACTGAACCTCTGTATCATGCAATTGTGTGTCCGCTCTGCCGTGGGACCACTGATTATTTCGTGTTTTTTGCAAACCTTCTCTGACACATAATGGTTCATCTGACGGGTTCAGAGGAGCGCTGTAAAACACGGCTTGCGTCATTGAGATCACAACCCCGGGCATCGCATGGGTCGACGCAAAACACTTTTCATACTTAAAACCGAGCAATTAAATAGTCAGCCTTGTCTGAGCAATTACCCACGGTCGATAAGAGTGTTGGGGGGGCGGGGGCGGGGAAACACATCAGCCAAAGACATTATTAACCTGACCGCTGTGTTCAACTTGGGTGTGTTGCAACAACTGACGTACCGTCTCTCTCTCTCTCTCGCCCCCCCCAGGCCCGTCCTCACTGCGCTCCTACCCGCTCCTCTCCGTGATCACGCGGCAGCCCCCCAGCGGGCCCGCCCACCCCGCCCAGCCCCCGTCCCCGGGCCGGGTGTCCCAGCACCTGCCGCTGCTCTCCAGCACCCCCCACCCCCATCATCCACACCAACCGCACCACCACCACCACCACCACCACCAGCAGCAGCAGCAGCAGCAGCAGCAGCAGCCCCACCCCACGAGGGGCTCCGACTCCTCCCCCAGCCGGACGCCCGTCAGCATCAGCAGCGAGTCGGACACGGAGCACGGCGGGCCGCGCCTCAAGAAGCCTCGCCGCAGCCGCACCATCTTCACCGAGCTGCAGCTCATGGGCCTGGAGAAGAAGTTTCAGAAGCAGAAGTACCTCTCCACGCCCGACAGGTTGGTACCTTCAGCCGCCGGCCCGATGGCGGCCCCCGTCACACCGGACGTCGGCCTAGCCTACGCCGGCCTGACGCCGGTCTGACGTACGCTGGTCTGATGTCAGCCTAGCGTACGCTGGTCTGACGTCTGCCTAGTGTACGCTGGTCTGATGTACGCTGGTCTGATGTCAGCCTAGCGTACGCTGGTCTGATGTCGGCCTGACGTACGCTGGTCTGACGTCAGCCTAGCGTACGCTGGTCTGATGTCAGCCTGACGTACGCTGGTCTGATGTCAGCCTAGCGTACGCTGGTCTGATGACGGCCTGGCGTACGCTGGTCTGACGTCAGCCTAGCGTACGCTGGTCTGATGACGGCCTGGCGTACGCTGGTCTGATGTCAGCCTGACGTACGCTGGTCTGACGTCAGCCTGACGTACGCTGGTCTGATGTCGGCCTAGCCTACGCTGGTCTGATGTCAGCCTGGCGTACGCTGGCCGCAGCTGCTCGCTGCCAAAGGTCAACGTAAACATCGTAAACGAGTTCACGCGTGCAGGCGCGCCCATAGGCATGCACACACACACTTGAGGCATGCATTGACTCGCAAGCCCACGCATTTATGCATGCATGCACACGCACACGCCCACAGACGCACACACACAAGCACACAAGGTTAAGCAGTGTTTTACTGTACTGTAGCTATTTGATTTATCCTGTAGGGAAGGTATTTCATAACGTGAATTGGTCTGTGCCAGGGTATTACGTCAGCCGTCTCGTTGAGGCAACAGTAACGTTTTAACCCGACACATTTTGAGTGTTAAATATTTTTTTACCAAGAAACACCGCCTTGTTCAAGTCAAATATGGTTGCATGCCAATCCAAGCGAACATAAATGCATTGCATTGGTTTAATGCCAATCTAACTAGCATCTAATACACGTGCAGGTGTACATAAAGTACATCTCGTTTTTTTTACAGCAACATAAAGTAATATATATGGTAATAATATATTTCGGAACAGTTTGGTTCATTCAAATCTTTTTTGCTTTGGGCTTCACTTTTACATGATCAAATGAGTGAAAACACACGGGCTCTTAAATCATACGAATGCCACATGCAGTATAACTCAATGCTTTTGCTATTGCACCCAGACATGTCCTGTGTATACAGCATTAGCATTAGCACCATGCTCGCTTTGTACCGCTTTGTCACCGCTTAAAACATACATTTGTAAAATACAAAAAATGTTGTATTCGCAATCCCGACCCTAAATATGTGGGGAGAAAGACCCCACCTGGAATCCAATAGGAATAAATCAATGGAGGGCCCACCCGGTGAGCTGATGGCAGTCAGCCAGGCTTCATCTCATAGGACGAGCCCCGGGCACGACTCAGTGATCAAAACTAACCAAGAAACCCTGTAGACCACAGTGCTAAAGCACTACATCCTGTCAAAATACCTGATTCTGACACTCAGAACTCATTAAACCCCTGGCTGTCGGCTAAACACAAACAGTGCAAAAATGAATCCCCCTTTTTATCACTTCACTTCATAACATTTAAAGGCGTGGCACGGCTTCCACTTCGATTAGTCGCGAATCCAAGATAATGTTTAAATGTCCTGTCCCTTCCTTGGTGTTAAGGAAACTAACGAGTCTAGGTAAGGGGACAGGGGAGCCCAAAGAGAAGTAAATCATGTTAATGGAATTACACAAAAAAAAACAGACCAGTGCTGAATTTATTTTGCCAAGTCCTAATCGTTTTAATATTTCTTCTAAATTACATTATTCAATGACTAAAAAATCATCATTATTGTGATCACTCCGCTTCAACTATGGTGTTGCTCTGGTCTTTCATTAACTATCACTATTTCTTTCAAAAGTGTGTGGTTTGTTAAAAGTACATAAATCTATTTCCACTGGTGCAGCCATTGTTTCCCCCTAATACTATTAGCACACACACACAATGTAGTAGCCCACAGGGTTAGATCGATTGTGTTTCTGTTCGTGAGTTGTTGTTTTTTCGTGAGGGTAGTATGCACTCACTGCCATGTGTTTTTAATATAAGGGTCAAACACACTATTATTTTCACTAAGAGGAAGTCTCTTTTTTTTTTGTCTCCCTCTGGTTCTTCCACTTCCTCAAATCAAAGTGGGTTCCTCCTAAATGTCTGAAGAGGATTGTGAATCCCAGCTTTTTCGCTCCAGATGGCTTTGGAGGGAGCAAAGTCAAGTTAAAGGAAATCACATTTCAAAAACTTGATAACCCATGTACCCCCCCCACCCCTCGTCCTTTACAAAACGGATCCCCTTGTTCATTTATCTGCTCCTTCCTGAGGTGTAGCGTTACACCAACCAACCAATAGCTTCATTAGTCATGGTTTGGGGCACATGTGGTGGATGCATTCCCACCTTCAATGTAACCACCACAATCAACTGGCTACAACACAACACCATGGCATTTCATCAGTGGCCTTGGTACAGAGGGCTCAACAAGAGGAGGCAGGTGTACGATGTATGCTCATGATCGTCTGACTTTTAAATTGACTTGGGAGACTCGTTCAGAAGAAGAAAAATCTGATAAAAATGTTGTTGCTATTGTCTGAGTGTTGCATTCATTCAAAGTTTATGACATTAACAATCTAGTGGCATATGGCCCAAGATCTGCAGGGTACAATGTCAACGGAATATATGAAATATATTTACTATATTTAATATATATATTATTAGTGTCAATATATTAGCATTGACACTAATACATATACATACATAAGCAAGTATTCTTTTTCTTATCAAGCCTTAAAACACATCATGTCTGAATGTGCCACTTTATTTATTTTTCTACAGGTTAGACCTGGCTCAATCACTCGGTCTCACACAGCTTCAAGTTAAGACGTGGTACCAGAACAGACGCATGAAGTGGAAGAAAATGGTAAGAGAATCCTCTTCAACTTGGCTTAACCTCAATAAGTCAACAGCATGTTGTCTGTAATGTCTAGCTATCACTGCTTCTCTTCCCGTAAGCTAATGCTAAATTTGAAACACTCAAAACGCTGAAACACAGCTGTTAGCATAGTGAAGTGACGGCGAGGCAGACATAGTACCTGAAAGGCTAAAGGGTGGTGGAAGGGGAAGCAGGAAAAGAGGACAAGTGGAAGGAGATAGTGAAACAGGGGAGGGATATGTGTGCTCTGGGATTTGACGGATGATGACAATAATGAGAGCAAACGTTGTGTATTCAGGCCATCAACTCCCGAGAACCAAAAGAGAGGGGGTGGGTGGGGGAGGGTGGTTGTTGGGGGGAAAGACCTCAAATCGTTAACTCTAAAGACGAATGAGTGTAAAAAAGAGAAGCCAGTGGCAATACGTCTTCTCTTAATTACTATAATAACCGGTGTTGCCTTTGACTGCTGTTGCCATACATCACTGGAAGAGGCTCCTCTGAGATTGTGTGTGTGTGTGTGTGTGTGTGTCCACAAACTCCAGGTGCTGAAAGGAGGTCACGAAGCACCCACCAAGCCCAAGGGACGCCCCAAGAAGAACTCCATCCCCACCACGGAGGAGATCGAGGCGGAGGAGCGGCGCGTGAGGCTGGAGCAGGGGGAGAGGATGAGGAGGGCGGCCGAGGACACGGCTCTGGCCTGCGGGGGAGGAGAAGGAGACGGCGACGGAGGAGGAGAGGCCCAGCAGGAACCTCAGGACCTGAGCATGGTGGTCGTCGGGTCGAGCCCTTCGACGGCAGCAACGGTGGAGAAGGACGTCCACAGTCTAGCCATCGGGATGGAGGCCACGGAGCACCATGAGTCCCCTCTCCCCATGCAGCCGGGCAGCCCCTTAGCCAGCTAAGCCCCAACACAGCCACCTAAGACTGAGACGATCAGCTGAAGAGATACACACATACAAACACACACACACACACACACACACACACACACACACACACACACACACACTAGTGCCTGAAGTTCACGATCAGTGATCAAAGAGCTGTCTGGTGTTTGACATTTGTCGCGGGGTGTCGAATGGAAACATTTTGGATTGTGCTGCGGTGTTCTTTGTGTAACTGATGTACACGGCCTTCAGAAAAGAAAAACAACAAAACAACAAGACGCTGTTTTCATTTAGTTTCGGAGTCTATGGGGTACTTTCACAGCCAAGTGACCACAGAGGCCAACGCGAAGGCTACTAAACAATATTTATCATTTAAGAGATTTAGTAAGTGTCTAAACAATTGTGACAGCTGTCCGTCCAGAGATCTGCCTCACATAGGGAATGTGCCTATATAAAAGGTATATATAACTTCCCTTACTATTGTGTATTATGTATATACATCTGTTTTCTGCCAAAAAATGATATTAATAAATGGCTTAAGTGCCGTGTTTGTCTCAGAGGAAAGCTTTTAGAAAACACTTTTATTAAAATATCTTCTAAATCCAAGTCTATTTTTACAGTATTTCACACATTTTCAGATTAATACGTTTTTGGAGTAAAGTTGTTATTTTTGGGAAATCTTTTCTCCAGTGAGACATGTTTGTTTAAATTTTATTTTGCATTTTGTATATTTTTTTTTTTAAGGAAAACCAAGAAAAATAAATAATCTCAACGTAATGCACTGTATAAAACTGAATACCTATAAACCAAAAAGAATGGTCGTTAGGATAAATGTGTAAAACGTTGTTGTGATTTTTTCCAACTGCTGTTTTTAAAACAAATGAAAAACGAGTGTATGTTGTGCTTGTTGACCCGTATGTATTTTATAAGGGGTGGGATGGGGTGTGTTATGATTGGTGGTACAGAATTACTATATTGCCACGAGCAAAGATTCTGAAGCTGTCAGCGGTTCCAAGGTGAATCAATCACTGTGCCAAAGACAGATGGAAACTGCTGAACATTTAAAATCTTTTTAAAAAGATGTCAGCCTGTGGGCTTTTAATGAGTGCTCCATACTAATATGCCAGACTTGCATTATCATAAAACTATCTGCCGTCTATAAGTGCTTTTAGTTCGACTTCAATTTCTAATCGCTCCCAAGAAATAACTGAAAAGGTTTATTGCAATTACAAAGTTTTTCGCTTATGAATATACAATTTGTATCAGTTGTTCTTTCATACAAAAAGTGCAGTATTTTTTTTTATGTAGATTGTTTATTAAGCTTGTGTGGCATTTTATGTTTTTGTTTTGAGTAAAATGTATTTTGACAACAAATGTGTGTTTTACATATTTAAACACCTAATAAAATGACAATCATTTTGCTTCGATTGGCTATCATTGGCAGTTCAAATAATTAAATGATAATGGTATCTTATATTCATGTCATGATTTATGTTTTTCTTTTGATTTAATTTTATATTGCAGGATACTTAAATAAAAAAGGGAAAACGTAAGTTATTTTTGTTGAAATTAAACATTGTCATAATATTCTAGAAAGATTTGGAGCTACACTTTAACTCATTACGTCACTGATGCCAGGCCTGTTTAAATCAACACAGTTGAACTGGCCTGTTTAAATCACCACAGTTGAACAAGCCTGTTTACATCAACACAGTTGAACTGGCCTGTTTAAATCAACACAGTTGAACAAGCCTGTTTAAATCAACACAGTTGAACAAGCCTGTTTACATCAACACAGTTGAACAAGCCTGTTTAAATCAACACAGTTGAACAAGCCTGTTTACATCAACACAGTTGAACAAGCCTGTTTAAATCAACACAGTTGAACAAGCCTGTTTAAATCAACACAGTTGAACAAGCCTGTTTAAATCACCACAGTTGAACAAGCCTGTTTACATCAACACAGTTGAACTGGCCTGGCAAGGTTGGAAAAGTTCAGCCAGTAGCAGTACAGGAGGGAAGCCTTAACCGATGAATAAGTGTTTCGAAAAGTTGACCATAAATCCAATTCGAGAGAACAAAGGACTTAAGAACTACATAACGTGGCATTTATCAACTGTATCAGCAAACAAGCTGGCCTTTAGTGTTCCTAAAGCCTTTTCTTGGACCATAAAGGAGTGCGTTACAGTCTTATGTGTATTTTTAGTGGCTGATACCGGACACGGATGATTTCTTAAGCAAACAGTACGAGATAGCAATGAGTGTGGAGCACTGTGCCGAAACGCCTTGTGTAAACATTCTGAGCATGCCTTCGTACGTGTGAGCATTCAAAAGCACAAGTCACCGTGTTGTGTTGGCTTGTACTGTGGCTGTTGTCTAAATGTCAACAGTTTCCCTCCACCGCCTGTATGTCTAACAGCCAGACGATACGTGGCCTTCAGTTTCATTGTTCTAATCGATGGTCCATGAGCAAACATTGTCATAATCATTATTCAATTAACTGCTGTGTAATAGAGCCATTCATCTGACGTGTATCAACCTGGGTGCAGCCATAAATTATTTATAATCAACCCTAACATTTATAATTGTCTACACGACATCTTAAAAAAGAAAAAGCGAATCACTCACCGCCTGAAAAAATGTCGGCTAAAATATTACAACTTTTTTTTTTTTAAAGCAAAGCCAGGTACAATGCTTTGTTTGATTTCGCAGAATGCGGGGCAACATTTTCCCTATTCCCGCTCATTTCACTAGTAAAGCGCTCATTGAAACAAGAGGTTTCTTGTAGACAAAATGAACGGCCTGTTGAGGCCAAAGACGGTGCAGAAAGGTCCTAGCTGCAGGTCTCCACAAGCTCCGCCGAGCGGCCCGGGGCTAATTGTTGTGTGGAGAAGTAAGACAGACTTTCAAGAGCTTCCCCCCTCCCCTCCCACCGCAGTAACCACCTTTAGTCATCTTTTCAAGTTCACGCACAGGTCTCCCCGCGAGGAGGCCAACGAGGAGGGGAGCTCAATCGACAGAACAGCCTATGACCCCTCACACGTAATCCCCCCCCCCCCCCCCCCACCCTCGGGGACATCCATCGCAAAAAAAATTCACCTGCCGGCTCGGCTCACGCTGGAGCAATTAGCCCGCGCTGATTTCCTCTTCTGTTGGGCCATGGGAAGTGGTTTGTAATTGTGGCGCGTTGCAGGAGCCATGCTAAGTCCCCACATCGGAGCCCCCGAGGGGGACGGGCTGGGGGGTCAGACGCTGGGCTGGGCTGTGGGGGTCGTGGTCGTTAGACATCTCGCAAAAAAAAGAATGTGTGCATGTTAAGATGATGAAAAATATTACTTACGGGAAGATAAATATATCGTTTTGTACCACGGAGCATGCCTTGAGATTCCATAGTCGGTAACAATTTACAACAAGGAAATATTATTGAACCGTTATTTATGTTAGTTCACAAGCGATAACAAGCATTAACTAACAGTTAATGCGTACACTATTGGTATAGTAATCGTGTACCTGTGTTTATGTTATGTTACTAATGGTGATCAGTTGTTGTATGTACTTTGGCTCTCTGTGTAAAAGCTGCTCATAATTTATTGCCCCCGGTTGGATTAAGAAAGTTGTTTTGAATTTGATGTTAACTAAGGAAATGGTGTTAATGTTAACTAAGGTATTAATTTATACATTATTCAATAGGGTTAGGGTTAAGCCTAACCAACTAACCATAACCCCTATACTAATGCCATATAATAATGCTTATTACTGCATTTAGTAATGTTAATAAATGGTTAATTAATGTACCCTCATTGTAAAGTGTTAACCCATAGTCATTGTCAAGTTCAGGAGCATATACATATTATCTTTGGAAATTGTATGTACAGTTTGTAGTACAAATAAATTATCTGTCGCTGTGTGTCTCCTGATTTAATTTGGTATTTTATTATTTCATCTATACTTTTTTCAAATATAATTTGAAAATTCCCCTCCTGCTTTCCAATAAGGACCAACGTTGGAAGGCCAAGTTCTGCAGTTGACTGGTAGGAACTGAAGACCTAAATACAACCCAGAGGAACCCCATTGAAGGCCTGTATGTCCCTCTAGTCTAATGTATTTACTGTGTTAATTACAGTGCCGTCTGCCTCCCTGCGGCCTTTTAGCACGGATAATGCTCTGGTCAACATGTCTGTGGATAAACGGCCTCCTACCTCCAGGCTATCCACCTCTCATCAATCAACCTGCTCCTCTAGAACGTCTGTGTGTAGTGTGTGTGTGTGTGTGAAATGTGGGGCCGTGTAGTGTGTGTGTGTGTGTGTGGGGCCGTGCAGTGTGTGTGTGTGTGTGTGTGTGTGTGTGTGTGTGTGTGTGTGTGTGTGTGTGTGTGTGTGTGTGTGTGTGT
>JAOPJO010000054.1:12334994-12357893 GCA_027123675.1 Molva macrophthalma | reverse complement strand
CTACCCCCCCCCCCCCCCCCCCCCCTCCTTCTTCGCTCCACACACACACTTTAATCTACCCAGGAAGCTGCCACACACACACACGCACAAATGCACGCACACACACAAGCACACGAGACCCAGTGTGGCCAACTCAACCTTATCAGTGGAAAGGTAAATACGTGGCCAAAAAGGAGAGTTTATATGGGGGAAGAGATTGGCCCAGGGAATGAAATGGGCTTCTGTTTGTCTTTGCCAAGCAGCCCCGGAAGCGAACCATCGCTATCTTCTCTCGCTTCTTTTGAAGGGTGGCAGCTGGCGGGCTTCTTGTATCTGTCCTCCGCCTGGGACGTGGATCCTTTTCATCTTTCCCTTGAATTTCCATTTTATTTTGGTCTAAATCACCGTCTCTCCCCAGATCTCCCCTCACGTTGGCTCCACTGGAGCGGGCGTTCTCCGCTCACGTTGCATCATGGAACCTGTAGTCTATCCGCGTGTTGTCGTCTACCCTGTTTTTCCTTCATTTGGCCCGACAGTCGGTCTCTCTGTCTGCCCTACTGTCTTTCTGTCTCTCTCGTTCTCTCTCTCTCTCTCTCTCTCTCTCTCTCTCTCTCATCGTTTATATCATCCAAAAAAGGTGCCGACGGGTAGGTGTGTTGTTCCTTTTAGAAGCAAGCCGGCGCCAACATAACACGTTGTCGAGAAAATGACAGTATGTCAGCCTGAAATAGGCTCATCCTGTTGCAAGACATGTTGGGCTCAATTTCATCCCGGAGACACCAACCCTCTCAGCTGCAGAATTACATCTATTAGGAGTTCTCAGGAAAGTGGTGTAGAGTGAATCTGAGAAAGTACTCAAATTGTACTTTTCGCCTGGGTCTGGATGCAGAACTTTTAATGTAGAAATATAAAAATGAAAATATATATATCTTTTTTTTTTTTTTTCCAGTGTTAGGAGAAGTATGTTTTTGTAAACACATTTTACAAAGGTTGTGATATTGATTACCGAAAACATTTCTCGAGCGAATGTCCTTGAAATGAAATCCAGGAGAATAACCCGGTACCCTTTCCTGGGTTTGTCCTCCTGCCTCTCTGCTTCATTGGGTCTAAGGACAAACAAAGCACCCTCCTCAAATGACAAGCAACGCCTCAGTTCATCTCACCTCATCTCGACTCATCTCGACTCTGGCTGAAGGGAGGGAGGGAGGGAGAGAGAGAGAGAGAGAGAGACAGAGAGAGAGAGAGAGAGACTTGCTGGGAGAGTAGAGGGTGAATACAAAAAAAACACCTTTCAGTATGATGAGACGACATAAAATAGCAGATCAGCGCAGATGCTTTTGTGTGTGTGTGTGTGGGTATATCTGTGTGTGTGTGGGTATATCTGTGTGTGTGGGGGGGTGGGAGGGGCGACTGTGAGGAGACAGCAGCTCCTTGTTCCTGCCAGGTGGGCAGGTAATGCACTATTGATTTCTACCACCGGGAACGTTCCCGGGAGCCCTCCTGGAGACCCACGCCACGCACCGCCCACGATGTCACTGCCGTTCGCCTGCGCTCACCCGCAGCCCATCCCCGGGTTTATTTGTACGGACGCCAGCGTGTCCGCGACATCCCATATCCCACCCTGGGACAATCCCACATCGTCCCAGGATGGATATCCGCACGGCTGAATGAATGATTCCCGAAGCACTCGCTCGACGTACGATTATTCCCCCCACGTATGATTATATCATAGCCGTCGCATGGGTTTGGACCGAACCAGCGGCAGGATTTCATCCGCGTCAGAGAGGAGGACGAGAGGGAGCAGCCACGCATTCAGGCGGGCCTCACAATTCCAGGGCGCTTTGCCTTTTGACATGGCAAACACAACCAGCTGGTGTCTCGCCCACACACTCTCTCTCTCCCCCCCCCCACACGTTTTGTACTGCCTCGGCCGCAGTGTCACAGCGTTAAACGTCAAAATCTGCATGGGCCAAGGCCAAGTCTGCGTCTCTTCTTTCCGAAAGACTTCACCGACTTTCTCTTCTTTCTTGTGTCAACCTCCCGCACTCTCTCGCTCCCTCTCACCCTCGCACACTTCACAGCGGAGGAGGTCATGCGGGGCTGCAATAACAGGGAGGGAGGAGAAAAAGGAAGAAGAAGGAGAAAATGCAGAGAGCCTGGCGTTATTGGCCTTATTCAGAACGTGGGGGGGAGCTGTTTGACCTGTGTACACAGGAGCTGCGCAAAGAATTCTGGATACCAGAGTCGGGTTTGTCGGATCCCACTAATCCATTACCGTCTGCCAAAACGCAAACTTGATCAATGTCAAACCGAAAACGGTGTGAAGGCAAACTTTTTGTCAGTTAGAAATAGCGAGGGGAAATGGGGGGAAGGATGGAAGTCGTGAGAGCGAGATAAAAAAAATAGTTTATGAACATTTGATTAAAATGAGGTCTGGCCTTTCTCGATGAACGATGGGTCTTGTCGAAGTCACAAAAACGGCAGAGTTATACGCATCGTTATTGATGGGGCAGAAAAGTAAGATATGAAGATAAAGAATAAAAAAAAAATAAAAAAATAAACAGAACAGTCCCTGACCAAACTGCTTCCGTTTTTTTCGGACGCTTCTCTTCGTAGAGATTGCGATAAAAGCAGCCAGAGCTATGACTCAGGTTGCGAACCCGTATTTCTGATATGAATTCAGGGAGCTGAGGACGCCCCCCCTAATCTCCTAATGCATGTTTCCCTTGCCCTTGGCTGGGTCAGGGGGGAAATAGATGGAGCCTTATCTGCTTTTATAGATTCATGGAGAATTTCCCTGGAATGGGCCGGCTCTATAAATATAAATATATTTTTTCCCTAGTTGACTCTATTGAGTTATCGTACGTGATGTGTGTGCACGTCTGTCTCTCTCTCTCTCTCTCTCTCTCTCTCTCTCTCTCTCTCTCTCTCTCTCTCTCTCTCTCTATGTCTATGGTGTGGGTAAGTGTGTGTGTGTGTGTCTACCTCTGTTTATGTCTGCGCACTTGTGGTTATTTATGTGTTTCCTAAATTTGCATATGTCAGTGGCTGTGTGTGTGTGTGTGTGCGTGGGTGGGTGCGTTTTTGCTTGTAACTGTGTGTACTTGTGCGTGTTTTTGTATTGTGTCTGTCTACTGTGATCATGTGTGTCTGTGTGGATATGCCCCCGTTCGTCCCGGAGAAAATGAAGCAAGGTTATCAAAGGCGGTAATATCATAGCACAGTGTTAATCACAGAAAGTTCCCTAATTAGGCCATTAATCATGCAGTCTTTACCATGCTACGGGGAAAAGAGATGGGGGCCTGTTTTGAACAGAAGCATCAGCCTACATTATTACTTCTTATCCATTCCCTGTCACTTTGATGAATTAAAACAATATATAAAATGAACAGGAAGAGCCGCATAAAGAAGAAGCGACAGAAAAACGTGGGTAATGTTCATAAACATGCAATCGTGCAAAACTATAGTACTCTCCACTAATGGCTGAATGCTTTGCACCAGAGATTACTTGAACAAAACATGTAATAATGTGGATGCCCACAATATATGACAAATACAGGGGGGAGAAATGTATTCTACACAATGTTCTGGCCTATCATACCCTGTATGATAGGCTACTGGTTCTCTGCATGGATTAGCTTTCCGTTCTGCCCAAGAATTGGATAGTAGTTCCGAACTAGGATTGGTCAATGGTTCTACACTAGGATGGTTCGTTTTTCTGCAATAGGATTGGCTAGCGATTCTGCACTATGATTGGCTAGCGATTATGCACTAGGACTGGCTAGTGATTCTGCACCAGGATTGGCTAATGGTTCTGCAATAGTCTTGGCTAGTGTTTCTGATGAATTTAGAAGTTAGACATATCTTGTTGGGCATAACCTCTTCCAATGATTCAAAGAGGCCTTTGACCAAATCATAGAGCACTGTGTGGGATTTGTCGGAATAGGAATAAGCAAAAAATAAAAAAGTGTCCTCACTCAGAGACTTGCTCCTAAAGAAACCCCATAAAACACTGAGGAGGCCAAGAAGGTCTGTTGTGAAGCAAAGCAATTTAGCCCAGACACTCAGCACATCAGAGTATAGATGGCATAGAGAAGGTTGCTGAAGAGGCAGAAGGCCAGTCCAGCTCTGACCGGGCACAACCATGTAGGAACTGGCTGAGAGACTGGGAGAGAGGAGGCAAAATTAGAGCAAGCAAGAAAGACAGAACATGTCGAGACTGTGAGATCTCTAAAGGATTGTTGCTGCTTGTTATCACAGGATATTTCTGTCAGTGTGACACTTGCCCTCTACTTCTGGGTCATTGAAGACGGGAGTGTTGAGAGTAGTATTGGACCAACTGTGGGAGTGCTATTGAGTGTGTGTGTGTGTCTTTGGGTGTGTGTGTGTGTGTGTGTGTGTGGGGGGGGGGGTGGTTGACAAGCACACTGAACAGACAAGTTTTCCTCGGTCCGGGGGTGACCAAGGACTGTTTGATTGCTGACAACGAAGGGAAAAAGAAAGTGAAAGTATTGCTCTGGCACTCTCGCTGCCCTGATGGAAGCACGGCCTGCTTCGCAAACTGGGCCCCACAGGTCCACGGGTGATGCTCATTCCAGCTAGCGCCTTTATTGTTGTCAAAATATCGTTGGGATTATGAATACTAATAATGCTGAAATGATCACATTAAGCTGTGTTCATATCACAACCCAACGTCGCAGCATCGATCTCGGTGTTGGATCCGCGGGCATGAATATAGTTAGCAAAATGTCAAATTCAGCAAAGGGGAGCCGATCGCATCATTAGGGTTTCATAGGGTGGGTGGGGTGGGGTGGGGGGCTGGACCAGAGCATATTTCTTTGTGGAAGGGAGATTACGATTTTAAGATGACTTTCCAGAGAGGGACCCTAGTGGTTTGGGGGGGAGGAGGGAGTAGGGGGGGAGAGAGAGAGAGATGGAGACCACCTTTGTGTAGCAGGGAAGGTCAGCATGATTTTGGGTGCAAACTACGCCCAGGTGATTTGGTCTGGGAAAAAATGTGCACGTGTTAACGTGTGTTACGGGTTTGTGTGTGTGTGTGTGTGTGTGTGTGTGTGTGTGTGTGTGTGTGCGTCAACGCCGCACCACGGTCTGTGTCCCGCTCCACGCTAGCACGGGAACAGCACGCGTGTCATTTTGTCATGTTCTCGCTGCGTGTATTCCCTGGCTTGCTGTTAGAGCTTAATAACTGTGTGCGTGTGTGTGTGTGTGTGTGCGTGTGCGTGTGCGTGTGCGTGTGCGTGTGCGTGTGCGTGTGCGTGTGCGTGCGCGTGTGCGTGCGCGTGTGTGTGTGAGAGAGAGTGTGTCCGAGAGAGTGTGTCCATGGCGCTGACATCAGCAGTTCAAACCCCACATTACACCGCCTCAGCACCCCTCAGAATTGCACCCTGGGCTCTTTCGCCCCCCTCTCTCTCTCTTTCTCCCCCCTCTCTCTCTCTTTCTCCACCCTCTCTCTCTCTTTATCCCCATCGCTTTCTTTCTCTCCCCCTGTCTCTCTCTTTCTCCCCCATCTCTCTCTCTTTCTCCTCATCACTCTCTTTCTCCCCCTCTCTCTCTCTTTCTCCCCCTCTCTCTCTCTTTCTCCCCATCACTCTTTCTCCCCGTCTCTCTTTCTCCCCATCACTCTTTCTCCCCGTCTCTCTCTCTTTCCCATCCTCTCTCTCCCTCTCTCCCCCCCACCATGGTTTCTCCCCCCGACAGATATTAAGCTCTTTCTGAATTATCCTCACATTTATTTTACCTTGACAGAGTGACAGAGAAGCTGGATCTGACTGTCTGTGTATGTTTGTGTGCCTGCCTCTCTGCCTGCCTGCCTGTCTGTCTGTCTGTTCCTTTGTCTGCATGTCTGTCTGTTTATTGCTTGGCTGAATATTTTACTGACTGACCAAGCTGTCCGTTTGTCAATCTACCCCAGTGTGGGTGATGGAGTTTTTGACTGCTAATCAAGCTGTCTGTCATGGAAGTTAGTCAACAAGCCCACCAGCCGGTCAGCCTGTCAGTCAGCCAGCCAGCCTGTCAGTCAGTCAGTCAGTCAGCCAGTCAGCCAGTCAGTCAGTCAGTCAGCCAGTCAGCCAGTCAGTCAGTCAGTCAGTCAGCCAGTCAGTCAGCCAGCCAGTCAGCCAGTCAGCCAGTCAGCCAGTCAGTCAGTCAGCTAGCCATAGCTTCCTGATGATAGCAACACAAGCTGGTCATTAGCCAGCCACTCAGTATGCCCAGTCTGTACCTCTTCCTGTCTGGAAGAAACGGACTCATCAGACCGTCTATGTGTGTTCCCAGGATGCATCTCCCCTGGCTGGACCACCTGGAGCTTGCGTGCATTCATCAGCTGGCTAATCCCATCTAAACGCTCCCGTTTGAGGCCCGTGACTCCCAGCCTGAGTCACGCAGGAGCCAGCCATAATGCATCTTTATCCAGCTCCTAATGCTCCTTATGTGACTGGGTGGTGGGTGTGCTTCTGTGCATGTGTGTGTGTGTGTGTGTGTGTGGGGGGGGGGTATTTGTCAGAGAGAGAGAGAGAGAGAGAGAGAGAGAGAGAGAGAGAGAAATAGAGAGAGAAGGGTATGTGTTCAAGTTCAGTGACGTAAGTGCAAACGTGTACGTGTGTGCGCGTGTGTGCGTACGCACATGGTTGCGTGTGTGTGTTATGCTGGAGTGCCTACAGGCCTATATGGTGTGTGTGCGTGTGTCTATGTGCGTGTGTGGTGCATGTGTGTGTGTGTGTGTGTGTGTGTGTGTATTTCAATGTGCCCGCTCATACAATACCAAGACGTCATCATGGGGCTATTTGTTTGGATTTGTGTCGCTTGCGGCGCTGCTGTGTGAGCGAGCCAGAGTACGCCCTCGTGCCCAATGTGTCTTCATTCCCGCCCTCCGTAATTAACCACCGGGACGCGCCCGCGCTCACCTTCTGTGACGAATGAGGGCCGTGTGAGCCGCGACCTCAACCATGTCCGCCATTCACTGAAACACGCAGCCCCCACCCACCCACCCATCCACCCCAGGGACCTGCTGAAGGATGGCTGGGGAACGGGTCAGGAGGGAGAGAGGGAGGGCGGAGGGGATGGGGGGGGAGAGAGTGGGGAAGGGGGAGAGAGCGAGTAAGAGATAGAGAGGCAGAGGGAAGGTGAGTCAGGACAATAGAAAAATCAGAGAACTATTAAGGAGACAGAGAGAGGGAGAGGAGATAGAGAGGGGGGGGGGGGGGTCAGAGGACCACAAATCCAAGGAGTTTGAAATAAACAAAGTGAGAGCGAGCGACAGAAAAGTTTGAAAGAAAAGGGCAGGGCAGAGAAATAGAAGTGAGCGAGGAGTGAGAGAGGGAGAGAGAGAGAGAGAGAGAGAGAGAGAGAGAGAAAAGAAGGAGAGAGAAAAAGCGAACAAGGCCCCCCTGCGCTGACCTGCGTGAAATATTAGAAGCGCCCGGCGTGTTGTGATGAAGGCGACGGAGCAAAGCCTTAGCTTCGACGGAGAGAAAGTACACACCAGGCGGGCCGCTCCTCCATTTCACACCAGACGTGTGATAGGAGTGTGAGGAGCCCAAGAGAGACTCTCTTTAATGACATTATTATACCTCATCATCACTGCTGACATCTTTCAGTGCCATGAAGCTAAGGTGAGCAGATTTCTGAAGCGAAAAAAGTGGGGGTATAATAGCTGGTCGGTCCGTGTCTTAACAACATATCTGATGTTATTGTGAAATGGATAAAAAAGGGGGACTTGTTAACATTTCGCCCTATTCTTACATATATATGTAAGACCTCGGCAGCCCAGCTCCTCCACAAGAGCGGAGGGATGGATTGAGAGCTGTCGTCCGTTGTGTGATGACTTCAAAGATCTGTTACGGTGTAACGCTGGAGAGGGGGCATCAGAACCGGAGGAGAGAGAGAGAGAAGAGTCCAAATATTTTAGGGGGTGGCTTGGGGTGCCGTGAAAGTTTGTGGGTTTGAATATATCATCCTGACATGGGCTACGAATACATTTTGTCCTTTTTATTGCTCACTTTCAATTAACCTTTGACAAATAATGCAATTGCGTGTCTGATTTGTATTCACCTGTATACATGTGATACTTTTCTGACAGTCTGCTGTGTGTGAAATTTGGTGAAAATTGCTGATAACCTAGTATATATCCTGCTGATAATGTGTGTGACAGTTTTCATAACCATGCTCTACAACTTGTGGATGGGATCGTGGTGTGCCTTAGCCCCAAAAGGTTGGGAACCACTGGAATAGATCACAAATGGGGAATAGTTGGGTTGAACGCAACTTTTTACCCCATAGGAAAGCATAATCGAGGGAGGTGTGGCGGGGAACGTCAGGAGCTGGAAACGGTGCAACATGTGCTATTGCAATGCAATCAATTCCAGAGTGACAATGAAAGATAATCTAGTAAAGATGGGACTCAACAAAATCCATTCATGTAATCCATTAGTTAGTATAGCAACACAGAGCTTTCTGTCTTTTCACAGGGAAAATGGGATTCAAGTATTCTGTAGGTATGATTTAAGTAATTTGTAGGAAATGCCAAAGCCATCCATCAGCTATTAGTGAGTGAAATGATCGGTGAAAATATCTGTTCTGGTTGACTGCGCCTGGCTCTGAGACAATCTAGATTTCTGACCAATCAGGGCATCTCTTACTTGATGGGTTTTTAGTGAATCCATCTTACCTGTCAATCACAGGAGTGTGTGAATGCAACCCTTCTCAGTGGTGGAGAATTGGGGAGGGAGCAGAGAGGCAGGTTTATTTTTTGGGGTGTGGGGGGGGGGGGATTTTTTTTTTATCTTCAAAACTTTTCTGCTCCTCCTCATTACAGCTCTCAACTCTTACCCCCAGCATTTCCTAGAATCTAGTAAACACAACATTCAGGTTTGTCCCACACCCCAGCCCAACAGGTGGCAGTAACGCCAGAATTGTCGGCACAACAAATCTATTTTGACATGTGATGAGATTGGTAGCGGATCTTAGTGAAGCCAGGAGATAAGGTTACGATGGTTTCCGGTCACCCGGTCCGGTCTTGTCCTTTAAAGATGGATGTGGGGGGACCATGACACCTTGTCATGGTCGTCTAAACAGGGGCGTCTAAACAGACGTGTCCGTGTCTGCCCTTGAAGCCCTTTGGATGATTTCACATGGGATCTGGACATCTTCATTTCTTCATCTGGATCATTGTCTTTGATGGGTTCTTTTTTTCAACGCTGCCTACGTGGCCAGGTCTGTTTGGATAGATGTTTCATCTTAACAAGACTTGCATGGTTTAAAGAAAAAACAAAGAAAGAAGTGTCCCTCGCTCTCTTTACCATCAGTGCTAACTAAACTTTCTTTTTTACTGAAACGAGTATGAAAGTGTCTCTTTAGTCCCATGTTTCCCTCGCTTGTGTCAAGCTGCCCTCACAAACCGTGAAATAACCTTGCGTCGGGCTGTTCATTGAGATGTAAGTACCACTGTTGTGCACGGAGCTGAAAGAGCTCTGCGCTCGACTTGCCTTGCTTGTAACTTCAATGATTCACACTTTTTTTTTCTGCTCCCCGCACTCCCGCATGCTGTGCGCGAATCAGCAGCTGCTGAGACCACCCCGAGTCAAGCCTGAGTTTGACTCTACCATTACTTACTTTTTGCTTTGGCAACGAGATTGTTCTGCCCTACGTATGGCAGCCGGGTCAGCCTTGCCCTCCCCCCTCCATTGCCAACTATCTATTCATGAAATGACTGAAGGGACAAACATCGGGTGAACCGTAAGACTGATCGAACCGTAAGACCCCCCCCCCCCCGCACGTCAGCAAATATGTCAGATACGGCCGTAATCATGCCTCTGGTCTTGAGTCAAATGAAAGGTTTTCATTCACACCGCTCAATCATTCCTTCATTACCAGAGAAATTACAGGGTGCAAGAGAGGCGATGGGTGAAGAGAAATGATTGACCAGCTACAAAGAATGAACACGTTCTGTATTTCCACTCATCAAGAACACAGTTCTGACTTACGTATGTTCAAAATACTATTTTAGAGCCCGGGAGGAAAAAAAAACGATGATTGCCGCCAACCAAATTGCCATTTATTGAAAATATGAAACAGCACAAAGATGACGACAGCCGACGCAAATTCTAATTTCCTGTGCAAAAGAAAAATAAGTTATTACCGGTTATAACATTGTCAGTTTTACCTGTCGATGGAGGAGACGCCAGCATTAAACATTGCCGTCTTTTTTTACCAGAATAGACGTGTGGGTCAGAACTCGATATGATTGACTTTTTCTTGACGCGGGGACCACAGAGACGAATCCGCGGCCTCATGTTTTATTTGCTCTGGCATGTCTGGCCCCCCTTCCCGGTCAGACAGATTTCCAGCAGACCCATCCTGGGTCGGGCCAATCACAACCATTTATCTCATATGGGGCGGGTTTAATACGATTTGCTGTACAGAGGAGCGCCCTATTGAAGCGCCGTTGAGGTATTTATTAACAACCAAGATGGCTGCCGCTGATGTGTCACATGTTTTCGCTGCTCTGATTGGTTGTGGGTCTATCCAATTGCATCCAGAGGCACTTCGGTCGGCGGCCCGTTCATAACGCCGCCTTTTGCAAAATGAAAATGAACTTTCATTTTCATTTTGTTTTCTTTTTTTTTTGACACTTTCCAGATGAATACGCATTAGCCAATTGGTCCGGCGATGTCAGGCTACGGGGGCTCCAGCACGAGTGTCAGAAAAGAAGCAGAAGATGTGGGTTTGAGGCTGTGTGGTTCATAGCAGCGTTCCCCCTGAGCTGACTCTCCGGTCACTCCCACCACGCACGTCAGTGTGAATCACATTATGGCGGTCTCAGCCCCGCTGCCTTTGATCCGAGCCCGACTTTATTTAGCTTAACGGCGACGGAACCTACCAGAAGCTTATCAGAGCGGCAGCAATGGCTGCTTATAATTGTCTTCGCAAGGTCGGCGTGTGATCGTGTGGTAATTTGATTGCGTTGTTATCTTCTTGCGGCTAATATCACTGGACGAAAGTACGAAAGGGGAGGGGGGAGGTTCTTTTTCATGGTATAAAGTCCATGAAGAAAGGGCAAGTTGTCCATTGTTTATGAACCATTTAAATGTCTATCAATTAATTGTCCACGTATCAGTGTGTATAGTAGGCTCATGGTTATTCATTTGCATCTGCATCTAAGATAATATACAGTAGTTCAAAAACAAACAAGAAACCATTACAGACAGGCCCAATTAAAATGTAAAAAAAACTACAAAAACAATCATGCATGGAGGTCATGCATAACCAATGGGTCAGAGCTAGCAGCAACACTGCAGGGAGCAGTATCAGTCAGTTCACAAAATATGTGCATTTCCTATGTTGCTACCACACAAGCCAACGCAAACTAAAATATGCTTATCAAAGGAAGCACTTACTACAAAAAGCGTCTAGAGTGTTGAAATCACAGACACACACACAAACCTTGCACGGCTGTGTGATAGGGTGACCATGATGTTCGTTTTGTCTTGTTGTTTTTTGTCTCCTTTATTTAATTTGTTATCTTCTTCAAAGAAATCCAGAGACATGCTTTGTTTTGCAATAGCCACATTTGCTCTTGGAGGACAAAGCCTTCAGAACGCGATTGCAAAGATTTATTTTCTACACTATTCAATTACCGCACGCCTGACGCACAAGCCCATCTCTGTCCCACATCACCCCTGCTGCTATCAAAGCATAGAAATAAGAGTGTTGGAGGAGAACAATAAATAAATAAATAAAGGGATGCATCTCCCTGTCACACAATGAAAGATTTCATGACATACCACAGATTGTGTCAGCGTTTCGGCCAAGGCCTCGGGAGAGAATACCCTCATAACGCCGTCTTTCCATGTCCGACATTAAAGGAGTTGGCTGGTTTGTTAAGGCCCCAGTTTAATTGTTTACACTGTCTATGTGCAGATATAAATGAAGATGTAAATGATTCATGTAAATTATGTGAATGATTTAGTTAAACTCACCCCCTCCCATGGTGGTGTCGCATTTTTGAAATTCGGCAGTTGGCGATCAATTGACATCCATTATATCCCAAACAAAGTGTTTAGCAGCCCCCATAGCTGTATCTTTGTTTTGTCAAACCCAGTTAAGCAGATATGAATTGCCCTGGCTAGGAAGCTTTCTCCAATAGTGGCCACAAATGAAGAAATCAAAAAGTTTAGATTCTTTAGATTCTTAGAGGCTGAGGCGCGCGCTCGCGCAGTTAGAATTCTTTGCAAAGAAGAGGCGGTGTTTCAGGCAGTGCGATAATTCTTTTACTGATTTGAACACCCCATAAGCATTCTGTGTTTACATGCCACTGCGCATTGCTCATGGGCATGAAGACAGAGACTGTGAGGCAAGCAGTTAGAATCCTTGAATGTTCAATGTCCTGGTCATGAGCACGGAGGAGAATTTTGGATTGGTGGATGAATTTTGGAATTTTGGAACTGTGGATTTCGTATTGCTTCATCCCTCTGGTTGCAATAGACTGGTTGGCTCAGTGGGGAGAAAGGGAAATTTGTGTTCAGTTGACCATGTTCTATGTACATTCTTAGAACTGGGAATTGAGCACTTAATTTTGAATCAGAAGTGAATGCTTAGGCTGTGTTCTAACCAGCTAAAAAACACCCCCTCCTACACTTACCCTCACCACTTATTAAAATGTTGCTCTGCATTCAGAATTCTGAATCACCACAATGACTAACGCAGCCCCCGTCTGCGCACAGAATTCTAACTGAGGGCCTCAGTCCCTTAGTCCGTGAGAATGTGCGTGTAAACAAAGAATCGAAATGTGTGGATTGATTGTTTGTGGCCATTTTTGGTGAAAGCTAACTAGCCAGGGCAGTTTGTATGCCCTTACCTGGGTTGGACCAAAAACAAAGATTCAGCTATGGGACCTGATAAACACTTGTTCGGGTTGTTTGGGATATAATTGATGTCAAATGATGGCCAACTGCCCAGCTTCGGAACGCGCCTACAATGCCATGGAGGCTGATTTACATCTGGTCTTAGACAAAGTCAATAATTACCTTACAAAAATAAAAATAAAACCTGGGGTGTTAGAAAACCTGCCAAGGCTGACGTGGTCTACTTCGTTATATTCTGTAATTGTGTGTGTGTGTGTGTGTGTGTGTGTGTGTGTATCTATACAGACATAGCAATAGCATTAAACATAAAATATAAGTTGCCTGAGTTACATGAAAGAGTTCAACAACAGTATACAGTGAAATCCCTGTTGTATGTTCCCACCAAGCACAAGCAAAGTCTATGAGGCAATTAAAGCAAAAATAGCAAGAGATCCCCCCCACCACACACACACATTTTTAATATCTGGCCTGGGAAAAATTTATATAAAAAAAAAGAGATACTAAATGTGTCCTTGGAGTGAAGAATGTGGTTTTCAGAGGCTTCTCTAGTTGTGTAATGGTATGCACAGGAGCGTTTTATCTCTTCCCGAACCACAGACCCGGGACACTGCTTTTTAAAATGAACCTCCCACCTCAATCAATGAGTTAATTAACATGGCCTACACTTGCAGTGAGGAGTGTTGACAAAACTTCACATCAATCTTGACTTTCAGCCCCGTTATCATGTGGAATGGATACAGTTCTCAAGGTCATCCTAATCAGACGGCGATTTATATTGGAGTTCTGCCAACAGGGCTAAGAAGGGTTAAGATGATAATTTCAATAACAGAAAGTAGGTAAAAAAAAGGGTCATAAAAAACAAAACACCAAATCACTCCCACCTTCAGTGGCATTTGGTCAAGTCCTTTAGTGACCTTCCAAATCTGCCTCCTCGATTACATTTGCTTCCACACCTATACGTAACAGACCTCCTGAACTAAAATGCCCTCTCCAGGAAAAATGATTCCCCTGACATTGGTGGCTTGTTATCCCTAGCAAGTATTTTTTTGTAAGAACCCTTTTCAGAAAGGGGCTTCTTCCAGGATATTATTATGTGTTAGGTGTTATTTTTAGCTACAAAAAGTGTGTTAGTTATTATTTTATATTTTTAACGGTAACCGTTAATGGAGTGAATGGTGTCGACGTGTCATCTTTTCATATGCCATCACTAATGGAGACCTTGTACAGCCTTTGGAGAAGAAGAGTATAAAGGGATCAACAACCAATCAATAAGAAGTTCTTCGCCCTCTACGTTTTTTTTCCTGTCCTCCTGGCTGTCCTCTCAGATCCTGCTGCTGTCTCACGACTATCCCTGTTGCATTTTTTTACAACACAATTTAAGGACAAATATGTCCAGTAAGAAAGAGACCGTGCACGAACGCCATTCTCACAATCGGGAAGAAGTATGTTGCAGCAACACTGGACTACAATTAGATCTTATTGCAGAGTTTGCAGGGAGAAAGGGCTGAAGAAGAATCTGTTGATATGATTTAGCTTCTCACGTGGCCCAAAACACAACTAATAGGACAGTGTGGTGGCTAGGAGGGGGTCGCCTGCCAACCGGGTTCTGACCATCGTGATTAGTTTGGGGAATTCATCTTTGATTTCAGTGACTTACCTCTCAGCATCCATTGAACTGCCGCTCCTGGTCTTCCGTCTACCTACAGCTCTCAGCGTCACTGCTGGATTCAAAGACAAACTCTGTAGAACAAGCAAGAGTTCAAACAGCTCTACTTGGAAGTTTCCTTTACCTTTCAGGAGGGGGTGTTCAATCCATGGAGTCATCAGGACCACCAGCGGAATGATCAAACACCCAGTTATAAACTGAGCCCCGGAGGGTCAATGTGGCAGAAGAAAGTGAACCAATTGAAACTGCTATTCTTATGAGAACGCTGACATTTTCTTTTAGTGTACACATAGGCATATCTATGTGCCTACAGAAGTTGGAAGGCTACAATTTCTTCCAAGCTAGATTTGTCCCTCTTGTGTGGCCATTGAAGAAAGGGCTATTTTTAATAGTGGCAAAGGTAAGTATCGCCTTCTAGCTTGTTTATGATAACGTAAGCCTAGCCTAGTCGCTAATCCTGGTATTATCTTCAGTCTCCTGGAAAAAATACTTTGACATGCTTCTGAATTCGGACTGCTTCTGTTTTGACACATACATCTTTGCAATTAACATTTTTTAAGAACACTGTAAGGTGTAAAAAGGATTGAATGAACTTGTCTCCTTTTAAACAATACCGTGTCCAATAAATAATTGCATCGCTCTTACTCTTTATTCGTTCACGAGGGTCAAAGCCGACTTTTTAAAGTTGGACCCTTAAAAAAAATGCCCCATTCAAATAAACAAGGATTAACGGACGGAACTGGAGTTGGTTCTGTAACCCCATTCGTTTTTGTTTTTTTTAATTATTAATCATGCAAATAAAAAACAACATATACACAAGCATAAATATTAATATATATGCATATATCACAAACAAACAGCACCAGTACGCTAATTAGTCTCGAATGGGGAGCGAGTCTGACGTAAGACCTCATTCAACAGCGCGTTGTGTAAGTTACGTAGTTAGTTTACAGAGTGTCTGCCGATTCTGTTGGTATATAGGCTAACTAATGTCAAAGTCCCGAGAAAGTTCCACCTGGGCACACTTCAAGAAAAGAAAAGACAATTTAAATAGAGGTCTGGGGCCTCTGCAGATGTACGGAATAGAGCTGGCGAACGCCGGTCAGAGATCACAGAGGCTAGCTTCGGTTTAGAAACGTTTATTGGAGGAAGAATGTGTTTCTAAGGGGAATAATTATACATTAACATATATATTAATGAACAGTAGTTACACACGAACAATTGAATATATGAATGTCCTCGTAATTAGGAGCTGTATACATTATCAACATAGCTATCTATGTAGCCTGACTATGAGGGGGGCTTAGCCGGGCAATACAATCTCAAACTTCATGAACAGTGTAACCGTATAAGATGGTTTAGTTCACTGCTCTAATGGTACACAGAACAACGGGCTTATATAGCCAGCCTAGCTAGTTGGGAAGCTAATTCGCGAACATATCTAACGAATGTCACTAGCGGAGAAACAATGACCGGGACGGATTTACATAAACGGTCACCAGGGTACATAGCAGTGGCGAACAAGCACAAACCTCCATAAATACTTTACTAACATCTGTCATTTACACACAACTTCCCCGAAACGGCAGGAAGTAACGCAGCTCCAAGGTAAACAACCGTTTAGTCGTTATCACGACAAAATTGGCACAAAAGATATAGGGCTTGTACATCAGAAGGCATCATGGGGTGTTTGTTGGCGATACTCTGCCAATTTGAGAGTACTGAGGAGAGTTGTATTAATGTGAAATCCTAAATAATTCTAAATATGGTATCCTAGACCAGTGTTGGGCAGTAGCTTCGCGACATTACTGGTTTAACTACATTTCTCAGTAGTGTGGTGGTTACGTCGCTGTTTTCTATATCAAATAGCTTTTCAGTAGCTAAGCTCTTTTATTGATCAAGTAGCGCGGTAGCATCCACACAAGCTACATTTCCCGAGCATTTCTGAAGCTCAAGCACAGCGGAGCTTTCTGCTGCAGTCTGAAATAAATCTAAGAATCCGTACCCCCCTACACGGACGATAAACGGAAGACGTTAGTGGTTCTATGTCGATGGTAGCTGAAGGAAGCGCTTCAGTGTGACGGTGACATCACGTACTCAATCAATCAATCTAGCCTTAAACGACCATAGACACACACACGCACACACACAGACAGACCAGACACACAAAGTTGATGGAAAGATGGCAGAGGGAACTGAACAGTTTTTGTTACCAAGTGAACTTGCTTCACTTATGATAGATATTTTTAATCCTGTAAACACCTGTCAATCTGGCATGGCTCAATCTGGCGTGTGGTGCAAACTGAGCACCCAGGTTATTGTTTGATCAATTGTGTAATAAACAATTTAACTGACATTTTTTTTACCTGCGTACTTGACTGACACACACATCACTGGTTTAAAAAAAAAAAAAAGTAGCTTCTAAACTACTTTTGCCACGTTTTTGTAGCTTAGCTTGCTACATTTCTCTGGGGGGTAGGTTAGCTTCTGTTTAGTGAAGCTTAATTTAATGAACAGTAACTGGTAGCTTAGTGCCCTACTTTCCAAGTAGCTTGCCCAACACTTTCCTAGACTAATCAAAACTTTGTTTTACCACGTCTCGCATGAGAAACACTGGCAGTTTCAAACATAATCTCACCCCATATTGACAAATAATTTAATTACCAAACAATGACCAAAACACTATTACTACCATCAACAGTAGCTCCTATACTTCCAAAATGGAGGTGATGTGAAAACCATTCATAATCTCATTTGTCAATTATACTTTAATCTTCGCATTATATCTTATTAACTGTACACACATTCATGAATGAAATTAGCTTCCCTTTGGTACATATAGTTTTGCAACAACAACATATAATAATATATCAGTAAGAACAACCGTTTAGTAGTGGTAACACTCATCGCGTTCACCTGTTCTCTAAATCATGATGGCAAAGTAAAACATACAAAATCAAACATAGTATTACCTTGTGCCCTATCAGCCAGGTGCAAGTACCATTAATATTTATTAGATAGGCTATTTTATACAAACATTTATCATTTAAACCTTATATTTTAGAGACCGTTTCTGCTCCGTGTTCGCTTCCTTTCACATCTCCGTATGCCGCGTAAATTACAGAAGTAACAGTATGATTTCAAAATAAAAGTCCTTTACCTATCTTGTTGCAGCCATAGACTATCAAAAATATTGTGGCGAGCAGCACGGGAATGACCAGACGGGAGCCAAGGTTCAAGGGAGCTTTGCATCTCTCGTGCCCCATTCACCGCACAACCCCGAGAGTTGCCTTTATTTAAACACACCACATACACCTGAAACATACATCACATACCCCACACCCACGACTGCCCTGGTGGCGGTGCCGCCTACCCCGACCCTCCCAGGATCCCTCGTGGCATTTGGACAAGGCGACTACGGCCTTGATTGCCACAATATGGACGTAACGTCCGTAGGCTCTGGTCGAATAATCTTTTTTGCTTAGGAAGGTCCCAAGTTGGGTTGAAATGACCCGAAAGCATCTAAGTGGCAGCCATGATAAGAGATAATCAAAGGCTGCAGTCGAATAATAAATAAATAAATAAATTACATCCTATGTCCTTTCCTGACCTCCTTGACCTGGAAAACGTCATGAGTTCAAGGAAAGATGTAAAGGAGAATTCATAAGGACTTAGGAAAAGACCACCGCAGTGCTAAGACAATCTTACAGCTACGTCATTATACGACGGCAGATGTTATGGAAGGGGGCTCACGGTGGTGAAACTACAATGTTCCGAACTACTAAAAGCGCATCTAGATACTTTACCCTGTGCATACTAGACGTGCTGTTTCACGCAGGCTATATAAATGTGGACAACACAGGGAAAAATTGGACTTTATTACTATGGTTTGAATTGAAATTAAAAGGAAATATAGGCTACAAGTCACAAAAGGGAAACAAAATAGTTGTCACATTGATAATGGTTGCTCATGCTCACACTCCTCTCCACTCATATTTATGGACATAGATCACAATTTGTATGATTGTATGAAAATAATTGTTGGTCGTTGATCGTTTGTTTTCTGAATTGACGAAATGACGAAAGGATGGTCCACCTATGCTAAAGAAGATAAGAAAGGAAGCATTGAAGCACCTTTATTTTGCATTAAGGGAATTTGAACAGCTCTCTTATCATTGCTGCCACTTAGAAACTTCTGGGTCATTTCAGTCAGTTAGGAACCTTCCTAAGCGAAAAAGACTATCCTTGAAAATCTTGAAATTCCATGCCAACATTCTTCCAAGTCTAAAACGACACGTTGAACATGAAACCAAACATTCCTCTGAAGGTCCATTGGAATAAACAGTGGTTGGATCGAGAACAGAACAAGTTTCCTTCCATTTGATGCTGCCCTTTACTTCTCTTTATTTGATCGGCCAAGCTCTAGATATGTCTGCGCTTAATTCTTACACATACATTTCTGTTGAGTGTACTTGTTGTGAATTCCTTAGGACTGTAAGCACTGTGCTTTGTTGTTCTCCATAATGAGTGCCATCGGTTCCTCAAGGTTGGACGTTTAGAGACCCTACTACACAAGAGATTGTGTAGCAAGGGTACACTCCAATACCAGTTGACAGTGGCATGTCCAAATTATCCTGCCAGAGTTAGGCCTGAATCAGGACAGCCGTAATGGCTGTTTTATAAGTCATAGCTTCCTTATATATTTCATAGAGAGCCCTGCCTTCAATATGATCCAAAAATATATCTGGTTGGGTATAAAAGCTGCAGCTGTGTTGTCACTTTTAATGAATCAAATTATTTAATCTACTTCAGCCATCAAAAGATTACTTTAAAGATGATTATGTAAAGGTATGTTGCACCCAGCCTATCCTTGAGAGCAATCAAGCCTCTTGTAAATCCCTCTCCAGGTGTAACCTTGATTAAGCCTTAATTGCACACCCAGAGGGTTTCAATACCCATACCCATGATTTAGTATGTCCAGTGTATTTGCAGTGTATTTATTTTTTTATGACCAGTATGTACAAACAGGAGGACATGATGTCTTATCGACATCAGGAAATAGCAGCAAGAAAGAGATTCACAAGCATGAATAATGTACATGATGTCCATTGATTATATAAGAAATTTGTTTTTGCTTTAATTTGGCCTTGAACCTCAGCATCTGTCAGCATTCACATGTCTCATATAAGTCTATGAACTCTTTGTTAACATATTCATCTCAGTATTGCATCCTTTTCACAGCTACAATGCTACAGTCTTATGAATTGAGACGGATGATGAAAACAGAAAAGATAGAAACTAAAGGAAGAGAAACAATTACATTAAATACGCAAAGCACAACTATGACGCACACCATGGCTTTTAGTTTTTTACAGTGCCATTTCGGTTTTCACATTAAGTATTCCTCAGCAGTAAAAGAGAGGGAGAAACAAATGCCATCAGGTCTTTAGGCTTCACAGCCGTGCAGTCACTACCCAGGCGATATAATGCCCTTTATGGGTGATACTGCGGCAGGGGGTGAAGGCAGAGCATTTATGCACTGCTCCATTAAAGTGCAGAAGCCTGGGTGTGTGTTCTTTTTTTCCCAGAGTTTAATACGATGCATTGGCCGTAAATATCCGTGCAAGATGGTAACGTCTGCAGCTTAATGGAGGGTGCAGGTCGCCAAGGAGTGCTTTTAGCACATAACTGACAAGCAGTAGAGAGCTTAATGCACTGAAGTCCCTTCTTAAGTCAAGTGTCCGGAAGAGGTTCCTAGGTTTGGCCTCCTGGATCATCGGCGGTGGCCTGTGAAATAACAGCGAGCCGCTAGTGTTTGGTCATGACGGCAGGCAGGGATGGAGGTCTAGTTCCCTCTCTGGATGTTTTCCCCTCTTTTCAGTGAGTAGCTTGGGCTTAATGAGCCATGCAAGGTAATTAACTGCAACAGAAGCCTCCGCCTGCACTCCTCTCCTCTTCCTCTTTTCCACTCCACTTCCATCTCTCCTCTCCTTTACACTCCTCTCCTCTCTTTTCTATTCCTCCACCTGTCTGCTCCTCTTCTCTCCTCCCCTGCTCTCCTTACCACTTCAATCTGTCCTCCTTTCTTTCCCTCCTCCTTTCTTCTCTCCTCTGTTCTTTTCTCTACTATCTTGCTCTGATTCTTTTCCCCGTGTTCTTTTCCTCCTCTTCCTTCTCTTTCCTCAAGCTTTCTTTTGCTCTCGTAACATTTATTTTCACCGTTGATCGTCTCTCTCTTTCTTTGTCAAGAAAGCCCGTCCAGCGGTCCAGTCTGAATAAGCACAGTAGACATAAACAACATGATAGCTCATGAGAGATTTTGACAGACAAGCAGACAGAACGTCAAGTGTTACAGACAGACACATGCGTATAGGGAAGGCGAGGCTCATATTACCGGTAATTAACTGGAATACAGCCAATATCTCGATCCCACCGGAGACAAAGACAAGGTGATGTACAATACATGATGAAACCTGAAGCAATCTGACCACCAGCAAGTGAAAATGTTATGCCCATCTGGGAGACATTGACAAAATGATTCATAGATTTTGTTTTTGATTATAAGTTGGATCCTTGTTGAAGGGTAATTGAAAGTTTTTTTAATTGGTTTGCCATGGCACACAAATAATAACGATGAACCCATTCCTAAAGAGTTCTAACATATTTGAACACTTTGATGACATTTGAAAGGAAACTATTCAAACAAGGTTATCCATCATTATATTTAATTGCTCCTACATCCCTCTTAGCATTGTACATGTTTATGTTTTATATGTTTTTAAGTAAAGTATTGGTAGCATGTCATAGCACATAATTAGTAGCTTGTATTCATTTTATAATTACTACATGTTGCTTGCAGCTGCCATTCATTGCACGCTGCGCACACAGTTCACCACACAGCCACGCACTGGGTAGTTATTTTGAGGGCCCAGAGGGTTCATATTAAAGATCAAGCCCAGGGTATAAACTAGGATGTGGATGGAAGACACTGAAGACACTGGATACACTGAATAAGAAAACCCCTGCGACCATCTCAAAGCGCCAGTCCATTCTCGCAGATATGTTAAATGAAACACAAACTGTTGGTGATCTTATGTCCTATTTATTCCTTACCGCGGAGCCAGAACTGCGTAAAGTATAACATCAAAATGAAAGAGGATGGTACTTGAAGGTGCGATGGCTGGGTTAGAGGTGCTGGAAGTCCACCCAGGCTTAGATTGCTGATCCACAGTAAGCTGGCGGCCGGGGCCCAGTCTGGCGCTGCGTCTCCTCGTTCCTGTCTCCTATTGATCCCACAGCTCCGTAACGAGTTCCTCTCACGCCGCAGGGGATTTCTGTCTGGCCGATGCGCACTGCTGTCTGTCTTCTCCCGATGAATGAGTGAGTGAGTGTTCATCTCTCCACGGGCCATTAGTCCATGTTTCATGATTGGGTTTGTTCTCCCAATTCTCTCTGTTTGGATAGGATAAGATGTTCACGTAGATTGCTGGGGAAAACATGGGGGAAACTAAAGACACCCCATGCCCCTCAGGCTGGCAGGTCTGGACTTGCATACAGCAGCATTGTGTAAGGCCATCCAATAGCTTGTTAACAACTGGCTTAAAATGGGGGGGGAACCATGGGAAGATGCATATAAACATAGCTCTGTACTGACAACAAGAGTTGCATACTTACTAACGTCAGCATGGCTTGAGTCCCAGTCTCCCTGCTTTTTTTTGGGTGAGAGAAAAACAGCATTGGTCTAGGGGAAAGAGTGTAATTGATGTGCTGCCAGCGGCTGTGGCCCGAGTGCCGCAGACTCCTTATTTAATGTACTCAGCGCTGCAGCAACAGTTACAACTACAGCCCGTCTAAGAAGCCACTGACAGAATACCAAAGCAGGCATCTCCATCTCTATTGGCCAGTTATTGTTTCTGGATTTTTAAACACATTATTGAAATTGCTACTGGTTGTTTTATTGTAGGTCTCCACGCTGTGTGGCATATTTGCTGAATATGTGCACTTGCTGGTCAGGTCTGGTCGACTAGACCAGCTTTATGCTGCTGGCTAACAAGGCAAGACGTTTTTTATTTGTCTTGCCTCAATGAGTTCAGACTTTTTAAGTGGTTCAATTTAATCAATTCTGCATCAAAAACACCTCAAACAGAACAGTTGTTTATATGTAATTGTTGTTCATGAAAAATCCATTTAGCTATTTTCGGTTTACTGGTCAACCATAGAGAGCTATGTGTGCACTGTGAGGATAAGTGTAGTTTTGTAGATGCAACTGTGTGTGTGTGTGTGTGTGTGTTTGACTGTGTGTGATCAGAAAAAGCCAGAATACATCCCCAAGGAGAAGATTATGGAGGAGCTGCAGGAGATAGAAGATGGCCT
>JAOPJO010000054.1:12310130-12334894 GCA_027123675.1 Molva macrophthalma | reverse complement strand
GTGTGTGTGTGTGTGTGTGTGTGTGTGTGTGTGTGTGTGTGTGTGTGTGTGTGTGTGTGCATGTGTGTGTGCGTGCGTGCGTGTTTATGTTCCCACATGCAACCCCCCTGCAGCCAACACACACACAATCTTACACACAAACACACACACACACACACACACACACACACACACACACACATATAAAAGGTGTTTTTTCCAAGGGGTCAGGTGAATCTCTGGGATTACCTGACCCTACCAACCTCCCCCTATGACTTCTCTCACGCTAGGGGGATTGCCACGGGATGCAGGGGGTCAAGGGTGGATCTCTGGATTTTACAGTCAATAAAAGGAAATCCCTGTTGCAGACCAGGCCTTTTTTGATTGGTATGTCTCTGGTGTCAGCAATAGACAAACAGCATCAAATGCATCTATGTTGCACTACTATCTATGACCATCTATCCAACCATTTGTTAACACACTGTACCAACTGCCCCTAACTGCCCCTATTCCAAAGAAAAACTCCAACCAAAAGGCTTGTTATGCTTTGTTCTGTTATTCCACCAGCATTCCTGCAAACATCCGTGGGAATAGCTCTCTTTGTGCCTGCCTCACCGGCCCCGATGACATTTCACTGTGTGTCCACTATGCCGACAAGACCTAAGTCGATATATACAAGCCCTGTCCACTGAACTGTAACTGCTAGTGAGTGGGAGTGTGGAGGAGGTCTGGGAGGCTCCGGAGACAACTGTGGTGGAAATTTGGGTTGCAGTCCTGGAGTATGGGAATGAGCTGTTTGTACTGATGTTTGAACAGCTGAGGTAGAACCATCCTCCGTCTCTGGAGAGTGGCGGAATGGGAGAAGGTGGGCTGTTCAGATGGAGTCATGGGAAAAAAGTGAGTAGCTAAAAGGGAAATCGCCACTCTCTGTATTTTGTAATTTAAGAGAGTTACTGCTTTGTACGCATGTTGAGAAATAATCGTGGTCTGCAACATCAACTCAAATTCGGACTTCACTGGTGTTTGTGGTCCAATTTGGAAAAATGACAGCAATGGTCCATTTCTCTGCACATTTTTGAGGTGGAAACAGAGTTGTGAATGGAGACTGCGTTTTGCCTTTATTTCATACCAATTAAAAATAATAACTTGGTTTAAGTCAGTGGTACCCAACGTTTTTTGGCCTGTAACCCCATTTGTAGCTCTGAAAATGTTTGTGACCCCAACTTTTACATGTGTGCATCTGCTTCCATACATATTGTTTTTAATATGTCAACATTTTGACATATTAAATGTCCAATCAATCTCTGCCGGTTATATCAATGTCCCGGTGAATGTAATTGAATCGCTCTACTACGCACTCAGTGATTAGTAGTTTGCACATGGCTATGAATCATTAGGCATAAACAGCATGCCTATGAGCCCTATTAAAAAGAAAAATGGTTTGCTGACATGGATCATCAAATATCTATAGCTTATGTCAGCAATCTTCTGCGACCACATATGCCACGTGTCAAACACAAGGCCCGGGGTCCAAATCAGACTTTCGGTCAAATTCTATCAGGCCAGCGCAATTATTTTTAGTTTTCAGTTAATTTTGACCCGTATGTCTAACTTGCGTGGCACTACAACTCCCAGCAAGCACTGCAAATGGGTTCCTGTATGTAGTTCTGCGTGCTGAATGGCCTGTCCACCCTCACCCTCACTAACCCTGGACCAACTGTTTCTGCAGCAACATTTACTGCTGCATTCAATCTGACTTCTGGTTTTCCATCTGCAAAGTTGTAAACTCAAGCAGCAACTAGAGAGGCAGGCACGAAAATTGCATGCAAACAACTGACACACAATGAACATTTCCAGGCAGATCTTTAGAGAAAAGAAAGTTGTATATGCATAGCATCTGGTCAAAAGAAAAGTATATTTGATAAAGTGGTTGGCGTCATGTCACACACTGATTCAAATATTGATATCTAGTGTATAAAAAGGGACTTTGCATTTTGTCCGTCTTTGTTTTTTATTAAATAGGTATACTAACTGTATCGCCCCCTGTGGTATTCATTATAAGAGTGTATATATATTTACAATTACCGTTCTTTGATGCAGTTGTATGTTGCAAACTAAAAAGAAGGCAAACCATGAAATCCTGACCATGAAACCATGAACCATGACTGAAGCGGCTTGCTCTATTCTATTCTCGGTAGAAGATGACTGAACATCTGGACTTTACTGACAGTTAGGAAGTGTGTGTGTGTGTGTGTGTGTGTGTGCGTGTTTGTTCCATGTTTTCTGATGACAGTGCTCAGAGAACACGACTAGCAGGACCTGTAGCTAGGAAAGCTGGAAGCTGTAGCTGGAAATCACTTTCTTTCACAATGATGCCGTTTATGTGACTGCAGCCTCAAACTGTTTGTCTATGTATTTATGAGGCTCATGCATCCTTACCGTAGTATGTTTGAGTTACAGTTCATTTCTTTAGAATAGTGGCACCCAACTTCACACATCATACGAAGGTTCTCACCCTGCGACTGTTAGCCCACATTAGAATCACTTCAAATATATTGGTCCTCTATATTTGACTCCATAATTGCCTCTGTACTGTTTTTTTAAATTTATTTAGCAGTTACCAATATACAATATGCAATAGGGATGTTGATTTTCAATTATTTCAAGGAACGGGTGATTACGTACCTGATTCCAAATTGATTATTGGGGAAGGCTCTATATTTTGACAAATCTTGGCCATGCGGCACCACTGGTTAAAATACTTTTTCCCACACCAGCAAAATAATGAAAATCATGGGCCTGAATAGGACTCTACACATACTACGCCTTTTACAATTTGCAATAAGTGACATTTTTTGTACATTTTTTAACTTTTATAAAAAGATTGATTTTGTACAGCTCTAGCCTGAGAATAAATCAGTTTAACCAATCAGCTATTTTTGTAATTATCGCTGTCTGTTATATGTATTGATCATTCATTTCGATAGCAGTCGGCGCTACAAGCCAATCTTTACTTGCACTGCGGTACGTGAATATTGGTTTTTGATACCACGACATTGTGCAGTTGTATCGCAACAGTTTCATTTTGGATACCAACTTCCTCCGTAAGAGTGATAGCCTACTTTTAGTTATTGAGGTTATCAGGGAAACAACCTCAAAAACGAACGTCTCCAAAACATGGATGTATTAAACAATGCATATCCACCTCATCCGCAAACTAAATATAGTTGATTATATAGCTTATAACATAGTCTCCATTTAATAAACGGAGCAAACACATAGTTATGACATACATAGCCTTTGTGAGGAAAAATAAAGATAGGAAAAAAGATCGACGAGGCACGTCACCGACGAGTAATCGATTGACCGACCATCCCTTATATGCAATGTGACATACAATATTAAAACAATATTAAAGTGGTGTACAACTGGAGGGGGAAATGTATTATTCACATTGCTCACCAACAATCTCACAAACACACACACACACACACACACACACACACGTCATTCTAGCTGCAGGCGCCCAGTGACTGCAGCATCAATATATTTGATAGAAGTTGATAGAATAAAGTGAACATAGTAAAGGGGTCCTTCAAACAAAGCGTTCTCAAATCTACTGGGTTTCAGCACGGCCTCCACTGCCTCATGCATACTTCCAGAAGCATCGCCAACCACACTTCCTGAACACACATATTGTGAATATGGTCTGATCTAACAGTACCAAGTCAAATGTAAAATGTAGTATGAACACAATATGAGCTCAATTAATTCATTTACTATACACTAAATATTCCTGCTGTTTAGCGCAGCATACCCATCGAGACATTGAAATCCATACAGGGAGTTTACACCCCCACACACCAAAAGGCATCTTCCTCTGGAAGCCTCGGCATGGACCACAGGACATCCATTAGGTCCACAGACAGCCTGCCACTGCAGCCCCATTTCTGACTAACAGAAGTCTCCGTAGCCCTTATTATGCCTGTTGTTGACTGTGTGCGTTGATGTCCACAGCAACATCTCCCACGGTTCTCCCATCCTCTGTGTGCTTGGTGTGCAGTGTGTAGAGGGTATGGCAAGCTGTTCGATACACACCTGGCCACATGCGGCACACCTGCACACCTCAACATTACAAGCCCCCCATCAACGCTTAAAAATGCACGAGAACACCTGCGCACACGCACTCCCACACACACACAGACACACCCACACAAACACAACCACACCCTCACACACACGTTCCTGTGTGGACACTGCTCTCTCTCTCAGGTGCTGATGGTTTGTAGCCACTGAGCTGTGAAATATCCACATTTTCTGTCTTTGTGGCAGCAGAGAAAGCATCACTTCTTCTCACAGGAATGTCTTTATTGTCCGAAGTGGGAACAAGGGGAGAAGCGGTGCACAGGGGATACGTTTCAGCCTCAGGAACAGCATTGATTTAATAGTTCAGTATTTTGTACTTATTTCGTTTTTATTCCAGGTGGTGATCAGCGTTCGTCCCTCCCTCCCTCCCTCCCTCCCTCCCTCCCACTCCTCCACCTCGTATGATGGCATAAGTGAATAAAACATGCAGCCGTTACCCGTACGGACACTCCCTGCATCCTAATCGCCTAGCGTCCACGAAGAGGTAGCCTTTCTGAGGGGCTATAATGTATATGTTTAATATGGCATGTAGTCTCTAAGTCACAGCCTTTATGCATGTGCGTGTGCGTGTGCGTGCGTGTGTGTCGGCATATACATGTGTGTGCATGTATTTGCGGCCTCGTATGTATGAACATGTGGCACAGTTTTAAGGGAGCAGTTTGCAGGGAATGTGCATGTGTTTTATGGGACGCACGTGCGTCCTCATGCGCGCACGTGTGTGTGTGTGTGTGTGTGTGCGTGTCTTCGTCTGCATATTTATATTCACTGGGTCGTGAACTTGTCCACAGCTCTGTACATGTTTATGTGCGGTCCTGTACCGTACATGAGGGTATCAAGCTCTACAGACCTCGTCTACATATCAATTTCCCCCCCTCATCCCCCCGCAACTTGTGGGGTTTGGCGGCGGCGATAATTACCTGTTATGCAGCATGGAACGACGCAGTTCCCACCGCGGCTCTTCACCTCTCTCAGTTAGGGTCAATGTGTAGGCCTATATGGCACAGTGCACATGGAACACTCCCATGCAGTTTTTCTGGGGACTAGCAGCTCAGACATGACAGCATTTAGCTCCATCTTCCAGCACGGTTCAAACCAGTCTCAGTGGATTTCCAGTACTGGGCGCCAACTGAGTACTGTGGCAAAAAGGGGAAGCTGACACAATGACAATGGGTTAGGGTTAGGGTTAGTTTGTGTGTGCTGATATAGTGCATAGTGTGCAGGTTTACTGATTCCAGTCACAAACGAAGAAGAAGAGAGACAGAGTGGTTTGTGTCTTGACATGTGGGAAGATGTTTTTTTTAAGAAACAATCTGTATTTATTTTTGACGCAGACATCTGGTCGTGGCAATCCAGCAAAAAGGCCAAGAAGGTCTCGCGGAGAGAGGCAAATGACTGTTGATTGACCACCGGTTACAGCCCTGGCCGTGTGATCGTCTAGACTGAGGGATAGACCGATAAAATAGGGTATTATGTGAGGTTGACAAAGGCAACTATCAAGCTATATTTCTTTGTCAGACCTCCACTATTTGAACCGCGTACTGAACTCACTTGATTAGCTGTTCGGATTTGACTATTTACTTGTTCAGCAGACAGCCTTTATCCATAGCAACTTCCAATGAATCCAGTGAATGCATGTTATTCAGGTTTAGGGCATCTTGCTAAAGGACTAAACAGGTTAGCTGTGGACATCTGGGATTGAACCCATAACCATTCGTCTGGGAGTGGAACACGCCTATCCACTACAGTATTCTGCCCCCAAATTATGTGTAAATCCTTCTCAGTTCCAGCATGCCAATAAGTAGTAGCTACAACTGCTAGCTGCTATTCAAAACCCCTATCAAGAGTCTTGAGGAATACTAGATCTAAAAGACTGCATTACCCATGAACCCCATGGCATCTGTCAGCAAGAGTAACTTCAAGTTCAACCGGCGAAAGTAAAAGTTGTATTAATGCATCTTGTAAATGATCTCACAGGGAACCCTAGCCAGTTACATGTGTATGGAGCATTGTGCAATACATGCCAATCTTGATGTCCTGAGTTTTATTTGCTCCTGTCAGCCAGGTTCTGAAATGAACACCTGTCCCTCACAAATGCAGATAAATGATCGAGTGTGGCAGGAAAATAACAAGTCCCTCGCCATTTTTCATTTCATGAAAAGGAAATACTAGGGGTTAACAATGTAAAAGTATCTAGAATAAGGTAAACATGTTTTTTTTGTATGTGATTGTGATGACCTTAATTAAATGCCATTGCCATTCAATCACTTCACCACCAGCTTGATGGACACCTGATTTCTCTTTCTCTTGGCTGGCAAGTCCAGAGTTTTCTGCATGTTTTCACAAGACGCAAGTACAAACCGAAGTGACTGACGAGGCAATTGCGTCGGCTGTACAATTGAACATTAACAGCGAATATGAAAGACAACCAAGCACACACCGACAAGTGTGTCAGCGTGAGTCGAGAGGTGCCAGATCTTTTTTTAAATGCATATAAGCAACTAAGTTTTCATTGTATTTATATGGCTGTGTATTGTTTATGTACTGAAACCTCAATGAATTTGATACAACTTGACATGATATGCCAGTGACTGTTATCATAACCTTATCGTGTAAAGCTTTTTGTATGGTGGAGCCGGTAGTGACAAACCCTAAGGGGAATTTCTTCTTCTCCTTCATCCATAATTGACGCAATAAGAGCATATATAGTGATTCAATCAGCACAGACAAGACGTGATGTCCATCCAAGTGTGCGACTTTATACCCCTCCTCCTCCTCCTCCTCCTCCTCCTCCTCCTCCTCCTCCTCCTCCTCCTGAGGCAACTTCTCGGAAGAGACGCGGCCAAGCATTAAACATGACTCCACTGTATGATCCCGCCAACGCACGGCCTCCTCAGTACACACACCTCACAGGACCCCCGACCATCCATGATGATGGGCCTTTGCAAAAATGACTAGGAACAGGTGTCACTTTAATGACGGGGGGGGGGGGAGTCCGGCAGTGGCAGCCAGTTGCAGACTCCCACTCCTTTAATTAACCTTGGAGGTCTGGGACTGAATTGCATTGACAAGCGAGTTGCCGGCCGCACCAAGGATACAGCAGGCGCTATACACACACACACACACACACACACACACACACACACACACGTTTGGGATATTATCTTGAGGTCCTACTCAACCAAGTTCTGCTAACCAAGCTAGGGAAGGACATCTTTTCTTTTGTGTTTTCCATGAGAGACAGCAGTCAATAAACAGACTTTACGTTCTTAATTTAACAGCGCAGACACCAGTCACAATAAACAGAATCTGTATCTGTGTGATACATATGTTCAAACCAATGGAAAGTATGATTGGAAAACTATATAATTGCCTCATGGGAAAAACAAAAAGATAATTTAACTGCGATCCAATTATGTTGCCAATCATCAGACACACAATATATGTTCTACCTTGTTGACAAACTGAGAATGTTTTAGAAGAGTTTTAGAGAACTACATTTAAAGCATTTAACATTCAAGACATTTGTGGATCTTTGTGTTTTGGTGTTTTGGTGTTTTGACAATAACAGTTTCCTTATAGGCGATCTGAATTCCTCTCCTCATTTTGTCTCCTCTCAACCCTGTCTTCTTTCCTCCTCTCCCATTGCTCCTCTCCCCTTCCCCTCCTCCTCTCCACTCTCCTCCCCTCTCCTCTCCTCTCCGCTCTCCTCCCCCTCCCCTCTCCTCCTCTCCTCTCCACTCTCCTCCCCTCTCCTCCTCTCCTCTCCGCTCTCCTCCCCCTCCCCCTCCTCCTCTCCTCTCCACTCTCCTCCCCTCTCCTCCTCTCTGCTCTCCTCCCCCTCCTCCTCTCCTCTCCGCTCTCCTCCCCCTACTCCTCTCCACTTTCCCCCTCGCCCCTCTAACTCTATTTTGTGTCCTCCCTCTCTCCCCTCCACTCTCATATATTTAGATTAAGATAAATGCTGTATAGGAAACTTAACATGCATTGGCGTTGCACCACTTAAATACACTATGATGACAAAACAGCTCATGTGATGTAAAGATGTTTTTTTAATTCAACTCATCCGTTTGTGGGTGATTTACTTACCATTGATTCTGCTGGGTTGTATTTGCAGTCAGATATGTGTGTGTGAGAAAGCGTTTTGGAAACATTCCAAATCGAATGTGTATAATGTAATGTGAAATAATAGCTTTTCCAATTTGTGTGAAAAATAAATAACACCGATTATTCAAATACAATGATGACAGAAACATTGTCGAATAACACACATAAAATATGTGCACGTGCACAAACACACACAATAAAATGTGATAGCATTTATAAAAATAGGCATTTAAAAAATGCATAAATAAAACAGTTATGGAAATTGGTCAACTAAAACTTACCCGAAAGAAACTTCTGAGCATTTTTGTGTAAATAGAAAGCAACACAGTCCCAGCAATATATTAGTCCCCTAATATAAGAGCTGTAAGAGCTGTCACACACAGACACAGACACAGACACAGACAAAGAGACAGGCACTCAGACACACAAACACACACACGCACACACGCACACACGCACGCACGCACGCACACACACGCACACACGCACGCACACACGCACGCACGCACGCACGCACGCACGCACGCACGCACGCACACACACACACGCACATGCACTAGACTGCTAGAGTGCTGGAGAGGGAGATCATTTTATTTGAATAATCAGTGCTATTCTGCTAAGCCATATCTTCCACTGAAATTGTACAAATCGATATGTACTCATTCTCCTGACATAGCAGGAACAGGACATACTGCAATGAAACAATTTGTTAGACTGGTACATATATAGCTTATCATCAGCCTTTTTCTTTTTTTTTACTACTTACTACTTTTTTACTGTTCGCTTTAAAAAGCGAACAGAGTATGTTGCTCTGCAAATCCAGTCAATACCGCTGTTCTGAAGCATCTTTCAATTAGCTGGTTCTCCCTATAGCTTACACAGGGAACCCCCTCCTGGCTTCTGAGGCTCAACACTTGTTCTTTACTTTTTGGGATGAAATACAAATGGGGCTTTTTGTTTGCTACCACATAACTCTTTCTGCCGCTGCTTGTCAACAAGGCTACAGAAAAAACAAACTCGTTGCCGAGACGTCAGGTAAGCAATGTTTGGGAAATAATAAGAAAAAACACAAGCTAGTGATGAAGTATTGCATTCAAAAACGGTCCTATTGGTAGATTATTTCCAGCAACAATTTTTTTATTAATGCTGCTGAATTTTATGTTTACAATAGTCTCTCAATATTTTTAAATGAGATGCTTTTCGCCATAATACTGTTGAGGGTTGTTTCTCCTTCATGATTTCAATTAAACTTGGAAATAAAGTACAACATTATTGAAGCATAAATGGTGTAAGAGTGCAAATATTGAAGTAATTCAATTGGCATAAGCTTTTCGGCTCTTTCGCCTCTTTTGATTGGTTAGGATTGTAATAACCAATCAACATCAAATGACTAGTATTCAGCATGTAATCACATTCCTTAAGATCTCAGGACAGTCTTCTAACAACACACACCCAAGCCATCTGTTTTATTCTCACAGCGTTCTAAACTAAGTCAAATTCTCGCCACCTCCACGTCCGACCATTCTTTGGTCTCTGAATCTTCTGTTATTTCCTGTAGTCTCTGCATAATGAGCTTACTTCTGCTGCTATGCATTACAAACCAAATGAATCACATGATGTAACTTAACTGATGTATTTATTTATTCATTTGACATTTTTCTTGTTACCTTCATAGTTTCCATATCTGCCTCATTTCCTGCCTACTCAGTGGCTCCTCCGCTTCTGTATTTGAAGTAATTAAAAGTGCTGCCTGCGCATAGGCGGCCTATCTCGATAGCATACGCTGGTTGGAATCTGTGTTTCTCTACCAATTGATGGCTGTAGGAAATACACCAGGAGCGCAGGGAAATCTCAGGAGCATGATTTAATAATTCAGCCAAACCTAGGGAGACCCATGTTGTTATGGCTACAGCTCTTACCTTCATGTCCTGTTCCTCTTTCAAGAGTGAAACCAGCTGAGGCAATCCCACGACAGCTCTGCCAGCTCTGCCATCCCACACTGGACGGATGGGCGGAGCAGCATCCCACGTCCTGGTTCTGCCTCAAGAATTCATGCGCCGACACTCACAACACTGACCGACGTAGCAAGTGCAGCAGCAGTCGTACCTCTGCATGCTGCACTCCCTGGAATGGCGTTGGGACCGGGGCTACCTCGCTGAATATGAATGCTTCTGCTCAACAGTTTCTGTACACTGAAAGAAAATGAGAAGCCAGTTGGCTATGGCATCTTGGTGTTGATGTGGGATCCTTGTAAGCTGTGTTGGTTTGTTGAAAATGCACTTAATAAAAAGTGTAGAACCAGTTTATACTCCCACCAAATAGAATACCATGACCCTTGCTGGTAAGTAAAACAATTCTCTTGATTGCGTTGAGTATGTTTGTATTTACCTGGCTTGTATTTTACAGTAAGGTACATTAATTAACCTTTAATTAAAAGTTTATGCAGTAATAAGCATTATTATAAAGCACTAGATTAGTGGTTAGGATTAGTGGGTTAGGGTTATCCCTAATCCTATGAAATAATGTATAAATCAATACCTTAGTTAACAGTTAACATTGATTACTAGACCACTGTTAATGCTTTGTACTTCATTAACTAATGTTAATTCATGGTTAATTAATGTATCCTTATTGTAAAGTGTTAGCAATTGTCTTGTCAAATCAATGCAAGAGATAGGCTTAGCTGTAGCATCAGGTCATGAAGACTGCAGATATGTTCTTTCTGAAACTTTGTTTTGAGTTATTCAAAATATAAATACTAACTACAATCAACCCACGCTTCATCTTGTGGAAATTATTTAAATGAAAAATAAATGCATAATATAATGCTATTATGGCTATTAAAACTTTATTGTTTAGAAATCTATAAGTGCGACAGATACCTGCACTGTAATTATAATCCAGTGAACTGGGCTAAGTGCTTGAAGCAGATTCATTAGACAATATGTAAATGAATAGACCTTTATCTGACAGGATACACTACATTTACCAGACAGCTGCCAACAGAAAAATATCCAAACCAATATTTGGTACCAAAGTTTAGATTTATACAAATTAGATTGAAGTAAGATAAGATAAGGTGTCATTTAAACCAAACCATGCTGCTGCAGATAACAGTGGTGTACCAAAAATACAGCTGTATGTTGTTTATACAAAACCATCACTTTGGTTTACCACTTGTTGAGGGGCAAAGCGTTCTATATGACACACAGGCATAAAGCACCAATAGGCACCATTTACCTAAAGATCAAACGCACAGAACACTCAAGCTAAAGGTAACGCACACTGCACTCAGTATGCGGATAGAAACAAATGTGTTACACTACACTCGAGGGAATACGTGTGTGGTAGTATCAGAATCTAGGTCTGAACCCAAATACCGATACAAACTCTCTCACAAGAAGAAGAGCTAGAGGTGGAGGTGGAGGTGGAGGTGGAGGTGCTACAGTGGGGCAACAGTGGTCGAAGAGATAGCAGCTTGGGAAATCGGAGAAAGAAGGAGGATATACATTCCCCGTTAGCATTAACCTGAGAGTGCGTTACAGCAGGGGAACCTGCACTCCCACGTGCTGGGACCCACCGGTGCGGGTACCTTCAGCCCAGGTCGCACCCAAAATGTTTACATTCTCATTACATTCTAGAAAAATGAGAACATTAACGTTTCTCAATGTGTATTGTTCATCAATGCAGTAGTCCCCTTTCAGTCGTCAAACATACGAATGATCAAATGTGAGCATGCTAATGCGTAGATCCCTTGTGGCCTACCGCTTGTCCCCCAGCTGTGATCCACTTATGGTTCCTGACTCCCAAGACACAGTCTGAAAACCCCTGCTTTACAGTATATGTTCAGCATACAACAAATACAGTCATGTTAAACACAAGAACATGGGAAACATAAACAATGATTACCTCAATATTATACCTGTGTCTTCCTTAGGGCTCATTTCACTTAAAACATGCATTCAATATCACACATCATTTGTAGTTCAAATACAAATACACAACTATTAGGTTTGTTTGGTTGGATTAGGTTACCTCAGAATATATTTCAGTTCACAGTTTCTTCTTTGTTACCAACACCAACCTAACTTTTGTTTGCCAGCCACCGCATTCAACACTTCCTGCCCTAGAAGGAAATTGATTGCCCTTATTGCCCCTACCCCTATACCTTCTGGTATGCCTAGTGCCCATCCGGCACATATACCACATACACACAGGAATTATACTGTTTACTTTATTGACGTCTGCACATAGCTCAATATCTGGAGAATTATGTTACCACCATAAGCAACCACAGCAAGAATTCCATTTATTTTTCATATGTCTAATATTGTAACGCAAATCAGTTTTCAACTGATTTGAAAAGAAAACGTGTTCACTAGCACTTTAAGCAAATGCTATTTGTGCAGCTTTCCCTCTCATCTTTTACCTCATCTTCCAAATAAGCCACTCTTATTATTTGTATTGTTTTTCAAAGAGTATCCCAAACTCTGTAGTTATACTGAGGTGGATTACAGAAGATGTAAAAACCAAAGCCAGATGATAAATCCTTTGGTTGCAGCAATCTCCTGTTTACAGAGGGTTTACTGTGCAGTCATCCACATTGTCCAAACAGGTTTATCCAGCCTCATCTGAATATGCTAATAGGACATGTTCGCTTTCCAGTCCTAAGATGCATCTCTCACTTGTACCTCATTTGCTCTCTCTCTCTTCTAGTCTCTCTCATTTTGACATATGCCGTTATTAAATCTTATCTTAGAAGGAGGAAGGTTAAGCTTATGAGTCCACTCCACTCTATAGTTCCTAAAATGTCTATCCTGTGTGTTTAATTGATCAAGTCTTTCTATTTATGTTTTTCCAAGAGGTTTTTTCAAAAGAGCGTTTAGTCTGCAGCTGTTGGAGTGTGCAAGGTTCTACTAAAAAAATACATGAACAATGAAGATAGCGGTATCCAGAAGATGAACACATCTTTTCACTTGTCACATTCATGAATGTGACAAGTGAAAAGATGTGCTTGTGAAATGAGATGCTTTCAGGGTGAGACGGTAATGCAATTTGAGTGTGAATCGCTTCATGCAGGCAATAGCGAACACAAGGAGCTCTACATTTTCGCCCTTCATTGATTCTGCATCTCCCCCCACCTTTCTCCCAGACTTGTAATTATTATCACAGTTGGAAATGCTTCTTCAATCACCTAATAATCCAGGCTGATTACATTTGACATTTCACTCACGTCTACCATAGGTATTTTTTCCCCATATAGGCTATGGAATCGCCTTAATATGTCTTCATTATGCAAATCAGATTTTTCACAGGGTGAACACTCTGGGACAAACAACGTTTTGGCAGATTCACACTGTGTTTAAAAAAAAAAGAAGTAAGAAACTGAATCTGCATTAATTGTTTGTTTACTGAGCATTTGTAACAATCCACTGCATGCAGAAATGTTTGTTGAGGTCTAGGCAGTGAATGATGTTAATGTTCATGTGTTTTAAATATTCATATTATGCTATGTAAAAGCCCAGTTACTTCCCATACCTGTGTAATAATGATTTAAAACCAGCATCTCGTTGTGCAGAGGACAAACTATCCTGTGATTGATTGCTGCTCTTCTCTTGTTTCACGATACAATTGGATTTGTGTGGCTCACTTTGACCACAGGGGGGCAGTGTGGATCCACATTGCCCCCCAAGCATGTCACCCACATGTGGGTGACATGCAGCGTTTAAGCATTCTAAACAGAATGACTTGGAAGGCTTGTATGTTTGATCTTTGGTCTGAGATCTTTGGTCTGAGATCTTTGATCTCTGCCAAGTTCTCAGTCTGCCATTAGTTCCTCATTACTTGCTGTGATTCGTATCCACTGTTGAGGTCCACATGAAATAAGCATTCACAAAAATATTTGGGCTTGGGGATTATTAACCATCCAATCACACCAAAAATCCAAAACCACATCGTACATATGTATTTTTTGGCTTTGCTAATACTTATTTCACTTTTTTCTCCACCACAGCTGATAATTAGTTCATACTTTGACCTGCCGGGTAGCCAGGGCTGTGTATGAAAGCAGTTTGCACCGTCCTGACCTAGAGATGTTGTGCTTCCCCTCCGCTCCACATTGACTCCCCGCCCACCGCCCCCCACCGCCCATCATCCACTGCTTTCACCCTTGTGTGAATAACTCAATAACTCCCATCCGTGGCACAATTAAGGCGTTATTACATCCTCCGCTGAACCTTCCCTGCTTCGGGGGGAGGGGGGGGGGGGACTTATGGAGCTGACCCAATTTATCCCCTCGACTGCCACCCCAACCTACCCTCACCCGTCCACACCACAGTACCTCTGCTGCACCCTGAGCACACACACACATGCACACATGTTTACACACACACACACACACACACACACACACACGCATATGCACGCGCACACACACATGCGCACATGCTTACCCACACGCACACCAACACACACACACACACAGACATGCGCACATACTTACATTCTCACACGCACATCAACACACACACACACACAGCCACACACACACACACACACACATGCGCGGCATCACTCATTCATGCTGGGCCATCAGACCCCATCCTGTCCATTGGAAGCATGGTGACTCAAGCCACCGCCCACAGCTGTGTGGTAGGAGCCATGCAAAGCATTACGCAGTCGCTCAACGGTTGCTGTGTGCGATTGAGTGTGTTTGTTTGTCTGTGTGTGTGTGTGTGTGTGGTGGGATTGTGTTGTGTATGTGTGTGTGTGTCGGGTATGTGTGTGTGTGTATGAGTCAGTGTGTATTTGTTTTTAGGTGGGTGTATGTGTGTGTATGTATGTGTGCGTGTGTTAGGCTTTACGTTGTTTGTATTCAGGGGTGAGGGTAGGTGAGGAAAAATAGCGGTCCAGATTTGCTCAACTATGCAAGTTTGTAAAACAACAAGGATTTCTTTCATTTGTTCAATATAGAATGGAAACATGAACACCTCATAAATAAGTCATATTTACCCTTTGCAATGTATATTTTTACGCATGTATTTTATCTTAAGTCTATGTACCTGTTTCTGTGTATAATACCACCTAAGAAACGATTCATGTTAAGTTCTTTGTCGTTGCCTTATACACTTGCAATCAAATGATTTCCTTCAGTATCACAGCAAAAGCTTTTAGGTTCAGAGTACACTCTTAACTAAATTCCATGGACATCTCTGTGAGTGAAATAACGCATGTCTTGGATCCAAGAATAGGAGTTTGAGAGGCCCTGAAGATATAGCACAGTATTTTGAGGGGGTACTTTTGTATTGATTTTCAGTGTTGTTTGGCCTTGTCAATCCAGGTGTTTCTGTCTCTGTTGTTCTCACAATGGAGATCCATGTAAGGTGTCTGTGAGCAGCCAGAGAGAAAAAACATGCTTGGTATCCATGTTAAATGCGTTTGTCACTCCTTGAAAGCGTTGGAGGTGTTCATCTTGAATTAAATACTAAAACAAAAACACCAAAAGCAATCCAAGTAAAACCTGAGGGCATTTGCATAGATTGTAAAATATCTGCATCACATTTAATATTTGTATATATATATATATATATATGTATATGAACATCCGGTATATACTGTATATATACTGGATGTTCAAACAGGTTGTCAAATCACTGTATTTAAACACAAGTATATTTTTATAATGATTTGAATAAATCTATGTCCGTCACTGTTGTTGCCACTGCATGTCTCAGTTATTGTTATGGATATAATAGAGGAAAGTGAACTTTTCTGTCTTTTCAACTTAAACAGATAAGCATTACAAATGAAATTGCAACTGAAGAGAGTGGCTCACTTCAAACGGCACAACTGCGGGCTGTGCCATTTGTTTAGAATGCTCTCTGAGAGAAAAGCAATTTAAGGGCATGGACCATTAAAACGAGCTCCTGCCATTGAAGAGCAAACTAAGAGTTAATCACAAGAAAATGTTGATTGTATACCGTTCCAGCAAATGGCTTTCCTTAACAACTGGCCAGTTGTTGTTGTTGTTTTTGTCTCCTCCGTGCAAATTCTCTCGCCCTGTGCATCAGCAACACGCCGTCCGTCTAACAGGGGAGTCATCTATAAGCGCGCGTGTCAGGAAGATACATTGATTGCATCAAAGCTGCCAGATGATTTAGCTGTTTGACATTTCTTACCCACTAAAGAGACACAATGGAGCCTATTCCCTGTCAGCAAGCCGTCATCCAAAGCACAATGCATAATTGAAAATGTAATTATGTGGATTATTTGCTGTGGATCTTTTTATCCCCCGCTAACCATTTTTATTTGGAGGATAAGGACACAACCGGTGAATGGGTTATTGTTCTCGTCCAAGGACAATTTCTTATGTTCTTGAAGAAAATGTTCAATCGACTGGAAATCATGCAATTAGAATAGGATGAGCACAATACCGCATTTCCTTTGACGGTAAAACAATTAGGTATAGATTCTAGTTTGGTGGGGGGGGGGGGGAGGTTTAACTTAGCCTAAAGTGTGATCAAAAACAAAAACGATCAAATACGTCATCGTACGTATAGTAAACTGACTCGTATACAGGGAAGCTAATGTTTGATCAATCCACATTGTCCACAGAGGGAGTCAAATAAACAGCGCTGAGAACAAACAAGAGCAAACCTTAACGCGGGGAAAAGGTCAGTGAGGGAGGATCAATAATCCATTTAAGATGCTCCTTGGGATCTGCTCGGCCGCCGCCGTCTAATCAGGGCCACGTTTATTTATCTCCCAGCAATTTTAAACCCTGATGTTCGAAAAAAAACAAAAAAACATCACCCAAGCGAACCAAACAACAACCACAAACAAGCATGGCTGTGCTGCAGATCTGTAGGTATATGTATTCGCAGGGCCAACAGAATGTTCATTCCAAGGTGATTGAAGACATCACTTTTTCCCAGTTGACAATGTGCTGGCTCCTTACCCGAATTAAACTGTGGCACAACATCCATGAAGAAAGTTTCAGGATGGGCGAAGAGAGAACAAGAATTATTGGAACAGATACAAAATACTTAAATAAACGAGATACACGCCAAATGGCAGGCACACACTGTTCTGGGATACACGCCTGCACGTCGTAGGCTGTCTGTACCAGCTTTGTATATTTGATACATTTTGCTGGTGTGACCCATCCGGATGGAAAAGTTGAAAATCCTGTATTAGCGCTCCCATTTAAAGTTCCCATGGTTTATTGAAGACATATGCTTCTCACATTAGGTTTCCACTAAAACAGCTGTCCAAATAAACAAATGACGAGAAAATGGCTTTTAATAGGCAATTACAGTTTGGAATCAGCAGCATGGGGTTTTGTACCAATGCGTCACTCATCTCTTTTACCAACTGGTATCAAACCATATGCGTAGGCAGTTTGGTGAAGTTCACTGTGGTTGGCTTTTTTGGTAACTATGGTAGTAATCACACACACACACATACACACACACACACACACACTAACACACACACACATACACACACATACACAAACTTTCAGAACCATATATATGAAATTATATATCCATTATTCATTCGGCTGGCTATTTTGCCAATTTCTCCAAAGAGTGTGTTGGCGCAATAAATGCTGAGTTGCTCTGCATTGAATTTGTGCCGTTGTCAAATTGGATTTCAAATGCAATTATGATCCAAGGTAATTCACAAATAGAACGGCCTGCTGTAGCTGCTCACTTTAAAGGACACAGAGCCGTTCGTGAGTCATTTCCAACTGAACAGTTCTTCATGTAGGCAAGAAGAACTGGGTCTGGGTCTCCTCAAGAAGGAGAGTGCTTCAAATCTGCACATTGAAAGTCACAATGAGAGAAACAGCCTGGCCTACATTTGATTAGTAATGGGGTGGATCACGGTGATTAGTCAAATGCATCACAATAAGCTATTTATACACTTTGCAATTTTTTACAGTGTTTTCCACATGCAAGCATTTAACCTCCCAATCCAGGAAGAAAAGGGAAACTACGGCTTTGTGGAGGAGACTCAGACCGGGCGGCTCGGAGTATCCTTCCATGGCCTTTCCTTGAGGTGTACCTAACGCCTAATGCAGTGACAATACTGTTTGTTGTTGGCAGTGTCAGGGCGGATGAAACGCTGTTCCCACAAGGGCTTCTGATGCTGCCTTTTCAAAGGGCCACAGCCGTCACAGCCGTCACGCATTCACATGCAGGGCTACGCTCGCGGCTTGCCCCACCACCTGATACAATTTGAGGGAGAGTTGAGACGGTACCACTGTACTCGGGGAGGAGGAGGGGGGGGGTATGCATGAGTCAACAGCCTGAGCACTTTGAAGTATATACCTGCAGGGGTTTAGCCAGAGTGCCTGCCAGACGTCAACGTACAACCTTTTGACCCCGCATCCGTCCGTTTCAGTTGTAATAGTTGTAAGGAGACTGTATCAGTCCCAGTTATAGATGAGGTTGTGTGTGTGTGTGTGTGGTATTTCAAATTGTCATAAAATGTACTTTTACTTGTTCTGGGGGGGGGGGGGGTGCGGTCTCAACTCGTCTCCAGCTTCTGTCACTTTCGATGATCATTTGAAACGGTGTGGCGATGAGTGGGAGGCAGCTCACGCAGGAGCTCAGGGGAGCACAGGATCATCTCGCTGCACAAGACAGTGGTCATTCCCACGCTTGATTGAATCATGGTTAATCACTCTCTCCCTCCATCCATCTCTCTCCATCTCTCACCCTCCATCTCCTTCCTGTCATTTCTCTGTGTGTTTGTGCTGTGATTTTACTTCAAAACACTTGGAGTCTTACGTGTTATACGTCTTATATGTTGAGTATCTTTGTGTTTGCATGTCGATCGTGTGGTGTACATACACTATGGGCCGGAGATGTGGGAAGAAAATTCCTTTCTTTGCCCTGAAAATTCCTTTCCAAAACCCCATGCATTGAGGCTCACAATGTATCCTTCCTATCTATATTTGCTGACAAGCAGAAATGAAAGCACAACACAAACACCATCTCAAACCATCTTTTTATTCTCCAAATATACAGAGCAAAAGCATCATAGATTCACAAACCAATACGGGTATATTACAGCATTTTTTTTTCTTTTTCTTACATACAGAGGGACACTGCCTGAAAATAGTGGTTTAACCAATATCATTTACAAATGTACATTACATTGAGGCAAACGATGGTTATTCTTTTGATAACGTTGTATGAATGAACTGTAAATTAAGTTACTCAGAGCTTGAATATACAGTATTCAGAAGAAAAATATTTGACCTGTTGGATTATAAGGGGTGTAATATATCAACAGTTCAGATTCTGACAAACCTACGATCAAAAGCAAGTAACGCTAACATGACTCAAACACATCTGGGTCTGAACTCGCCAGGAATATTTCTGCTGTTCTCTATTACTTTTTTCGACTAACACCTTTTGTTTCCATTAGCAACACATTCTCAATTTTGCTAATGAGATGAGAAATGAGAACCAAATGAGTAAAAGAAAAACTTGTCTGAAAACAGGTACATGGTAATCAACGGGATACGTAATTATTTCCTATTAACGTTGGAGTTGGCACTTTCTGAAAAATGTCGTAGTGTTTATCGCATTCGCAACTGTAAAACCTATCAGTCAGGAGGAACTAACATAGCAATGCAATGAACCACCCTTAGCAGGCACAGAAGCCCTCCTTGACGGTCGTTAAATTTGACAACAACTTCAAACTTCAAACCAATTAGAGCCTTTTGAAGGGAAAGAGGATATGATAGCATATCATCCTTCCCTTCTTTGGGGATAGACACTAAAGTTTTGTTCTTGTGGTTGCTGTTTTTTCTCATTTCTTTTTTGTACCAGAAAAGAGACAATACCACACAGCCCTGTTGTGTTCAGAGTATGGTTGTGTGTATTCATCTGTTTGAGTGGCGAGAAAGAGAGTTAGAGAGAACGAGGGGGAGAAAGAGGGAGCGAGGGAGAGGGAGAGAGAGAGGGGGGCGGTGAGGAGGGGTGGAATGCAGTACTTTTTGGATCATGGTAGGCGTTTTGTAAGAACGGAAAGGAGAGGCTGATGGTAAACTTGGATTTTTTGTCCGAGGTGGGAGTGGGTGGGTGCAGTGGGGGGTGTAGCAAACATTTAGGCTAGCTAGCCAACATACTATATCCACCGCTTCAGATGGCAAGTTATAAAGGCAGCATTGCCAGCCATGACTGGCCACGCACCGGAATGCCTTCTAAACCCCTCTTTTGATGTAAAAGACCATTCCACGCTACATTCCCCATCTGAACTCTTGTGGTCTCCACTAAAGCAGTTATGATTTGAGGACATGTTTCTTGAGGACACTTGCTGACCAACAGCATCTCCTTTTACTTTGAATGATGCCTAAAATGGCGATTAAGAAAAATCACATCATATTATCACAATCTCTTAATGCAATTCTAAATCATGGTATGGCTAGTGTTTATTTTGTTGTACAGTAAAATGAACATATCATACCCATTGCCTTCCCCATTTCCACTATAAGACACACAGTTCTGCATGTTGAATTATGATAAAATTGCTCACACAAGCCACATCTTTTTTGAAACAACAAGCTCAAGTCTGTATAGGTTTGTAAAAAAGGAAAGAAATAGGACAGAAAAAAAAAAGAAATGACCAAATGATTGTCTGTACAATATTGATGCCGCAGGGAATTATTCAGCTCTAATGCAGTGTGAACGTCTGAGAACAAAAGGAAAAGACAGCTCAAAATTATATACAGAACGAGGCAGCTTTAGATATTTATGTACAATGTGCAAAGTGCCAAGCTGGATTATCAGCATTGAAACAGAGCTTTTTGTCTTAAGCTGTACAATGGTTGCCAATCCACTTGTAAATTGGAGTCCTAGCCACTGCCACTCAAGTGGAAAACCTCATTCCAATACCTTGAATATAATCATATGTAAAGTGCTTACAGCAAAATCAGAGAGCTTTTGTTGGAAATTGCGCGGCCCTTATTCTGACAAGCTGAAAGCCAGGTTGTCTTGATCTGAATTAAACTCTCATCCCCTTCAGTCAACCTCTTTTTACTGGAGAAACTAACAAAACAAGAAAACAAACAAAAGATATCTGATATTGGGACAATGGTTGTGCCGTCCATGAATCGAGAAATAGGAAGTGACCTCACTGTGAATGACCGTTAAAGATCTATTTTACTGTATATTGCATTTCAATGCTATTTTCCGGGAAATTCTATTCAGTTTTCAAAAATGTAATCACGTACGGGTCAAACTGATTCCATAAAAGGGGATTGGACTTGATCTTGAAAGTCTCCAGACATTTGAATAGCTTTTAAATGTTTTCTTTTTTCAAGATGGCTGGAATCAATTGATATATAGTATGATACAATCATGGCTGGAGGGCAGACAAAAACTCTGTTAGACGCTCAATGAGTAACCCTTATCCATCAAGAGCTGATCACCCAGTGCTTGGAGTAGCAACCTTGAGCTCTGGACACAGGGCATATGTACAATAACAATAGCTTGCATTTTAATGTAGGGTCTCTCTCTCTCTCTCTCTCTCTCTCTCTCTCTCTCTCTCTCTCTCTCTCTCTCTCTCTCTCTCTCTCTCTCTCTGTGTATCAAAAGTGTATCAAAGTATTCTGGAGCAAATTCTCAAAAGAGGATATCAACGTGCACTTTAATCAGGCCATTTAGCAGACACTTCAATCCAAAAGAGACTTACAGTCAATTCAGACTCTTTTTGTTACAGTATAGTAATTGAGTTCATGTGCACTTGCTCTCAGCTAAAATAAATAGTGCCAGTTGAAGAGATGGTAAAATAAAGATGGTACAAAACAAATAAGAAAATAATTATGCTCACATTAAAGACTCATGCCACCAACATCTGTAATTCTGTTAAATTAACAAAAAAGAAAATCGTAGAAAAGAGTACGGTATAGATATAGAGTGTAAACAGTGGTGCACTAGCCACACAATAACAAACTCCGCTCAACAATAATGTTTACATTTCAGTTCCCTTGCGGATATGACTGATGCTCTGCGACATATACAGGAAACACCACTTCCTCGTAAAGGTACGTCACATTTTCATCACCTGTGTGTGTGTGTGTGTGTGTGTGTGTGTGTGTGTAGTCAGGGTTCTCCTTCCTTTGGGGCAGAAAGCGTTGCCCTTATATCACAAGAACATCAGAGCAACATGGAGGATGTAGCTCATCATTTAAAAAAAACAAAAACGGAAGGGTCCTCTGTCTTCCTCCAACTGCCGGTCTGTGACAGTGTCAAGTAATCAGACCCCCGAGACACAAGGAGATTGTTGTGAAATAAAGAAGAAGCGATTTACACTTCTCGTTTGAGGTGCTCCAAATGACTCAAATCCCAAAGTTCCAACATTAGGATGCGAGGAAGGAAATGAGAAATACATAACGCACGCTGATATTCCTTTATCTCGCAATGGCAACGCTAAGTGATGACTCCGGGATTTATTACCACATCTCGGTCGTTCCTATCTGCTTGTTTCCGAGGGCCCCAGATGCCCGAGGAAATAGGCATCCCCATAATTGTTTGGGAAGTCTGTGGGCACATGCGGAACGTTTCATCTTATTCCACCTACTTAGGAGATGAGGTTTGATAAGCCAGCTGAACGGAGCCCCATTGTTTTAAGAAGGAGGTGTGTGTGTGTGGGGGGGGAGGCAGTTTAACAATGTACACACTTGGACATTCAGCATGTGTTTAGAAAGCAGCAGAAGGATCTCATCGTGTTTGCACACATTCTTACGAGTGTCTCTTCCCCCATTGATAAGACTCTCCATGTTTTTCAATGACAATCGGCAAAAGAAGTCTCCCAATACTTCTTCAACCAGAAGGCCTGATTGTCCTGCTCTTGAGAGGACTTTTCTTCCTTTCTCCAATTAGGCTCCATATTGAAATGCCCACATTTCTGTCGTCTCCTTGTAGTTGGCAATTAACCTCCAAGTGGCACTAATTCCCGTAAGTGGTTAACAAAAAAAAGAAAAAGAGACGCGGCCAATGAGTAAACTTTGAAGGGGGGTATAAGGCTTCTTGATCCACTGCCGGCGGTCATTTAGAAGTCTGATCGACAAGGGAATCAAAGCCTGGACCAGATGATTGTATCTGGCGGCACAAGAAAACACAACAACAATTTACAAACCAGTGTTCAGTGAGAAAGTCTAAGATTACGGAGCCCCGGTGGCCCTGTTGGATCACGTAGTCGATAGGTAGGTTGTTCCTGTTCGACCGTCCCTTAGGGGGTGGTGGGGGTGGGGTGGGGCGGGGGTGGGGGTTGGGGAATGGAGGTTGCCAGTGGTTTACCGGGTCAAACGTGGGTCTGCATGCGCTTCTGCAGGGGCTTGGTGAGGTCTGAGTTCTGGGACGAGGACTGGGAGTAGTGGGAGGAGGAGGAGGCGGACGCTTTGCTGTCCTTGTCGAACTGCACGTAGCCGTCCTGCTTGCTGTAGCTGCTGACGCTGCTGTCGCACTGCGTGTCGATGAAGGAGCTGGAGTCGCTGAGCGAGCCCCGCTGGAACTCGCGCTCGCAGAGCTCGATGGAGCTGCTGCCCATGCCCAGGACGAAGCGCTGGCTGTAGTCGTACAGACGGTTGGGGCCAGCGCCCAGGGTGGAGTAGATGTTGGTGAAGGACATGCCCGTGGGCACCCGCTGCTTGCCCAGCGTGCTGGTGCCGGTCGGGTTGCGGGACGTCTCGGCCGGCGGGTTTCCCGCGACCGTCGGGGTGTGGTGTTCTTTGAAGGTGTTGACGCTGTAGTAGCCGTTGGTGGGGTCCTGTTGTGCACCGCGGACACCGAAGGAGAGGTCATTAGTCAACACGCACACACACACACACGCACACACACACACACACACACACACACACACACAAACTGTTGGGAAGGAGCTCCTATTTCCTGGTGTTAATAGGGGCAGTGAGACGACCGGAGCAGTTTTTTCTCCAGAACAATATATTTATTGGTGCAGCAAAAAGTCGAAGTCAAAATAGACCTTGCAAGCATTCCAATATGAGAACCCACGTTGAAAACCCATTTACCCATGGCAAAACCGACTTCAGTGTACTCATCACAGCCCAAAAGAAAAACAGAAACTAAATTATTATCAAAGCTCAGAGTTATGATTGCAATTTTGTCAACCTTCCTGCTAACCTCAGAATGTTTTTACCAGCTAATTAAGAGGACCTTGATGATTCATAGTTTGGCATCTCACATGCCAGTAATGGAGCAAAGTTCACTCCATTCCTGGCTTTAATTGGACCCATAAGGGTTGGCATGTCTTTAACTTCATGTAGGCCCAGAATTGGCTTCTTAGGCCACAACTTCCATACTTGTTGTCAGCCTACTGTGCTCCACGAACTACGCTGTTGCCACAGTTTCCGTGAGGGATTCGAAAATGTGCGTGTTTGTGGCTCTGCGACTGCATTTGTGTGTGAGTGTGTGCTAGTTGGGTATCTGTGTGTGTGTGTGTGTGTGTGTGTGTGTGTGTGTGTGTGTGTGTGTGTGTGTGTGTGTGTGTGTGTGTGT
>JAOPJO010000054.1:12286129-12296292 GCA_027123675.1 Molva macrophthalma | reverse complement strand
TGTGTGTGTGTGTGTGTGTGTGTGTGTGTGTGTGTGTGTGTGTGTGTGTGTGTGTGTGTGTGTGTGTGTGTGGGGGTCTGTGCTCTGCATGTTTGTGTGTTAGTGTACTTTTGTAAGGTTTTGCATGTTATATTGTGTGTGTGTCTGTGCACGTCTATATGGACACATTAATAATACATGGCAGCCTACCGTTGACAGTAAGGGAGACCTCCTTCTCTCCCGCACCCACGCGTGGAACCACAGCGCGACACACATATTTCCCAGCATCCTCTTGTCTCACTGCTTTGAGCGTCAGAATGTTCTCGTTGCTCAGAACCTGTCACCAAAAACAGAGAAGGGTCATAGGTCATTGGTACAAAGTAGCGAAAGCGCTAACCCATTGGGTTCATCTGAGAACCCAACAGGGCAGCTTGTGGGGGATTGCTAAGTGGACTCTTTAAATGCCTTCAAGGGCATCTCTTCTCAATTATTAAAATCAAATTTTGAGACTGAGATTGGAGGGTCAAAGGCATTGAATTTGGCCTTGAGTTGGAAAGAGAAGAGAATCAGAAAGCAAACACCACTTAGACTTGTCTAACAGATGTAAAAGAAAATGCTAATTTCATAAGAAAATGTGATATCTGGCAACAGGCCATTTGTGAACGTTGTACAATTCGTCGAGGGGATCGTATTGACGGATTGATCCAACAGATGAGTGGAGCGTTGACTCTAACCAATAGGCAAAGAACGCACGCAAGTGAAGTCAAAAGCAATTAACATTAAGGCAATCCGTCTCACCACTCCAGAGCCCCTTTTCATCCACACGATGGTGAGGGAGGGGTTTCCCGTCCATGCACAGTTGAACACTGCATCAGACCCCAGGTCCACTTGCAAGGACTGGGGCTCAGCCGCCATCCGGGGACCAACTGTGGGGAAAAAGATGTTTTCAGCCAAGTACCCCTTTCACGTGCACAACACATTTTGGGGAGGGAAAAGCAGAGTTCTGCACCACGAGAGGTGCTGCTTCATTATAGACTGCACTTGTAGGGGGCGTGCGCTTTAGTAAAGCGTGTGTGCGTCTGATTTAAAGCGCGCATGCTACTTACAAAAGCGCGTGTGCGACTTATATAATAAAATACATCCATGTCAGCTCCCGGGATCCGCAGTGAACATGAACATTAAATGCTTGACTTAAATACTAACAGTTTAGTGAAAACTTAAGTTTCTACTTAAGTGTTGAGATTAAAGTGCAATTATTTTCATAATCAATATTAAAATGTCAAAAAAAGGTTATCCCATGCCCTGGGGGTCATCCCTACCCTAGGGTTAATCCCATGCCCTGGGGGTCATCCCTACCCTAGGGTTAATCCCATGCCCTAGGGGTCTTCCTATGCATTAGAGGTCATCCACTCACAGTAAACGTCAACATTGCGGCTGATGTTGGTGCTGCCAAGGGCATTGGTCACTTCACACGAAACGGGCTCAGTGAAGAAGGAGTGGTCAACGATGACCTCATAGGTGTCTCCGGACACGTCCTTGATGATGCTGCCCCCCTTCGCCCACCTGATGGGGAGGAGAGAGAGATGGATAGAACAGCCCAGAGAGAGAGAGAGAGAGAGAGAGAGAGAGAGAGAGGAACAGAAGTAAATTAAGTAAAAGCTTAAATACAGATTTGGGTGTATTTTCATCTCTCTCTGTGTCACAATCACATTTCATACTGGGAATAAATAATCGTTTCATTGACGTGTCATGCCTCCAGTAAATGTGAGGATGACAGACACCGGACAGGAAGTCGCTTGTTACGCCAAGCAGAGTGCCACAACAGTGTTACAGCCAAGAAATAAATACAAAGAGACACAAATAGATAGCGCTCCCGCCTTGAATACACGCATCACACAACCCTCGAGCCTCTGGTGGTGATAAATTGACACGGTATCAGAAAAAGAACATCTGTTTGTATTTGGTACAGGGGCGGACGACATGGCGAAGACCCCAGCTCAACGTGCTTCAGATCCCCTGATAGCGTTGCCTTGGAGGTTCTGGTTTTTGGGAAGTTGGTTCTTTTAGTGTTGAGGCTCTTTTTTCTTTATAGAAGCCAAAATAAATGCATCTTTAGAGGCTTTGGGTTTTTTACCTTTCCTTATTATTTCTTTCTTAGCTTTGGAACATTCCGGAAACCACCAGCCACACAAAAAAAGAAGAGTATGATGTATAACTGCAAGCTCATTATGTTCAATGAAAACACCATTACCGCCTACCTTCTTCTGCTGCGTCTTCCTGTCTGAGGACTGAGCAGTTTTCACACCAGGGACAACTCATTTGTTTTCCATGACTAAGTTGGCCCCATGCATCACCGCGAAACGCTATCATTCAAATGAGGACAGATGACCACATTCAATCGAGACCTGAAGTGAAAACATATTTCTTATTGCCCTTCACGGTAGTGTTTTATTATTATTATATTTGTAGACTCTCATTCTGGAATTTGTACTCTGTTTACCCTGTAAAAAACTAAAGTCCTAACATTATAAGAAAGATAACCTTGAAATGTCCTGTAAATATTGTGATTGGATTAGCTTGGCTAATTGCCTTTTTAGGTGAATGTCTGTGTATATAGTGTGTGTGTGCATGAATGTTCTGTATGTCTGTGTGTCTGTCTGTCTGTCTGTCTGTCTGACTGACTGTCTTGACATGGGATGACACCTAATGTCTGCCTGTATGTATGCATGTATATGTATGCATGTATATGTATGTATGTGGATTATGTCTATTTATATCCATATATAAATCTACATTCATGTGCATATGCACGTGTGCTGGTTTCTTTGTCATTCCTGTCATTCCTGTATGTATAGCTGGAGGCGGTACCTTTGCATTGCATTGGAATTCTTTGAGCCACTCCTGATGTCCCGAAGGTCTACAGTGCCACAATAAGAATAAAAATGCTATTCCGTATGCTAAAGGCATAATGGAAGATTATGATAATGGTTATGACTGCTGATGTTCTCGACATCCCTCAAGCCCCTTTTCTGTGGATTTGAATACAATGCCTGCAGATCAATGCGCTGTTTTGGTGTACCAGCTAACGACAAACGACAACAACATGGGCATCAACGACTACGGCGGCAGCAGCAACACAATAAGAATGATCGAGCATGAGACAGAGTGAAGTCGATGATGAAGACGGTTACAAGGATTATGGTAATGATGGGAGAAACATAGAAAAAACAACAACAACAACATTATATAAACGACAATGAGAATAATTATTTCGATAATGACAACATTTAGGGTATCCATGACGATAATGATAACGATCATGACATTGATGATGATGATGATGATGATGATGATGATGATGATGATGATAGCAACAAAGGACGACTCCCACCTAAACACTTTAATGTCCTGCGTGACTCCGCACGCAGAGTGCCGCCCACATTGATTTCATTGGTCAATGAGTGGCAGTGAAGTAAACACAGATGTTTGGGCAGTAGGGTCGCTCCCTGGTGGAGTTTGAGGCTGCCAGGATTTTGGGGTTCGGGTTGGGGCGGGGGGGTGGGGAAGGGTGTCGTGATAGAGAAAGGTCTAGACAGGGGCGGTGGCAGAGGATCCCAGAGACAGAGTGCCATCGTCTGCAGTAGAGTATAGAGCCCTGCTGGTGCGCTGGGCTACCGCCAAGACGTGTCTAAACATAGCTGGCCTGGCCAGGAGTAACACACACACACACACACACACAGACACACACACACACACACACACACACCTGCCCTCCCAGCGGGAGGTTAGAGCGGCCACATTCCCTCCCTCCGTCGCTGACTCACTTAACGTCGCCTCCCGTTATTGAGGGGTTTATTTCAAATGAAGAGGTCCAAAACAAGTGTGTGTGTGTGTGTGTGTGTGTGAGAGATACTTGGGTGTTTTCTTGTGGGGGAGGGGCGTTTGTATGCTTGTATGCTTGTCAGTGAAGCTGCTCACAAAGACGTTCCTTTATCACCATGAGAGGATGCTGGCGGCCATAAGAACTTGGATTCAGTTGTATTCTTCAATAGCGTGTCACAGGGGCCACACAATATGTAGCAAAATATAATGGATTTCATTCAATTGCTGTCTATGTTGTCAACATAATAGATCAAGACTGCAATTTGTATCCGTTTTTAGCCGTTAAATAGACAAAAGTTAAAATTCCTTGCTTAAGATGTGATGCGTAATCAGGCAGACATTCAAATTAATTCAATCATTCAGTGTCTAAAAAGTGGGCTCCGACTTGAATGTTAGAAAGCCATCTGTCTAAATGTGCAGCGACGGTAAACCAGACAAGCAGCGGCAAGTGGCTATATTTTAATGCAAATGTTTGGTTTGGGACTGTATGTTGAATAATAGTGCCCCAATTTTTGTGTGGCATTAGTCGTACTGCATAGTTTGCTCCAAAAGATTGTCAAAATTCTTCATTAGCCAAGGAAGACAAATGAAAGACGCATCAGGATGGCGGCATCAAATGAAAACAAACAGAGAAAAAAAAGAAAATCCCAAAATAAAGAGGCAACACTGGGAGCCCAGAAATAAACAGGTGTGCGGGCGTGATGCTGTTTTGCGGCTTTGCCTTCAGATGGTTCTGTCGTTGAGGTAGTTTTGTTGTCACACAGTGCCATGGTTGCTCATGGCGACGAGGGACCTGATTTGCCTTGTTTGTTATTCTCCCTCTCTCTCCCTTGTCTCTTGTGTGCTCTTGTTTGGATCTGAGAGAAAAAGCCTTTTGTGTCTTCATCAGAGAGCGGCTGTTTCTGCAATTGTGCTGCCCTCCCCTTCCCCCACCCTATCTCTCTCCCTCCCGCCACTACCAACAGGTAATGAAGATATTGTGAAAGGCACTCCTTCGCATTTCCTCCTGGGGTTCATTTTGATTGATGCACCCTGATTAGAACACACGTGAATGTTACTGTTTATTCCCCACCATCCCTTGTCCCTTGTACACCACGCCTTATATCTAATGAGCGCCCCGGCTTCTCTTGTTCCCCTCATACCTCGTACCACCACCTCCACCGTAGATCACAGTGATCCAGGTGAGCTCAGTTGGAGGTATCTGTGGAGTTACATGTTATATATCCATCTGACACCTACCCCTGACTCCCCCGCCACCTCCTAGGATCAGGTTGTTTAAACCCTGAGCTGTGATCAAAGACTAAGGCTGATGGGAGTTAGAGATCTTCCTCTCGGACTGGTAGCCCTAATGTCTCCTCTTGTGTCATGGTGGCTTAAGGGCCATTGAAATGTAGGATGGCGAGGAGGAACACGGTACTCTGGGAATGGATGAAGCCACGGGGGTTGGCACAGAGGCTGTTTCCTCTGAGGACGTCTCTGTTCATGTGCTGTCTCTGTTGTGTCCTCAATAGACCATCGACTGTGTGTGTGTGTGTGTGTGTGTGTGTGGGTGTGTGAGTGTGTGTGTGTGTGTGCGTGTGTGTGTCGGTGCATGTGCATGTGTGCCGGTGTGTTTTTCGGTGTGTGTGTGTCAGTGTGTGTGTGTGTGTGTGTGTGCGTGTGGCAATGAGTGTTTGTGTCTCTTATCGCTAAAGAACATCCCAGCTCGACTCTAGCCTGTGAATCACCTCTAAGGTGGATTCGGCTACAGAGATATGAAGGTTCATCCTGTGGTGTGTGTGTGTGTGTGTGTGTGTGTGTGTGTGAGAGTGTGTGTGTTTGTTGGAGGGCTCTCCAGAGATGAAACCATCCTTAGGTGAGCATGATGATTAGGGTCCCTGTGCACCAGAACCATAGCCTTGCATCATTTCAAGGATCATCTTCCTGCAAAGCCTCTTCAGATCTTAATTGAGGATGGAGGACTATATCTTCTTGGAAACAGTGTTCTAGTGTTGAGGATATCTTGTTAGAAACAATGAGTTATCGTGGTGGTTGACCTTTTGAAGTCATACCCGCTACCAAATGATGTGACATCGCTGCAGCTCAGAATAGTTTTTCTCTAGCCAAATTGTATCGCTGTCTTTCAATATCTTGCCGGATATATAGTTTTGTCAAAGCCATAAGAGGAACTTAGGCTAACAGAGAAAGCTCCCTCTTCTTCCAGATAGATGCGTGATTGATTCGCTGATTGATTGAGGCACACAACACAACAAAAAGAGGCCACAGCCTTTCAAAACCGCTTCATGGGATATGTCTTTGTTGAGTGCCAAGACAATCAAATACAGACCTTGTCTTCAGTAAAAACCACCCTACCCCCACTTTTTTTTTTGAAAAGCAAGGAATCCATCAAAAGAGGCTACATCTCTGTTTTGCCACCTCTGAGTACGCAGTGCATCCGTTTCATTTCCCAATACCATTACGGGACTCGGAGCCGTCCAATTCCCTTTGCTATCGATTCCCATCCACTTATTCTATACTTGGATTATAAAACCTCCCACACAGAAGGCCACGTCTTAAGAACATAACTCCGCTTTGCACCTCGCTGCTTGCAGACCATGGTTCTTCTGAACATATAGTTATTCTGTTTTTTTTGTTGCTGTTCTATGACCTTCTACCACGGATTTCACAAGTAAACAAATATTTTTTCAAATGTCTAGAAGTCGGTTAATGGTTTTGCTGTTCTGCAACAATTCGTGGCATGGCTTACGCACCCCCAAGGCCTACACTTTGGTAATTGCTTTGCAAGGCAAACAGAAAACGCTGGCATAATCTGTGGACAAACAGTTTCCAACAAGCCTGAAATCTGAAATCCATAGTAGTTGGATAAAGAGAGTTGACTAATGATATTTAGAAGTTATGTTAGCCTATTACAATCCATCTTTTAGAAATTGGTATAATTCATCCAAATTGTATCAATGCTAAAATATTGGGTCTAGATGAATTTAACCAATACATTTTTCCTTCCTTCTGTTATACATATATTTTTTTGTTAAAACATTGACATCAACAAAAACTTTCAAAACGTGATTTATGAATGTCAGATCTTGGGTAAAGGTTTCGTATAAACTCTTTCTTATAAACTATGAACTATGATAGCAACAGTTGTTGTTTTTCCAATGGAATCATTAGATTAAATATATTTCCACCAGAGCTATGCCACCTACAAAATGTGTGCAAAGTACTTGGGAATTATTTGAAGAGAAACAGAGTAAGAAAAACAAGAGTAAGTCAAGTAAGGTGGAAGAAAAGAGGAACAAACAGAGGTTATGGAAATGTGCCTGGGTAAGTGCATGTGTTTGTGGTTGTGGATGTACATACTCCTTCACTGGGTAAGTACATATGTGTGTGGGGATGAGGGTGTACATATTCCTTCACTGGGTAAGTGCATGTGTGTGTAAGTGTGGGTTCACATACTCCTTCACTGGATGCAGGTACAGATTGACAACAAATTGCTTTCATAGACAGACAGAAAGATGAAAAGGGTCATTTAAGCTCAGGACCTGCAGGGGGTGGGGGGGGGCGGGAGAGAAAGAGAAAGAAATATAATCCTGAGACAGTTCATTAATCTCACCGGTAGAGGGTGACCGGAGGGTTGGCCTTTGCTGAGCAGTGGAATTTCACGAGGTTGCCCTCCAGAATTGGCTGGGGCTCCACTGAGAGATTGACAAGTGGTAGATCTGAAAGGCAAAGACGCACACAGACAAACAGTTAGAAAACGGAGAATTTACGAAAACATTTAAGAAACAGAGAACTGGAGGGCGACGATACAGCCAACATTCTTCTGTTGGGTTAGGGTTAGGTTATCGTTCTGAAACGATCCCACGTGGACATGTGTTTGCGTGTACTGTATGTGTTTGTGTGTGCTTTTTGTGTTGTATGTGATTGTGTGTACTCTATGTGTTTGTGTGTACTGTATGTGTTTGTAGGTTTTGTATGTGCGGTATTGACTGTGTTTGTGTGCGCTGAATGTGTTTATGTTTGTACTGTATCTGTTGTATTGTTTGTGTTTGTGTGTGTACTGAATGTGTTGTATTGTATGTGTTTGTGTGTACTGTATGTGTTTTTGTGTGTACTGTATGTGTTTTTGTGTGTACTGTATGTGTTGCACTGTATGTGTTCTGTATGTATTGAGTGCTAGGGTTCAACATTTCCAAAAGAAAAAGTAATAAATGTATTTTCCTCTAAAACCTACATCAAATTACACTGTAAAAAATGAGAGCAGGTTTTATTCTTGTAAATAAGCTGCCATAATAATTATAATAATTTGAGATGTATAAATAATCCTGCCAAAATTCCTATGCAGTCATTAACACCATGGTTACAAAGTATGTGTGTTTGTATGTGAACTGTGACAATCAAGATGGCGATATTCTTTATCAATTCGAACTGTTCCTATGCAGAATTAAAGGAATATTAGCAAACCAAAGGAAATTCATGACTCAAAAATGCGTTTCTCTGTGATAAGCAATCTGCAATTAGGAATTAATCAAAACAATGAGCAGTCTAAATGCACCCCAATTACAATAATGAACAACCACAGAAGAAGAGGCAATTAAAACTATTCCTAAATGAGAACACTGATTATGCAAATCAACTAAAATACTTAATTCATATTAATTTACAAAGGTGCAATCCTTTTTGATCAGACATTCTGATTCCTTAAAGAACCAGATATGTAATCAAGCAAAGAAAACTATCAACTATCACCAATGTGTTGTACCTCCTGAGACTCAGTGAAACTAAAAGCCTAAAGCCTAGTCCATAGAGCTTATCAAGCAAAAGGGTCTGGGTAACAATAGCAGAAAGCAATTATGATATAACGTATGCACCACAGAACTATTTAAATATGCATTGTATTATCCCTTGTCTATAGCTTAAGCATATCTATTCTAACATGGCTTTCATAAACAACCACACGTTGAAATAGAGACAAAATAAAAAGAATAGCAAATCGTTTTTTCAATCATTGGAAGATCTTGTGTTGTAGCAATGTTGCTTTGCAATATCAATAGCAAAAATAAACATTGGGCTTTAGGTTAGGTTATCTATAATTAACCATATACATCCATTATTGAAATATGAATATTATACAAATAATATATTGTTTTCAATTTAATTGTTTTCACCATACACAGCAAAACATATTTAATCAACCTCTATGCATATTGTAATTCACTCTATTTCCATTATTGGATTATAATGCTTGAGGACCTTTGGACAGAACTTTGACTGTGAAAACTGCTTTTCTTCAATTCTAAAATGGTAGCATAGCAACTCTTGCTTCCTTTACATCTTTCAGCTTAACTGAAATAAATGTCACAGTTATGCCTCAAACAACAAGGACGCATACACTTATAAACCGCACAACGCTATTTCATATAAATTGGCTCATTATTAGCCTTCTTTTACTCAAAGGAGTATGACATAGACGAAGGCTCAAACCATTTCTTTGAGGCCATCATTAAAAGCTTCATCTTATTAAATATACAGCTTTCCTTTTTTCAGAGAACTGTATGATATACAGGATGCAATTCTCCAAAGGATGCAACATATTTTCTGGGTTTTAGCCAGACATCTACGTGAAAGAGAAACACTCCACATAATTATTTAAAACCTACTAATAAAATAAATCCAGTTAAGTAGTCGTAGATATGGTAACTGCGGCAACATTAACTGCCGTTTCCCTGCACTATGGTAACTCAGTGTGGAAAGGTAAGGAGATTGATCAAACAGGAGATGGGCCTGGATCTGGCTTTGAATACATCAAAACTATTTGGATGGATGTACTGACTCAATAAGATCACTGTTCTGTAAGACATGCAGTTTTAATCTGGGAACCGGGTTTAGAAAAAACAGCTCCACCCAGAGAGCTCCTGAGATCTTCTGAAGGGAAGTGAAGAGGGTCAAACACAACACAGCACATCCACATGCATGCCCAACTTGCTGCATCATTATGTTCTTGAGGGTGGCTGTGTGCGTGTGACTCACTGTCTGTGATTCAGTTTGTGGGTTTGTGTGCGTGTGTTTTTTTTTACAGTTTTTTACCCTGTGGCTGTGCAGATGCTCTAGGCTGGCTCAGCTGCCACCAAGCCCCACAGGGCAGCTGGTCCAGGTGCTACACACCTCCTCTCTTCTCCCTTACTCCCTCCCCATCACACACACACACACACACACACACACACACACGCACCCCCACACACACACACACACACACACACACACACACACACACACACACACACACACACACACACACACACACA